>CM061532.1:138879746-139479746 GCA_030545055.2 Neoaliturus tenellus | reverse complement strand
AATGGGAAGCTGGTGGCAAAGTTTAAAATTGACACTGGCCTACAGTGTAACGTGTTGGTGTAACCTTTTGAAATTGGTATTCACAAGTTTCAGCGGATTGGTTTACAAAAGAAGATTATTACAGAGATAAAAATAACTAATTTTTCAGGAGACACTGTTCCTGTTGAAAGTGAATGTATGCTTGATATCCTTACTAAAATTATTATAAATGTGAAAGCGTGGATGTTTGCTTATTATTAAATATTAAATATTATGTTTGAATATTAAACCATCATTATTCGCTTATGGAGAATAATGATGGTTTAATATTTCACTAATTAACCAATATTTTTGGATGAAACTTGGTATTTAGCTTCATTTGGTTGAGATTCAACCATTCATGTTAAAAAAATCTTGGTTTTTGTCCTTATCATGGCAGCAAACCTGCATACTTTTTTTCTCATGTTAATCATTTGGAGAATAGGCAAACTCTTTTATTTATTGATAGATATTGATGAAACTTAGTATATGGCTTCATAAATGGTACAAATAGGTTTTTTATGCTTAAAATCTGGTTTTAGTGTTCCTTATGGCAGCATACTTGCATACTCTTTCCCTATATTTATCATAAGTAGAAAAGACATTTATTACCCTATTTATGAGCACATAATGAAATTTGGTTTACAGGTTCATCTGGTTAAAATTAATATTACTTATTTGGAAATTTGCTGAGCACGCAGGTCTGCTGTGACGGAGTATTTATTGGTTGCTAAGAAACAAATTCGATGAAAATTTCCAATAACGATCTAAACTGGATGGCGGGTAAGCGTGACGGCGAGTGAACGTATCAAACGAGCTAAACCTCACAGCGAGTATCGTGGGTGAAGCCGCGGGAAAAAGCTAGTTATACATAAAGACATTTAAACATTTCACTGTACCTGTTTATATAGTATCAAAGAACTGTGTAAATATCCTTGGTCTAGAAAGTAATGAACTCTTTTGATCGATAACTAGAGTAAATACTATTGATTTAGATGCTTCATTAATGAGGAAGTACTCTGATTTCTTTGATAGTGGTGTTGGGTTGGCTAGAGGTCATACTGTTAGTATTGAATTGAATGATGGTGTAAGTCCTGTTATTTCTCTGGTTAGACGGATTCCAATCAAGCTCCATTTAAAGGTAAAAGCTAAATTGGACCGTATGGAAAAGTTTGGAATTACTCCTATATGGAAGAGCCTTCAGATTGGGTTAGCCAAATTGTTGTGCTTAAAAAGAAATATGGGTCGTTGAGACTTTGTGTTGACCTATGGCCTGTGAATAAAGCAATAAAACGAACTCACATTCAATTCCCTAAAGTAGAGGAAATATGTGCTCTAGTGAAAGCATGAACTTCAGCGTGAAAGCAGTTTAAAGGGGGGGGGGGGCTGTCTGGTACAAACCTCCCCCCAAAAAGTTGCTTTAAAAGTAATAGTAATTTATTTTGAGATTTTAAATGTTTACGGAAAACCTCTGATTACTCTATTATTTAAAGTGGACGATTGTCCTTAGGCTCCAGTCCCGGTTTTTGACCAATGTAATTCTGTTTCGTCCATTCTATCAGCGTACTATACGGACAGTAATATCGTCGCGATTACAGACCGTTCACCGCCGCGCTAGGGCCTATTAGGCGCTGCAGTATTTTTAACGTGCTCGTATAGAATTTCCTATTTAGTCCATTGTTGGGTAAACTATCAGCTGATCGATGCATTAATAGTATATTTCACCACTTGTCCGGAATGTGATCCATTTCTGGGCGAGATAGTGTTTTACGCGCGAGGCGAAGCCGAGCGTGGAAAACACTATCGAGCCTGGAAATGGGCTTTCCGGATGAGTTGTGAACGATACTTTTCATCACGACGCAATTATTAATAAATGTGGAAGTTTTAAAGGAGGATTATTTTTGTAAATTCTTCGCCATTGGACAAAGTAAACAAAGCTGGAATTCAAAATTTAATTTGTTTTAAACCCAGCTGATTGTTTCTGTACGGAAAAGTTTGTTTACCTTGGATGGAAAGTAATGTTTACAAACATTACTTTCCGTACAGGTCAGTAAAATCAGCTGACGGTGACAGTTTGGGAAATGACTACTTTCCAATATCCCAGCTGTACGGCAAGTTGTCACTTTCGTATACGGAGTGATGAAAAATACTAACATCGCGTTATTATTGCCGTATAGATTGGGCCTTTGGCCCGGTTCACACGAACGTTTACGTGTGTGCCGCTACATTTATACCTACAAATGCACTGCTCAATCGCCGCTGCAAAACGATGTTAGGGTACATCGACACAGCTGCTAGTCGCTCGTGTGTACTGGGCCTTGTGGAGCCCAATAAAAATTCAGTTAAAATTGCCAGGTTTTGAACTGACTCTAGTGAGACAGGTGAACTACGTCCCATAAGAGCAATGGTGCCAATTGCTGCTACAATCGTGGTTGTCGCCACTGAAGAAACAAGATTTATAAATTGTTAAAACATCAACATTTTGCTATTTATACGTGCAAATGTTGCCAACGCTGCAGGAAACAATAATAATTGTCCTCGTTTGAATTGGAGCTATAGGAGATTGTTTGTCTCAACGATTACTAAAGTAAGGAATTTCAAAGTAAACAAGGGAAGAATTTATATGGTTGTAGGCTCCCTATTTACTTTCACTGATAAATATTTAATTTGATAACTATCTAATGGTTTAACTAATAATCCAAATTTAAAATAGAGTATTATGGTATGCAGATAAGTATCGTACTCTTAGAAACACTGCTTCATCCGCTTTTTCAATCAGTTGTGTAATGGTAAATATTATAACGTAACTTGAATTCCGTTTTAGTTTTCACGCTTCATATCCGGAACACAAAAAAGTTATTTGGCATATCTTCAGAAAGCAGTCCTACCTTTCTTCTATCGATCTTGCATTTTGAATGGTTAATTGTGAGAAGTTTGTTATTATTTTGATAACCTCACTTTTGGTATACCAAGTTTTACCGTAGCAGAGCATTAGCCTATAAAGCTAGTCGCTGTAACATAATTACACCGTTCGTATGTCCACTGTGTTAATCGTGATGAAATAAAAGTTATTTATTCAAATTTAAAATTAAGTTTTAGGCTCTAAAGGGGGAAAAAGTAGCTTAATAAATGTTAACTATATACCGTCCTAACTTCGACTTTGAGATCTCACAGCATTGAACAAATAGGTAGTACGAAACATGCTTGCGTTCTCCTAAAGTAATTAATTATCCTATGATCATCTAAATCGAAATAATTCAATAACTACGATTATAAATTACACTTTCTTAACCCAAAAAAATTATAAATGTGCGAAATAACTCTATATGATTTAAAGTAGGCTGGTTTTTATCCTAATTACTAGTAAATATTAAAATAATTCTATAATTAAAATTCAAACATCGTAAAGCTATTCTAAAAACTATTATTAAAACTAAAACTATTAACAACATTAATTAACCAATTAAAAAAAGACTGTTACATTTCCTTTGTAATTTTTTATTGAGGAAAAGGTAGACACAAGCACATGACCGCCGCTCCGCTGCGTTGTTACCGCGTTACGCGACCCTATTACACAATATGCCCATGCCCCCAGTAATAACAGCTATTTATAGAGAAATAATTATTTTACAGTGTTTCTCCTTAATTTGAGATCTTTTTCTGACAAAAAGCAACTTTAATTAATGAATTTTGAAAAATGACTATTGTTACTTTTTTAACTTAAAGTTTTAGTTTTTTGATTTTTTTCTTGATTAAGTCAAAGGGGGGGCTGCAGCCCCCACAGCCCCCCCTGGATCCGCCAATGAGTGAAAGATACTAAGATGTTTTGTAAACTAGATGCCAAATCTGGTTTTTGGGTACTTCCACTTGATTAACAGGAGTCCTCAATTTTACACTTTTGTGACTCCTTGGAGAACGTACCGGTTTCAATGCCTGCCTTTTGGCTTGAAATGTTCACTGGAACAATTTCATTAGTTTGTAACAAAAGCACTTCATGGGATTGATAATGTATTGACATTTCAGGATGATATTTTTCTTTGGGTAAATTAAAAAACGGATATGGATGTCATATTGGACAGGGTTCTTAGCGCAGCTCAGGCTGCTGTTATCAAATTTAACAAGAATAAATGTGAGTTCTACAAAGATAAGGTAACTTTTCTGGGACATTTTTTTCACTAGAGGGAATTTCCGTTGATCTTGAAAAGGTTAAAGCCATAAGATCACTTAAAACTCCTATTGTTAAGAAATCGTTACAGCCAGTGTTCGGAATGTTTAATTTGTCACAAAATTGATTCTCCAATATTCAGAATTAACGGCTTCATTACGATAACTGCTAAAAGAAGATGTTATGTTTGATTGGAATCATGTTGCTGATCGAGCATTCTGCCGATAAGTTGGAGTCTTTTGATCCTGACAATGATGATGAAACTCTTAAGTGTTCATGCTAGTTCAAATTTGGTAGGGGCTGTGTTGTCGCAGAGTGGCAACCCCATAGCATTTGCATCATGTGCGCTTACTGATACACAAATGAGGTATGCTAAGATAGAAAAAGAGCTCTTTTGCTGTTTGTTTTGGGCTAAGAAATTTATGATGTGGATTTTTGGACAAAAAGGAATGATTGTTGAAACTGGTCACAAACCTTTGATAGGTTTAAGCAAGAAACCCCTTCACAAGGTCCCAACAAGGATGCAAAAGATGTTACTTTGATTACAGCCTTATGATGTGACATTGACGTACAAACCCGGCAAAGAAGTGTTTTTAGCTATGTACTATCATGAGATGTGCCTGCGTTTCCTGACACCCAGAATTTGGATCTCCGTGAGGACATTGAATTACAAGTGGCGCTTCTAATAGAAAAAATGCCAGTGACAGAACAGCGGTAAAAGAAGGTATGGGAAATGTGTCAGAGTGATTCTACACGATTTAAGCTATTAAGAACTATTTGCAGAAGGGTTGACCCCACCAATACTATAAGGATGTTCTTGATGATATAAAACCATTTTTCCATTTGAAAGATGATTTGAATTTGATAAATGACATTGTTTTCTGTGGTTATCGTGTTTTGATTCCAAATAAAATGAAACGTGATGTCCTAACTTGTTTACATTCTGGACATCCTGGAGTAAACAGAATGATTGATAGAGACAAGCTATCAGTATTTTGGATAGGTATGACACTAGACTGGCTGGGTAGCTGAGTGGTTATAGTGCTCGCCTTTGAACCCAAAGGTTGCCGGTTCGATCCTGAGGAAAGTTTGTAGCTTTTTTAAGGATCGTTTATTGACCCAGTTGCCATTTGTCATTGGGCTATTAATTAATGATGCTTTCTAACAACTGGTCGATGTTAGATAGTAACAAGACTGGGGTTTGGACCGTTCCCCGTCAAAACGTTAAACAAATTCCAATGGCGTAGATAGACACAAAACAAACCAACTAGACATAAATAAATGAGTTGGATAGTGTAGAGCTTGTTAAAAATATCAGGTAAACAATAAAAAAGCTGTCTTGATCCCAAAAGATATCCCTTTGCTACCTTGGAAGGAAGTAGGCTGTGGCACGCTTGAATGGAACAACAAACATTTTTTAGTAATTAATTATTGACGCGCTATCAAACTACCCAGAAGTTGTCGAGCTTGCAGATCTCTGGAGTGCTACCATCATCCATAAAATGGAATCAATTGGTAATATTGTTTTTTATTTCATAAATTTTACTCTAATTTTAGCACAGTTATTAGAACTGTTCTTCTGTTATTTAGTTATTTGTACTAGTATAAATTTAAAATAAGTATTTTAATCAATGCATTGTATGTGGACTGTGTTTTGTTTTTTTACCTGTATTGGAAAAATGTATTAGTTTTTGTATTTTAATTTTTTGGCAAAATAAAGATGATTTATTATTACTAGGGATCGCCCACTGGTCAAAATTTGACCAAAAACTCAATTCATCTTGAGCCAATTAGATTTAAAAGGTTTTATAACTGAACCATGTGTTCCTCCTGGTTTGCTAGCTTTTGTTATTTTAACAGCTGTCTAATGATTCAATCAATTATCCTTCTCCCATAAGATTAACATTGAAACTTTGAAAGCCCACACGGCGTAGCCCTGGAGGCCGATGGAAATTATAATGTGATTCTGCTCATCTACAGGACACTACCTTTCTAACGGTATGCGCTGATTTCTCCTACGATGCACATGAGCTGAGAAAAAAGGAGGAAATGAAACATGCTTGCGTATTAATATATAGAAGATTATTATTATTATTATTTTTCCCCGGCATGGCATTCCAGTAACTGTTTGCACAGATGGGGCGAGATATTTTGTATCTGATTTTTTTTAAACTTTTGCTTTGGAATGGGGGTTCAAGCAAATAGTTTCAAGTCCACACTACCCTCAGTCCAACAGCCTGGCTGAAGTACAGTTAAGACGGTCAAAGCTTTGTTCCAGAAAGCTTATGAGTGTGATGAATGTTTATACCTAGCTTTATTGAACTACAGGAATACACCTAAAGGAAATATTCACTCCTCTGCAGAGAATTTGATTTGTCGGGCATTAAGAACAAAGTCCCGTCTGCGTTCAGTACATTGGTGCCCAAACTAACTTACGAGCAGGATAGTCAAATTAAATTGGCTAGGCAAGAGCGCTTTAAACAGAATTTTGACAAGTATGCAACTACACGAAACCCGTTTGAGCAAGGACAGCCAATCATGATATAATATCGGACTGCTGCATGGTCTCCAGGTGTGGTGGTTGACAAGGGCCCGGGTTTACGTTCGTATTTGGTTGAAAGCGAGCAGGGTAACCATTATATCCGAAACGAACTTCATATTTCTCCTTATGGTTTGGAACCTGAGTTTCCACAGATAAGTCCTTCCAATATTTCACCTACAGCTGACCACTTTAACGATGGGCAAGAAGAATCTTGGAAAAAGGGGGAGGAGAAATAGTTCTGACGGAAATGTTCTGGTGACCGCTTCCGGACGTCAGGTTTATCCTCGGAGGAGATTTATTGAAGACATCTGGTTGGAAATTCTTTAAAAAATTGGAAAGATGTAAAGATGTTGTAATATTTGAATATTTAAACATAGGTATGATTAATTTGTTATTTATAAAAAAATTCCCTTATGGCTTACTTCTTAAATGTTGACTTTATACTTTCTGCTGTGTTAAATAAATTAATTACATGTAATAAATTAAATGTAATTAATAAATTAATTAAATAAATTTTCTACTGTGTATTTTAGTGAATTATTATTGTCTGTAATTTATAACAGTGACTTAAACCTACAAGTTTTTAAAATATCAGTTTGATTATTAAGTTATTAAAGTTGGACAACTTCGCAAGGCTCGCTTAACCCGGTACTAATTTTTAAATTAAGATCAAGTGTGGGTAAAACATTCCAATAAAAAATTGAACATGAAGAAGTTACATATTTGTTATCTGCTACTCACCCTCTGTACAAATGGTCGCCTGGTCGAGTAATAACAGCTACTGTTGCTATTTTATAGTCTACAGAAATAGTTTTAACCTGAATCTACTCTCAAATTTTCTAATGAAAATACAAACTTACATGATTTTATATTAAAAATAGGCGAAAAAACTTACGTGGCATATTAACAAAATTCCAACGAGATGAAAGAGGGGCGAGATTATGTAATGCATTTTTTTATACAAATAAGAAAACCGAGACGTAAAATTAGAAAATAGGTTGACACACAGAAGGATGGGAGAGAGGGTTGAGACTTCTATGTAAATAAATGACTCTGGTGATAAAGAAAACATGTTTGTACTTTGATAAAATCGGCGGTCTCAAATAAAGGGAAAGAAACACTAAAGGCAAGGTAGGAAGGGTTTAATTGTACTGTAAATATAAGTACAATAATATTAAATATACGGAGAAAAATCGCCTAGAGGGTGAGATAAAACTCCGTAGTGAAGGAAGGGAGATAATACTAGTATAATATTAGTTGTTCCAACAAATTTTTTACATTGGTTCGGTTCAGTCTTAGAAAATTGAAAGTTGTAAAGGGGTTTTGAACAATTCTTGTTGAATTGTAAACAAAACATATAGCTTGATTTTCTTTCCCCTTATCTTTACACCTACCAGCATGTGTAACTAACTCACTGACAATAATAAAAACTCTAGACCTCTTCCAATTGAGCCAGAAATTTGAAATTCAGCATATAGGTGGATTTTGGCATGAAATCCCTGAAAAAGGGCTTAAAACCGGCAATTTTCAATTTTAACTTAAAAAAATAAAGGGTGGAAATTAGTAATCACTAGCTGTTGCCCGTCACAGCTTCACCCGTAATTGAACTTATTTTATAGGTAATAAAATATTTTTATTCAGCAATGAAATCATCTTCCTTAAGAATTATATTTAAACAATGAAGTAGTGTGAGTGGAGCTCTGATGGAATTTTGCAAAACCTTTTCTTAATGAGAACCAATGAGCAAATAGGAACGACCATGTCAAATTTTATCCCTGAAGGTTACAGTCATTTTAAATCCATGTGTGGTGGAGCCCTAAAAAACTTCAAAACTATATTTGTGAAACGGTTTTTTGGTGAACACCTATTAGCAAAACGGAAAGTAAATGTAAAATTTCGACCCTGTAGGATCTATTGTAATTTTCAGGTTCTGTGTGAGAGCCCTGAAGGAAATTTGCACAATTGTTTCTTAGTGAGCACCTATGAGCAAAAACGAACGTCCATGTCAAATTTCAGCCCCGGATTCCCTTATGTAACTTTAAGTACTGTGGGGCGGAGCCCTAAAGAACATCGACAACTATATTTGCAAAACTGTTTCTTAGTGAGCACTCATGAGCAAAGAGGAACGTCCATGTCAAATTTAATCCCCCCGCGAAGGCCTTAAAATAATTTGGAATTCCAGTGTGGCGGAGCCATAAAGTGCTTCAATAACTATGTTTGCAAAACAGTTTTTTAATGAGTATCTATGAGCAAAGGGGAACGTTCATCTCAAATTTTAACCCTGGAGGCCCTAAAGTAATTTTGAAGTCCTATGGGGCGAAGCCCTAAAGATATTCGAAAACTATATTTGCAAAACCGTTGCTTAGTGAGCACCCATGAGCAAAGAGTCCAGCAAAACACAGAAGAGTCCATGTCAAATTTCATCTCCGGAGGCCCTAAAGTAATTTGAAAGTCCAGTGGGGCGGGGCGGAGGTCTAAAGTGCTTCAAAAACTATATTTTGCAAAACAGTTTCTTAGTGAGTAGGTAATAGCAAAGAGAATCTCCCATGTCAAATTTTAACACGTAGGCTATACATTGCGAGCTTCTGTGGGCCGGAGCCCTAAAGGAGATGTACGAAACATTTTTAACGAGCACCTATGAGCAAAGTGATCACTCCAAATTGCAACCCCGCAGGCTTCTTAATTGGTATTTAAATTTGACCATACTTATAACATTAAATTGAAATTTCCAAGGTCTGTGGGGCTGAGCCCTGAAGGAATTTTGCAAAATCGTTTTTTAGTGACAAGAGGCAAGATGAACCTGTGTTCAAAGTTTCAAGTCAATCCGTTCGTTGGTTCCTGAGATTTCGTGATGAGTCAGTTAGTGAGTGGGATTTCGTATATATATATATATATATATATATATATATATATATATATATATATATATATATATATATATATATATATATATATATATACGAAATCCCACTCAATAAACAAATGAGTTTGGTCCTATCAAAGTTTTCCATTTCTCACCCCCTTCACCATTAAAAAGGGGCGTGCTTTCAATTTTTATTTTCTCCCCCTATACCATAGTATATGGAGAAAGTATTGTTTTCGTAAAACACTTCGCATTAGTTTGATGATGTATATATTCATTTTGGAGCCCCTTTCCCCCCTATAAATGTATATATTGAGAAAGTATTGGTTTCGTCAAAATTTTAAAATTTGAGTTGTTGGTAAATTGATCCGTTTTGGGGTGCTCTGAGTCCAAAAAAAAACAAAAACACACACACACACACACACACACACACACACACACACACACACACACACACACACACACACACACACACACACACACACACACACACACACACACACACACACACACACACAGTCTTGTTCACCTATATTTGTGGGGCCTTGGGATTACACACCTATTGGGGGGCCCGTGGTGTGTGCATTTGACAGTTACTGTGGGGCCATTTGGAATTGTGGGGCCGTACAAAAAACCTAACCTAACCTAAACTAAACTAACCTAACCTAACCTAACTTAACCTAACCTACTAATCTAACCATTATTGACTTTTTTAACCCTAAAAAGTAGACTTTCAGCTCAAAATAAATTATGGGGCCGTGTGTATGGCCCCGCAATTTCAGAAGGCCCCACACTCACGTGAAATTCACACACTTGGCCCCACAAATATAGGGGACACTGTCCACACACACACACACACACACACACACACACACACACACACACACACACACACACACACACACACACACACACACACACACACACACACACACACACACACACACACACACACACACACACACACACACACACACACACACACACACACACACACACACACACACACACACACACACACACACACACACACACACACACACACACACACACACACACACACACACACACACACACACACACACACACACACACACACACACACACACACACACACACACACACACACACACACACACACACACACACACACACACACACACACACACACACACACACACACACACACACACACACACACACACACACACACACACACACACACACACACACACACACACACACACACACACACACACACACACACACACACACACACACACACACACACACACACACACACACACACACACACACACACACACACACACACACACACACACACACACACACACACACACACACACACACACACACACACACACACACACACACACACACACACACACACACACACACACACACACACACACACACACACACACACACACACACACACATACCGACATGAGTGTCCTTTGTGAGGATACACAGATGTCAGCACAAGGTGCCACTTGTGAGAAGTCCTTTGTATTCAAACATACACTAATGAAACCGGTTGGAAAATACTATAAAAAATTTCAGCAATCCAATGGTAGCACGCACTTTTTCAATTAAGCTAGTTTAAGCTGTGTTCCTTGTGAGCATTCTGTGTGATTTTTTATGAGCATATGTGTGGGTTATTGCGAGAATGTGTGTTTGATTTTGTGAGAATATGTGTTTAACTTTGTGAGAATATGTGTGGGTTTTAGTGAGGATATGTGTGTATTTTTTGTGAGGATATGTGTGGGTTTTTGTGAGAATATGTGTGGGTTTTAGTGAGAATATGTGTGGATTTTAGTGAGAATATGTGTGGGGGTTTGTGAGAATATTAGTGGGCGACCATGAAAGTCCGCACCAAAAAACATCGAAGCGTTATTAATGCCAGAACGAAACTCAACACCAGAGTGGTTTTGCAGTGTGTACAGGTAGTATCCCCTCCACGGTACCGTCTTACAATTTAATTTATTTTCCTTCCCCCCAAACTAACTCTCTCACCACCACTTTTAAATTAGGGCGTGGTTCAGCTCCGCCGATAGCGATGGTCACTATGGGTCTGCTCCACCGGTCTGCGATAGGGGGTCTGGGGCCCCCCAATTTTTTAATCCCGCGCGACCACTCGTTCCTTTAGACCCGTTAATTTTTAATGTCAGGTTCTAATAATAATTTTTAAGTTTTTTATCATAGTCGTTTTCAACTAAGTGAAATGGGTTTTTCATATTAAATTTCTAGGTAACACACACTTTAATAACACTTTATAACGCTCGAATAACAATAAATTTTGTATCAATTTAGTAACATTGAATGATAATAGAGAGCATAAAATGATTGCCCATGGTGAAATTATACCCATTTTAAGATCGCGACAAAGTCGCTCGTATAGATGGGGCCTAACCTGTTTCTTCTGTTGTTTTCAGTTGGAGACTATTTAGCCTACTTTTTATTGCAATGTGACTTCATTGATCTGCAGGTAATCAGCTGATAAATTACAATTCACATTTAAAACTCTGATGATGTAAGTTGATCCAAGGCAATTAGAATATGAGTTGATCAACATTTTAAAGTAATGTCCTCTGTACATAAATTGAAAGCTAGGGGGCTACCACACAAAAACGACGCCAGTGAGGCGCGCGCCCGACACGCGCCCCACGTCCGCCAGACGAGCGTCTTTCGGCTACGGCCACACATGGCGACACAAACTCCGCGACAAAGAAAAAAAGTGTGGTACATTGAATCAAGTGGAGGCGGCCACACAAGGCGACCAGCGACAAGTGACAGCAAATCGAACGCGTTCGGTAGCGTTTTCTGGTCGCGACGACAGGCGACGACAAATACCCATGTTATCTTACGGAGCTGGTCACACTTGGCGACATGTCGCTACAGTGTTTATCACCTTTTCTATTGATTTGTAACCAATCATACAAACACTGCTGGCCTATCAACTTGTTTTCAAGCTAGTTTCCCCCTAGAAATTTTCAGGAGTAATTACCGAGTTCTGCATATTCTAGATACCAAGACTTTGGTAACATAGTGTTTCGAAGCCTTCAAAAGTCGTTTGCAAAAATTGTTAAAGCATTATTTATAAGCTTTTGCATTACACAACTACATTAAAAGTACAATAATCGTTTTACTAGCTTCGGGTATCAAGGTGTTACCGATCATCGAAGCCAAGATCAGAGAGTATATGTCTAAGTTAAATCCCTAGATATAAAAGAGTTAGAAATACGCTTAACTAATATACTAATGAAATTATTATTTCTTTAAACAATGATATTTATTTTGTAAGCTTATAACAACTTATTTTCGGATTTTTGCTTATGTATTAGACATAGATTATTTGTAAACTTCTAAATATCTAAAAACCAATGACTTTCCTCAAGAATTTTACTGTGATAAGAAATTCTGTTAATCTCTACAGCATCTTTTTTTCTTTTCAATAAAATACTTTTTTACCTGGCGATAAAAACTTTCATATGTGGGGTAGACTGGTATATTAAAACAAACTACTTAACAGTATGCATATAAGTTCTTATGGTGGAATTGCATGACGCCATCTCGTATCCTTTTTCAAAACTCCATCCTGGACTTACGATAAGCAGATACTGAGACCGCTATAGTAATTCTTGTGTGAAATTGACCATGCCGTAGTCTCAACTAATGAGATGCATTCCAAGCCGTCGTTTCATATTATTATTTTTTGATACGCCCGAATTACGAGCATGGGCCGAATTACGATGGTCACCTCCCGAACTCATTGGAGCCATTTTGCCAACCACGAAAAAACCAGACAAAACGGGCGTATGTCGCTCAAATGTGGCCACTACCCGCGACCTGGTCGCGGCGGAGAAAAGTCGCGGCGTTCGTGTCGCGACGACTAAGTCGCCATGTGTGGCCGTAGCCTTATACATTGAATGTCGCGAGTCGCCTTGTGTGGCCACCTTCAATTGATTCAATGTATCACACTTTTTTCTTTGTCGCGGCGTTTGTGTCGCGGCGACTAAGTCGCCAAGTGTGGCCGTAGCCTTAAGACAAAATTTTTGACGCTCGCCCGACGGTCGTACTGATAATACCGACGTCGGGTTTTTGAGTACGATCGTCGGGCGCTCGTCGGGCGTCGTGCATAAATGGTCCTATTTGCGACAATGCATTTTCATTCCGACGTATTTCAACGAGCGTCGCCCAACGCCGTGCAACATCCAATACTAAAGATGGTGCATCGGCTACACCAAATACGCAGGTGGATGTCTCTTTTCGCTCAGACAAAGTCCTTATCGCTCCGAACTTCCGGTGGTTACCTCCCACGGTTTATTCCAGTATTATGTACTTTTTTCGTCTGGGTCACAATATTTTCAGTTGCTATAAGGTTATTTGTAGCGGATGATACGCAGTATTAAATAATGTTGTTATAGGCCTACCAGTATCTACATTCATACCATTTTTACCAAATACTGATTCACTATGTTACCCAAACATTCTTTAATGAAAACAAACGAGGTGAAGTTTGTTTTAATGTTTCAGATTTAAACAGTGGAAATTAAGGATAAACATTTTAGAATATGGACGATATATACATGATAATTTTCACGTTGCTCACTATTCCCCATAAAACCATAGAATATAACGCTCCTTTGTCTCCAAAGGTTCCTTAACGACGAATTCGAAAACTTGTGATTCGTTTTTACAAAGTAAATTAATTAATATAAGAACAAATAATACATTACCAAACTTGATATAGAGGAATCAGTTATTAATGGAGGTAATTATTGAGTAGTTATATGAGTATACCCTAAATTATTGTATTTAATACATGAAAGAAAAATTAAATATAAAGTAGGGCGTTAGTTCTCAAAGTTAACCTTACTAAACGTTACTGCACGTGAAAAAATACAGTACACGTAATCAATTTCCACAAAAAAATAAAATACGACTTCAAAACTAAACAAAGACGGAAATACGCATTTGCCCGCATCGATACAATGAAATGAGTCATTGCGATTCCGAAGGTCAGTTTGACAGGTAGGCGAGGGGAGCTTGTGCGAGTACAATGACCTTGGGGATAATGTATTTTTGTTTTGTTGCTACCCATAGATGCGACGGTCGGCTTGGCGAGGGTGGAAGAGTAAACAGTCTTATGCTGGCACGCATTTGGTCTAACAGAAAACCTTTGCCGAATATCGTTAGTGAAATGTAGCCACCGATAAATTTGCAATGATTTTGAGTAAAAGCTTGAAAGTATAAACATAATTAGAACCGTGATAAATTCGAACTAGTATCCAATTAAAATTCGAACTATACACAATTTTTTTAGTATTGTTTGTGTACAAAATGCTAGGTACCAAGAGAAAAATTCAAATTAAAGAAGTAAAAATGATCCAGATTCCACCGTAGTATGGTTAGCATATTGTAAAATGTTATGGTTAATACGTTAAAATGGTTTACTTCCTAACGTTTTTATCGGCTGTAGGCCAATTCGTTCGATGTTTGGGGCGTTTTGAAAATAGTACACTTCATCCGATGGTCAGGTTGAGCAAAAAATTTTTATTATTAGTACCCTCAAAAAGGAGCTCCATAAAGGCCGGCGGTAAGGAGCTAACCGCCGTGGTTCGCCGTCGCGGTAGAATATCCCTTTAAAGCTGACAGGGATGTGTTGCAATGAGTTAGTTAAATAACTGTATACCTTCATTGTAAAATGTATTAAATTAATTTAAATTGAGTTAACGTGTATACGCATTCTACTATCTATATATTAATAGGCAAGCATGTTTTGTTTCCTCCTTTTTTCTCAGCTCGTGTGCATCGTAGAAGAAATACGCGCATACCGTTAGAAACGTATAGTGCTGTAGATGAGCAGAATCACATTCTAATTCCCATCGGACTCCAGGCCTACGCCCCACAGGCGTTCAAAGTTCCAATGTTAATCTTATGGAGAAAGGAGAATTCAATGAATCATTAAACACCTGTTGTAAAAACAACTGCTAAAAAATTAGGAGAAACAGATGTTTTAGTTCTAAAATGTTTTTAAGCTTCTTGGGTCCAGATCAACTGGAATTTTGATCGAATTTCGATCAGGAGGCGATCTCTAGTAATTTAAAATATCCTTGCCCTGGCTGAGTGAGATGTATTGCTTCTCGATCAGCGTTTAACTAAGGAATTTTGAAGAATATCTATGAATATTGTACATTTGTTGCTGGATATGTGTGATGATGGCCCGGTGGCCGGCGGACGGATGACCGCGCAGCTAGTACGGGTGTCATCCTCCGGCTATCCTATCCACCAGCCATCTATATAACTCCTATCACCTATGTTAACATAACTGGCAAATCAACTACTTACCTGATACAAATAAATCTATAATGCAGGACTCCTTAATAGTGCTGCAGAATTTAAATTTTCCGTAAATTGAAGAAAAATCTGAACATGAAACATTATTATAACGAACAATACAGTACACAATACAATGCAGTACCAAAGAGCTCTATATATACCTGGAATGCTCACAAAAGGCAAAACTCGAACCAAAAACCGCAACCCGTGTTCTGAAGGTGTAAAGTGTGTGTGTAAAGTTGGTTAGGCTACTGAAATTTAATAATTGAATTAAAATAATAACTAAATAAAAGGGTAAACTAATCTTGACTCGCTTGGCTTAATGCAAGAGGTTAAGGACCGGGATTGAACAAACACAAATGTAAGTAAAATATATGTTTAATGTACACCATAAACTTAACCTAATAAATGAGATTGCCCTTCAATGATTAAATACATATAATATTATTCAAAATCTCACAGAAGCACTGGAGTCCTTTGTTATAGTTCAAATCACAAATCGTAGTTTCACTGGATCCGGATTACCGAAAGTCTTTACACCTTTGGTCTCTCAATGAGCACTTTGGTCGAAATATTCGTCACCAGAAATTCAAAAAGACAATAATTATAATTATATTTACATTTACAAGTGATCTATGGAGTTCAGAGTCCTATGCTTTAAATCAGTTTTATTACTTAGGTTATATTTACAACCGTTCGTCAAAATCAGTAATTAACTATGACCATCGAATAAATTGATTTAATTATACTGATAAGGTTCCCAATAAAAATAAAGTCCATTAAAATATTTAGAACCTCCAACCCAGTTTAAGACACATTTACTTTGGTTAGATAATAACGGAAACAAAGACTTAATGTTAATAAAAATGATCTGTACAAGAATTAATATAAGCTATCTATTTAAAAGTAATATTTACAAATGAATATCCCGCGAGCTGTTTCTCCCTATGTTCAAACCCTAAAACTCTTTTATTTAATTAGTTTAAATACACCCTAATTATATCCTCTTGTTTGTTTTAATATTTAGCAAGGGTTAAATAGAATCGAAATTAAGTTTTTGTGTTTAATTTACTGTTGCCTTTGGTTAACTTTGTCTTGGGCCTTTTCTCATAATTTGGAGGGCACATACCCTATTCATCCGGCGGGTGTTTTCCTGGGCGCGGCGACGTTGTTCACCAAGGGATGATCCTCCGGGACGGTGGTCTCGAAGATGGAGCCCCCTGGTGTGGTCGTACGGCTGCAACCCTGGTCCGTGGATGCGGTGTTGGTAGGCCGCCTCCGCTCCTGGGTGGTCCTCCGGGCCGTCTGGTGATGTCCTCTTTGGTCCCCGAAGTCCGTGTTGTGCCGTGGGATGCCGTCGAATTTTGGGAGGGAGCAGGAAGATTTGTCTCCAAAGATACGATGAGTGTTGATCTCCGGTTTTGAGTTTCTTCGTTGAAGTGCTTGATGTCTTCAGTAAGTCTTCGTTGTTCGGGGTGATGGATGTTGGAGTCTTGGAGATAGGTGGTTCGGACGCTGGGGGTGGCTTACTACCTTGTCCCGCAGGTTGATCCTCTCCAAATCCTAACTTCTTCCAGACTAAAGTTCTCTTCTCCTCCTTTTCGGCCGCTCGGCTCTCGCTTCCCCTTCCCTAAAATTTTGTCATCCCCCACGAGACATCACATTAGCCAATCAGTTGATTTTCTGACCACGCCCCTTATTTTGATTTGCCGATGATGTCGTCACCGTTAGTTGCCCCCACGGGTGACCATCATGGCGGCGTGGTGCAGCGTTGACAAGTTTCTGATTTCGTTCTCGTGGGAATGAAGGTATTGAACTTATATCGTGGCGCATTTTATCACGTGCCACTCCTGTTACAGTTCGCGGTAATCCGCCATTTTGGTTCCCAGCAACACTATACCTAATTTTTATGAAATGTGATTTGCTGTGTCGTTGTCTGGGTCTCTGTACTAACTAACTAGAATTATAAATTACATCTTGAACAAATACTTTACATGGCCCTACTCGGGGAAATTGTTCGTTCCACCCGAACAATAAGTTTCATCAAAGACAATTTCAGGTTGGGTTGAACATAGTGAGTGCTCCTCAACAACGGGAGTGGAGCCTTTCTGCATCTAAGCTGGGCCCCGCTAAGCTGACGTGGTGCATTGTACGCCAGTGTCGTATGCTGCTGACGGCTGTTTGTTTACGTTGCTCCTCTCGTGTGCGTGTGTGTGTCAAGGTCGTGGCCGTCTGGTGTTTCTAGTGGATCGTTATTGTTGCTCATTCTTGTAATCTTTATCTGGAAGTTTCATACTGATCTTGATCGATTGAATATGTACGCAATAAATGATTACTAATATTATAATTGTTAATGTTAGTGTCCAACCAAACATTATGTAAAATAACAATTTTGTATTTCCAAAAATTTCGAATTCATCATTCTTCAAGGTTATGTGTTCAATTCTCTTAAGTGCTGTTACTTCAAAAGTTGGATTGTTGATTGTCCAATTCGCATTTATGATTTCGGATAAATTTTTAAATTTGTATGTCACTCCTGAGGTAACTGGGAATAATTGGATTGTTTGTAGTTTTGACCAAGTTACTGGTATCAAATTAATAATGTTGATCATGGGAATGTCTTTAGAATCACAAGGGCGAATTTTTGTTATCAATATTGTGTCAGGTTGATGCAGTTCACAGTCGCAGGGTATTGTAACTTCCAACGTTCCCGCTGTAATGGGTTCTATCTGGTGTACTTCATTGTTATCGCATTTTAGTGTTAAAGTGTTCTTTATGTTTGTTATCAGATATTTATTTGGCAAGAGTTTAGTTATAATAGGATATTTTGGTGGCTTTTCACAAATATAATGACAGTTTTCTTGTAGTTTTGTGATGCTTTCAGAGTTTAAAATTAGATGCAAACATTCCTGTTGTTCCGTAGATACAAGCGTTTGCCTAGGTAATAGGCATAGAGGATACGTTTTTCCATTACAATCATCATCGTTCTCATAAACAACTTTAGAATAGGTCTCTGATTTGAAAATATATTTACTATTTATTTGTAAACGGCAAATTGTATCTTTCCACATTACTGGTGAAGTAATTGATTTATATGCTTGATATTTTTGATTCGCAGTCTTTAGAGGAATGTTCATTTTTAGTAGCAGAGTTCCGTTGAAAATTGTGCATTTTGTAATTGGTAATTTATAATATAGAAATATTTTGTCACTAGGAATGGCTAAAACCAGATTTTTGGTTTGCGCCTTTTGTTTTAAAGCTTCTAAATGATTAGATAGATTTCTTGTATTTAAAAGTTTGTCTGATAACAGATTTAAATGACATCGCTCCAAAATTTCAGTTATCGTATCTTGATGATAATTGTATAATATGTACACTAGTGATTGTTGATTTAAGGCATAAATTTGATCAAGTATATCGGAGTATGACGTGGCTTGTAAGTCATTCAATGCTGCGAAACTTTGATGGATATTTTCTGAGAGCCGTTTCACGTCGTGGGTGAAGTTGTTAAGATTTTGAGCAGTTTTTACCAAGTCCTTATATTGTGTACCAACGGAATCTATAATTTCATTTGCATGGTCCTGTAATTGTTTTTGGTTCTCGTAAACACCTGATACTTCTTGTTGTGAAGCTAAATTGCAACACCAGCTGAAAAATTCTTCTAGAAATATAAGTCCCCTTTTTCCTCTAACTTTTGTTGAATTGGTCAATGACGTATCAGAAATTTGATTGTTTATTTGTTCATTAATCAAATTTTGAAGAGTTTTCACATTTTTTTCTAAGTCACAATAGATTTGAGTATGATTGGTTGTATTATTGCAATTTAAGAATGTTTTATAAGATACCAATGGTGTGGGAGTGTTCATTAGTGAAGTGGTGAATAAAAGTGGAATTGTTCCTTCGTATGGAATTAATCCGGTTTTGCGCTCCAAATGAAATCCATTGAAAAATTGATAGTTATTATCTTCACAGTTGCCTTCTGATAGTAGGTTCAGCACGATTAATGTCGACAGTAGTAAAAGTTTTTCCATCTTCTTATTCTTTCTATGAGACGGTAACTCCTTGGCATCAATCTGGACCACATAATAATATGCTAGAGATGGAATTAATTGAAAGTTATATTGTTTTGTAACCTATATACATTTATTTTGAATGGTTTTTCTTTTAAGTCGTCTTTAAAATGATTTTACTAATTATTTGTTTTATAGAATAGTTTTGAAAATTTTTAAGAAAATGCCATGATTTTTGAAATTTTCGGGAAGAATTTTCTTAACCAAAATTATCCTAAAATTCGTTGGTTTTCATTAAAGTCATGAGGGAATACATCTGGCCATCATATACTCCAATGCTCACAAGTTCAATGAGCCATGAATATTATTTATTAATATTATCGTTTAACTCTGGAGTTCACTTGTAATTTAATTTCTTTTTGTAACGTAGAAAACCTTATTCATGTAGTGCATTAAACTGACTGTCTGAGGTCTATTTTCCTTAGCCTGAGTGTTACATGTACGTGCAGTTCTAGTGCCTCGGCTTGGAGATTCCGACAACGATGACCTACTTATTCCTGGATTTCTTATCTTTGCCACATGTGTCCCACGTCCCACGGGTGTTGCTTGGATTATGCTGACCCTTTATGTATGTTTCTCTTGAACTGCTCCTAACCACTGTAGTCAGTTAGAGATTTCTCGTCGTCGGTTTATGTTGTGTCCGTCCTCGTAGTGCTGTGGTTCCGTATATATTCGAGAGTGATGTGGCGCCACGAGTGAAGTGTTTGGTTATATGAGTGAAGTTTTTATTAAAGTTTAAGTGAAGTTTGAAGTGAAGTTCGCAGTGAATTTTGCAGTGAAGTTCAATTGTTTAGTGTCATGTGATCTTTGGGATTATGTTGGATAATCGTTTTTCCCAGGTACCTAAATTGTTTTCTTTGTAGTCTATAATTCATCACTATTTCTGCGTCATTTTGTTTCCCCTAACAATCCATGTTTTTCATACTAGCCTATAGGTCAAATAACTCTTATTTTGGAATATGAAGTACAGCACTGTAGATATTTTTCTGAAGTGTGATGTTGAAATATTTTCATCTTCTATAAAATGGTTTTAACCTTGAAACATGAACTGGTTCCTCTTGAAACTTCCCTTTCTTAAACAAGTTTACTTTGTACGTTAAATCATTTAATTTTTCAGTGACATGATACGGGCCTCTAAAAACATCTTGAAATTTATTATATTTGTTGGTACCATCTTTTGGAAAGCTTACTAAAACTTCGTCCCCTACGTTTAAATTCAAATCTCTTCTGGTTTTGTCGTAATAGTATTTCTGTCTTTGCTGTGCCGGTTCTAAGATTTTTGGTATATCTTTCCTCACCATTTTAATTGCTTTTATTTCTTGCAACATATCGTAATCTTGTGGCTCTTGAACGCATAAATAATCGAAGGGTAGATTTGGTTGTCTTCCAAACATTAAATAAAACGGGCTGTATCCGGTACTAGCATTTACCGAATTATTATAAGCAAATGTCAAATACTTAAGTACTCTTGACCATGAACTTGGTTGATTTTCCGTGTAATGAGATATCATTTTCTTAAGAACTAAGTTCGTACGTTCTGTTAAACCCTGTATTTGCTGAGTGTAAGGAGGACTGTTTTTTTGTTGTTTTCCTAGATTTTGAAGCAATTCCTGTTCATTTTTATTTTGTGTTCATATTCCCCAAGGTTAAATATTATTTCTTTGGTTTTAAAGTTTATTTCAACTCTGTTCTCGTTCAAAAATTTATTCCCCAAAATCACGTTGGTACTGATGTTTGGTGTGACGAAAAATTTTCCCCTCAAGATTATGTTGTCAATTTCTAATGAGAGATCAGCGTGGCCTAAAATGTTTAGCGGTAGACCGTTTGCGGCAACTACTTCTGGTACATTATTATTCGATAAATTTTTGTTTGGAACTAATTCCGCTTGGATCAAATTTATGTTGCAGCCAGTGTCTAATATACATGTTAAGATCTTAGATGGGTTGTTAGTTAATTTAGCATTAATCGTTAAAACGGGCATTGATTGTTCCTCTTGTTTAAATAATGTTTTGTGGATTTCTTCCTTCCCTAAATTTTTTCTTTTGCGTGGTCTTGAAATCCTTCCATCCGATTTTTTCGAGATGTTACAGCTGTGAATTTCATGAATGTCCTCTTGTTCTTGAAGTGTGTTACAAATTTTCCTCTTTTCCTCCTCTTCCAAAATTTTTCCTTCCTGACCATTTTCCTTATGACGCAAGATGGAATAATTTTGATTCTTATTTTCCTTCTTTTCCTTATCAAATTTTGTATCATTCCCCACTCTAGTGTTCATTGTCCTGTTAGTTTGTGTACAATTGGATCTTGAAGTCTTCTCCTTTGTCGTGGATCTTCCTTTTTCTTCTTCCTCTTTCCTCTTCCATCCTCTATTTTTATACTTTTTCGTTGGTCTTCGTTTCGCTGAATCTTCCAAGGTTGGGAATTCTTTGTGGTAATTTTGTATTTTAATACCTTTTTCTTGAGATCGATATTCTTGTTTCTTGAAGAGGGGAGCACTCCCACTGTATTTGTTATAAGGAGGCCCCCACCTTAGGCGTTTTTTGTCTCAGTGTTGCCTTTCTTCTGTTTATAACAATTACTATCACTGTGGTTCGACATGTTGCAGTGTTTGCAGAACATAGATGGTTTCCTTGGCTCAGGTCTTGGTCTTAAAAAGCATTCTTGAATATTATGATTTTCTCTTTTACAGTAGTTACAGAATTTTCTAGGATAGTTCTGGTTGTGTCTTGGTGTTGATGAATTCGGTAGTGGTCTGCCCATGGGTTGGTAGTTCCTCGATTGATTGTGGTAAGCTTGCCTCTGGTATCGCCTGTCTCCTTCACTGTACCATCCTCTGTTGTTGGGTCGTCCCTGGTAAAGTCCTCTTCCTTCCGGTGAGTCATCTGTGGTCGGATGCCTTCTCCTATCCTCTTGTGTGTGGTAAGCAGTTCGTTGGCTGTTAGAATTACTTAATCGCATGTTAAGGTTTGCTACAATGTCTGTTAAAGTTTTAACATCCGTTCTGAGACTTTTAATTTCGTCTTCTTGTTTGCTAGATGTTAGATTCGTTAAGCATTTTTCTTCCCTGTTTGAAGCTCTTGCAAATTTTTCCCTATTGTGTCTTTGTGTTTCTAGCATTAATTCTACCTTTCTCAAGCTCGATTCTAAATTTTGAAGTGTGTCCGTTTTTTCGTTTAGGATGCGTTCGCATATTTCTGGCTGAAGGCCTTGAATAACGTGATTAATGATTTGTTTATCCGTAATTTCCGGATCGTGTCGTCTGCATAAGGTCAATATTTCAAGAAAGTAGCTTAGTGCTGATTGATTTTTCCCCTGAACCTTATTTTCTAATAACGTTTGTATATTGTGTGCTTGTGCTGCCGGTGTGAAAGTTTGGATAAAAACCCTTTTTAATTCATCCCAATCGTCAACAACCCTGTCTTTAGTGTAGTGTTTATACCAAGCTAGTGCAGTGCCTGTAAGGTGTGCTGCAAATAATTTCAGTTTTGTTTCATTCTGCCAATGGTTTGAAATTGACGCTATGTCATATTTATCAATAAAGTCGTTAGGATTTTCTGTGGGAAGCCCATGATAGGTTCCAGCAGATATTAAAGGTAACTTTTCTCTAACCGCCATGTTTTGAGGTTGTATGTTTTGGTAAAGAGGTGGAAGGTTGAAGATCTCGGCGTATACGTGGTCTACTCCCTCGTCTTCGTTGTCTATTTCCTCGTACGTGTGTTTCGGTTCCTCGTATTCGTTATCCGACTCCGCTGCTGAGTTCGCTGTGTCGTACAAGTCTTCCCTATCCCTTATAAACTCTTGAATATTTTTTAAGGCAGGATATTTATTTAACTCGGTGTCAGTTAAATGCTCTCTCTTGACAACTAGCTTCCTAAATATGTGCTTTTTCTCTTCAGATAAGTTACTTTTTAAATATTGTTTAAGGTTAGCTACAACGGGTCTTAATTCCGCTACGGTATCTGTCTCGTTAAACTTGATTCTATATTTAGTTAGGATGCCTTGAAGTCCTTCTTTATTTACGCGGTAAATGTCTAAAGGAAATTTTTGGGCCCTGTTTAAATTTAAACTCATTTCATTTTGTTTTGTTAATTATTAGTCCCTGTTAAATTGTCCTTCCAAAAATGTTTAAAGTTATATTATAATTTTTAGTCTAAAGTTTTTCTTTATTAATTACGGTACTCTCAACACCTACTTATGGTTTAATTCCTTTTAAATTTAACCTAAGATTCACTCCTATATTCCCGATTTTTTTTACGCAAACCAACACTCGAATTGCAATCCTTATACTAACAAGTCTTATTCTAACACAATATACTTCCACTGTGATTGTTCAATCCTTGATATTTAAATCAATCAAAAGCGCCTGACACCATGTAAAGTGTGTGTGTAAAGTTGGTTAGGCTACTGAAATTTAATAATTGAATTAAAATAATAACTAAATAAAAGGGTAAACTAATCTTGACTCGCTTGGCTTAATGCAAGAGGTTAAGGACCGGGATTGAACAAACACAAATGTAAGTAAAATATATGTTTAATGTACACCATAAACTTAACCTAATAAATGAGATTGCCCTTCAATGATTAAATACATATAATATTATTCAAAATCTCACAGAAGCACTGGAGTCCTTTGTTATAGTTCAAATCACAAATCGTAGTTTCACTGGATCCGGATTACCGAAAGTCTTTACACCTTTGGTCTCTCAATGAGCACTTTGGTCGAAATATTCGTCACCAGAAATTCAAAAAGACAATAATTATAATTATATTTACATTTACAAGTGATCTATGGAGTTCAGAGTCCTATGCTTTAAATCAGTTTTATTACTTAGGTTATATTTACAACCGTTCGTCAAAATCAGTAATTAACTATGACCATCGAATAAATTGATTTAATTATACTGATAAGGTTCCCAATAAAAATAAAGTCCATTAAAATATTTAGAACCTCCAACCCAGTTTAAGACACATTTACTTTGGTTAGATAATAACGGAAACAAAGACTTAATGTTAATAAAAATGATCTGTACAAGAATTAATATAAGCTATCTATTTAAAAGTAATATTTACAAATGAATATCCCGCGAGCTGTTTCTCCCTATGTTCAAACCCTAAAACTCTTTTATTTAATTAGTTTAAATACACCCTAATTATATCCTCTTGTTTGTTTTAATATTTAGCAAGGGTTAAATAGAATCGAAATTAAGTTTTTGTGTTTAATTTACTGTTGCCTTTGGTTAACTTTGTCTTGGGCCTTTTCTCATAATTTGGAGGGCACATACCCTATTCATCCGGCGGGTGTTTTCCTGGGCGCGGCGACGTTGTTCACCAAGGGATGATCCTCCGGGACGGTGGTCTCGAAGATGGAGCCCCCTGGTGTGGTCGTACGGCTGCAACCCTGGTCCGTGGATGCGGTGTTGGTAGGCCGCCTCCGCTCCTGGGTGGTCCTCCGGGCCGTCTGGTGATGTCCTCTTTGGTCCCCGAAGTCCGTGTTGTGCCGTGGGATGCCGTCGAATTTTGGGAGGGAGCAGGAAGATTTGTCTCCAAAGATACGATGAGTGTTGATCTCCGGTTTTGAGTTTCTTCGTTGAAGTGCTTGATGTCTTCAGTAAGTCTTCGTTGTTCGGGGTGATGGATGTTGGAGTCTTGGAGATAGGTGGTTCGGACGCTGGGGGTGGCTTACTACCTTGTCCCGCAGGTTGATCCTCTCCAAATCCTAACTTCTTCCAGACTAAAGTTCTCTTCTCCTCCTTTTCGGCCGCTCGGCTCTCGCTTCCCCTTCCCTAAAATTTTGTCATCCCCCACGAGACATCACATTAGCCAATCAGTTGATTTTCTGACCACGCCCCTTATTTTGATTTGCCGATGATGTCGTCACCGTTAGTTGCCCCCACGGGTGACCATCATGGCGGCGTGGTGCAGCGTTGACAAGTTTCTGATTTCGTTCTCGTGGGAATGAAGGTATTGAACTTATATCGTGGCGCATTTTATCACGTGCCACTCCTGTTACAGTTCGCGGTAATCCGCCATTTTGGTTCCCAGCAACACTATACCTAATTTTTATGAAATGTGATTTGCTGTGTCGTTGTCTGGGTCTCTGTACTAACTAACTAGAATTATAAATTACATCTTGAACAAATACTTTACAAAGGGCAGGCAAAAACGCCGAATGAGCAACTGAAGCTTTGGTGCGCGCACTCACTATTACGATTCTTAATTGGTCACTAACTATTCAAATTCATTGAAACCATCGATGTATACTACTGGATTGCTCGCGCCCGTGTTGCAGCGAACCGATTCGCGGTCCGGCCGAGATGAGCGCTGTAGGGCAACAGCGCCGGCCGCTAACACGGGCAGCATAGGGAAAATCGTGACGCGCGCTTACTAAAATTACATTTTTAAGGCAACAAAATTTGTTATATACACAAAATCTTTTGATTCGTGTTCTCAAGTATACTCTGCTTCCATAGACACACATATTGGCTACTATTTATCGTTATTTTGAATTTTAAAATTAATTCAAACTTGGAATTTAAGTGAAATGTCATTTCCAATTGCTTCTATGAATGGATTTAACCCTTTGTAAATTATGGCAATTCTTTAAACCATGTTCTCTTACTTTTTATTACAAAATCTTACAATTTATGAATTTAAAATAAATGTTTGAATACATATTACTCTACACAATACAGTAACACAGTTTGTTCTATTATGAAATACAATGAAGCCCAGTATATCGAAAATTTGAAATTATATGTAACATTTAAGTTTATTGATACAAATGTTTTTGTTGTAGTATAAAATCCAAATTTCAAGATGACTATGTCTTTTTAGTACACGTTCATAAGTGTAGGGTAAGGTTACAAACAAATTAAAATGGTAAGTTACATTTTATAATCATATACTTTATTGATCAAAGCTTAAAACTAACTTGTTACATAATCTTGAATGGTATGATGGTTTAAATTTTTTTCTTTTAACTGCATGTATCCATTTTTGTAGCATATTTTTGTCTTTTGGAAATCTGGGAACATATATAAACACATTCGTCAAAATATATTCGGTAAATAGTTAAAGAGTAATAAATAAAGTAAATAAAATATAACGTTATGTTTTGTTCGGTACCCTCTGATGACTTGGCTACAGGTAAAAAAAACGTCTACTATACTATTCTAACATTCTACTACATTTAAAACAAAACCTCGATGTGTGGCTCGCTGCGAAGTTCCTGCAGAAGCTGTGTTTCCGCCGCCTTTTGAGGTGCTGCCGGCGGCGCCGCCTTTGGCACCCATCCGATGCACTCTCCCGCCCCGTGAACAATACCGTGTGACTTTGACGCTGCATCATTTTCCGCTGCCTCGATCGCTGAGATAAATTTCACCGCCTTCTCGAAAGTCAAGTCGGCTTCCGCTAAGAGTGTCTGTTTGGTCGTTTCACTCTGAATACCGCTAACTAACCGATCGCGTAGATAGCCTAATCGTTCAAATTTGAACCAAACTCACAATAAATTGAACGATTTTTAAAAACTGAGATACTGTATCGTGCTCACGTTGATTTTGTTGACGAAATTTGTATCTTTCCGCTATTGAATATGGCTTGGGATACAAGTTTTCCTTAACTATTTTAAAGCCGCATTTACACTATACAACTTGTTCTATAAACTTTTGTTGTGCAACATGTTTTATACAACTTTTGTTTTTAAAACTTGACCTTGTGTTTATAAAACTTTTGTTGTTAAACATTTCATCGTAAGCGCTAAACTTCAGTCTTAAACATGTTTAACAAAAGGCCACAGTCACCATGAGTGCTTGCGACGATGATGTGGTGTTGGCTGCTGCCACATGTGTTGTGATTTGCTGTGCTAGAAGGAAAAGAGCAAAACGTCGCTTTTGGGTACGTCCTTCGCTGCAAGCTAGGAGTAAGTACAGTGGCAGTGAAATGTTACAAGATTTAGAACAGGATGACCAAGATTTGTTGGCAGGGGAATTGAGGACTGATGGTAGCTTCAAGAACTTTTTAAGGATGACAAGTGCGGACTTTGAGTACTTGATACTTCTTATAGGAGAATGAATCGAGAAGAAGTGCACATCGTTCAGAGACGCTATTCCAGTTAAAGAAAGACTTGCAGTAACCTAATATTTTTTGCTACTACCGGTGACTCTTACAAAAGTTTGCAGTATTTGTTTAAGTTTTCTTCATCGAGTATATGTAAGATTATACAGGATGTTTGCTCCGCCTTGATTGAAGCTTTACAAGACTTCATTAAGGTGAGTACAACCATTGTGGTAAAATAAAAAAAAAAAAACATTGAAACGGCTGCACTTCTGCGATATTCTCAAGTTGAAGTTATTAACCCTTTGATTCCCAACCATATACACTGAAAAAACTCTAAGGTTGTCGATACACTATTTTTAAGGTTGAATGGAATTTAACTTTAGTAAAGTAACTAGCACCATATTCTAAAAATTATGGTAAGGAATGCATTAATCATAAGGTTATTACTACTTCAGATTATAGTTATTTTAAATTAAACGTAACTAAGGTTGTCGATACACTATTTTTAAGGTTGAATGGAATTTAACTTTAGTAAAGTAACTAGCACCATATTCTAAAAATTGTGGTAAGGAATACATTAATCATAAGGTTATTACTACTTCAGATTATAGTTATTTTAAATTTAACTCATATAAGGTTGTTATTGCAATAATGTTACACGTTAAGAAATAATTTACCTTTAGTATACAACCCCATCAGAAGACAGTATAAATTAAATTACATTCCTGTAGTAGATTATTTTTTATTTATTTTAGTTGTAGCGCTGTGAGTCATAGTTCTGGGTCTTTAATTAATATTCTGCTAAGAACAACGAAAGTTCGAATATTTATCCTTCCGCCAAGAGTAGGGGTGGGGATGTTTTACACAGCATAAAGGCTTAAGAAAAAAGTAGTTCTTGAATGTAAACCGAACTTTTTGAGATGTTGTGACTAATTTGGATATAGCGACCAACCTTAAATTAACTATTGACTTTTTTATGTCTGCTCATATAATTACTGGTCAAATTTAACTTTATTTCTACCGTTTTCTGTCGAATCGGTAGGATCTGTCGATTTGGTTTCGGTTGCCGGTTGCCGCCGTTGCCGGTTCGTTGGTCCGTTCGTTGGTTGGTGTTGGTGACTCCGTCCAGTGTAGCCATTTTTCCACTGAAATTAACTGAACCTGATTAAGTTAAAAGGAAAGGGCTTCTTTAGTTTTTGCAACAAAGTACAGTTGAAACGGACAACGTAGACGAATACGACTAGCCAATTGAACTAATGCTGACAAGTTGGAACCCTTACGCCAGCCGTCGCCACAGATTATCTGACACATTTCCGTTCCCTTTCAACAAGTACCTCAGTGGCTTAGAGGTAGCGAGCCGGCTTCACACACCGGCGGGCCGTGTTCGAATCCTGACCTCGTCGGTGAAGCTTTTTACTGTTATTTTACAGCTTTCATTAAATTAATAATAACTTTACTAAGGTAAACACAACTATAAATTTTTAACCTTAACTCATGTGTAAAAATAACCATAATATTGCTGGGCAAATAGTGGCCTTAGCTTAAGGTTAATTTTAACTATACTACGTGTAGTTTTAACCTTAGAGTTTTTTCAGTGTAAAAAGCTGAGGGAAAAAATTTAGATTTATTTTTTCTACTTGTATATGTTGTAAATGAACAACATTCATCAAGTTTTGCCCATATTTCAATTTTTTTATAAATTTAGAATCAAGAGTCCAAATGGAGTCACTGGGAATCTACGACTTTATAAAAAGTAATAAAACCATATTGTTGAGATGATTTAAATATTTTTACTGTCACAAAAATTCGGTAAAATATGGTAAAAACAAGTCCATAAATCACATAAGTGATTTGAAATAAATCCATTTTGCATTTTCCTCTGCTCCTCTGCCCGACTTATAAACCTTTTTACACTCCCGATTGATTTGACTTATCAACTTTCTCATTTTCTTTTCACTCGCCGGCTGGAACTCCAAACTTATTGTCTAATTCAGCAAATGCGTCGTGCCGTTTGTTTCGGGTTTTAAAATCATCTACCGTCGTGTCCCATAGCAATTTTCTCTCCTTGTACTGTTCGATGAGCTGAAACACGTCTGCCTGGCGCCACTCCATCACAAACGGTCCACTAACCACTCCACTAACTTAAAAAACACTTTACTTACAAATATAAGCACGTGTTGTAGGCGGCAGCAGGAAGCGTTCTGACATGACAGAATAGCAGAACTAATGTTTGGTCAACAAGTTTGACGTTTTAAGAAGGTATTAAACATGTTGTACAACAAAAGTTTATGAAACACAAATTTCCTTTGATCTTTCCGACACGGCTCGGGAAACCTGCAACCTGTTGCAAAACACGATTTTTTTGTTTTTAAACACGTTTGTTGTACAACTTGTTTAAGAAATTTCATTGCATTCTTAAACATGTTCAAACCAATTAGTATAATTTGTTGCACAACAAAAGTTGTACAACAAGTTGTACAGTGTAAATGCGGCTTAACTACCGGTAGGTAATCGTATGATTACTTGTTTAGTTTATCTGGAGTACACAACGGATCAAAATTATAAGTATTTGGTCCTATACTACAGTCAGGGGCGAACCCAGGGGGTGGGGGGATATATCCCTCCAAAAAGAAGAAAAATAAAAAAAATACTAAAAAAATAAAAATATTCAATGACAATTGGTTAAATAGTATATTTCGTCTCAAGGGCCGAAAGTGTAGTTTTGGCGGTCCCGTAGACAATCAAGGGTTAGCAAAACGCTTTCGGCCGTTTTATGACGATATAACAAAAAATGCAATTTCCTTCTCTAAAACGGTGATCCTTCGACAGAATGCTACATCTAACGAGTCTAACTCCATGTTTTAGCACACGGAGAATCCAATTTTATCATTATTACAGTTTCGATTTCTTATAGTTTACGCGCTACAAGCCAAAAGTCGGAAAAATGAATTTAATGTATTAGGCCTAAAGGCGTTATTTTAAACATATGGTAACTTTTAATGGTGTTAAAAAATTGCAAATAATCTCCTGAACAATTTTGGTCCTTATGTATTTTGTCGTATCACATAAAATAAAAAAGTTTTATGACGATATGACGAAATTGCAATTTTATTCTCTAAAATGGTGATCCTTCGACAGAATGCTACATCTAACGAGTCTAACTCCATGTTTTAGCACATGGAGAGTCCAATTTTATCATTATTACAGTTTCGATTTCTTATAGTTTTCTTGCTACAAGCCAAAAGTCGGAAAAACGAATTTAATGTATTAAAGGCGTTATTTCAAACATATGGTAACTTTTAATGGTGTTAAAAAATTGCAAATAATCTCCTGAACAATTTTGGTCCTTATGTATTTTTTCGTATCACATCAAATAAAAAAGTTTTATGACGATATTACAAAATTGCAATTTTCTTCTCTAAAATGGTGATCCTTCGACAGAATGCTACATCTAACAAGTCTAACTCCATGTTTTAGCACAAGGAGAATCCAATTTTACCATTATTACAGTTTCGATTTCTTATAGTTTTCGCGCTACAAGCCAAAAGTCGGAAAAACGAATTTAATGTATTAAAGGCGTTATTTCAAACATATGGTAACTTTTAATGGTGTTAAAAAATTGCAAATAATCTCCTGAACAATTTTGGTCCTTATGTATTTTGTCGTATCTCATCAGATAAAAAAGTTTTATGACAATATGACAAAATTGCAATTTTCTTCTCTAAAATGGTGATCCTTCGACAGAATGCTACATCTAACGAGTCTGAACTCCATGTTTTAGCACACGGAGAATCCAATTTTACCATTATTACAGTTTCGATTTCTTATAGTTTTCTTGCTACAAGCCAAAAGTCGGAAAAACGAATTTAATGTATTAAAGGCGTTATTTCAAACATATGGTAACTTTTAATGGTGTTAAAAAATTGCAAATAATCTCCTGAACAATTTTGGTCCTTATGTATTTTGTCGTATCACATCAAATAAAAAAGTTTTATGACGATATTACAAAATTGCAATTTTCTTCTCTAAAATGGTGATCCTTCGACAGAATGCTACATCTAACGAGTCTAACTCCATGTTTTAGCACATGGAGAGTCCAATTTTATCATTATTACAGTTTCGATTTCTTATAGTTTTCTTGCTACAAGCCAAAAGTCGGAAAAACGAATTTAATGTATTAAAGGCGTTATTTCAAACATATGGTAACTTTTAATGGTGTTAAAAAATTGCAAATAATCTCCTGAACAATTTTGGTCCTTATGTATTTTTTCGTATCACATCAAATAAAAAAGTTTTATGACGATATTACAAAATTGCAATTTTCTTCTCTAAAATGGTGATCCTTCGACAGAATGCTACATCTAACAAGTCTAACTCCATGTTTTAGCACAAGGAGAATCCAATTTTACCATTATTACAGTTTCGATTTCTTATAGTTTTCGCGCTACAAGCCAAAAGTCGGAAAAACGAATTTAATGTATTAAAGGCGTTATTTCAAACATATGGTAACTTTTAATGGTGTTAAAAAATTGCAAATAATCTCCTGAACAATTTTGGTCCTTATGTATTTTGTCGTATCTCATCAGATAAAAAAGTTTTATGACAATATGACAAAATTGCAATTTTCTTCTCTAAAATGGTGATCCTTCGACAGAATGCTACATCTAACGAGTCTGAACTCCATGTTTTAGCACACGGAGAATCCAATTTTACCATTATTACAGTTTCGATTTCTTATAGTTTTCTTGCTACAAGCCAAAAGTCGGAAAAACGAATTTAATGTATTAAAGGCGTTATTTCAAACATATGGTAACTTTTAATGGTGTTAAAAAATTGCAAATAATCTCCTGAACAATTTTGGTCCTTATGTATTTTGTCGTATCACATCAAATAAAAAAGTTTTATGACGATATTACAAAATTGCAATTTTCTTCTCTAAAATGGTGATCCTTCGACAGAATGCTACATCTAACGAGTCTAACTCCATGTTTTAGCACAAGGAGAATCCAATTTTACCATTATTACAGTTTCGATTTCTTATAGTTTTCGCGCTACAAGCCAAAAGTCGGAAAAACGAATTTAATGTATTAAAGGCGTTATTTCAAACATATGGTAACTTTTAATGGTGTTAAAAATTTTCAAATAATCTCCTGATCAAATTTGGTCCTCATGTATTTTGTCGTATCTCATCAGATAAAACAGTTTTATGACGATATGACAAAAAATGCAATTTCCTTCTCTAAAACAGTGATCCTTTGACAGAATGTTACATTTATTGAGTCTAACTCCATGTTTTTAGCACACGGAGAATCCAATTTTACCATTATTACACAAAAAAATTGGTTTTTAAATACTACTAAAAGGTTGCATTGGTAGCTGTTAGGAGTGGAGTGAATTTCTAGAAGGACTTTTAATATTTCCCACCTACATCATCGGCTCCCATCTACCAGAATATCCAACGATGGTATCACTATTTTAAACAATTACAATAGAATGGAGCTCCAGGTTTTTCACGATAAATTCACTACCTGCTGGATTGGCCGATGCTCTGAAGATGTTTCGTCTCTTTTAAAAGTCAACCTCATTCCCAAGACCTTACCGTGGCATCTTTTCTTTGGGCTATGTGAGGGACAAGGTTTAAATTCTACCAATTCCTCGATAACTACTAGAACTGTGTTAAGGGATTAATTACCATTTCAATCGTTTGTAGAAAATGTTGTTAATGTAAAAAATAAACCAGAATTCAGCTTTTTGTATTACTAGACTTGATTTGTAATGTTAAACAAAATCATTCCAGTTATATAAAAGTGAGTCATTTAAGATTAACTGCGAGATTCTCAAAAGTACAGCGAGTGTCGGTAAGCCTAATTAAAGTTCATTATGTTACTTATGATTTTGTCTGCAATGAGATGCAAAATTTGCTCCGTTCTTATGATGATCATCTGTACTATGCTGAAAGGAACAAGTTAATACCATGGTTAGTTGCTTTTGTTAATTCCAATCTGGCTGTCAAAACTTTCATATTATGGCAGGTAGCTCAGGAGACGCGATGCGCTGAGGAGACGGAATCGAGTGAGCCTAGCGAACTAAATAAACCTGACGGTGAGTGAGCGTAGCAGCTCTCCTGAAGGACAAAAAATCCTTAGGTTGGCACTGCAAAGCATGCCGGGTAAGCTAGTTCATTTATAAACCACCAACGTTAAGAAAAAGGCTCGTTTTTAAGGCGGCAGTGAAATCAGGACTTTAGAAAGTTGTTATCGCAAAGGGGGAGCTATACTTAACACTGCGCAAAACTTGGCAACGCAGTGGAGGAAGTCAACAGTTGTTCAAAATATTCTCCCAAGTACCAAAATCGACACACACTGCCACTATCCCTTACACGTATATATTCTCACAAAGTACGTTCATCCCACACGAAAAATAAGCTCGCAAGGGACAAAAATGTCCACACACTCATATGGATACTGCTTACAGCGCGGCCCTGGTGAACACACTCAGAACTAAGCTGGAGGTCCTTCCGAGCATATGGTCAGATTTGAATGATTCTTATACTCCCATGATCGTTAGGTAACGGAGATAGCCAATATCACTATCTGCACTTCCGAGCATATGCTCACAAAGGTGCATATGCTCGGAAGTGGTGTGTGGTGCGGGAGAATATGCTCACAAGGGCGGCAATGTCGGTTCACACACACACACACACACACACACACACACACACACACACACACACACACACACACACACACACACACACACACACACACACACACACACACACACACACACACACACACACACACACACACACACACACACACACACACACACACACACACACACACACACACACACACACACACACACACACACACACACACACACACACACACACACACACACACACACACACACACACACACACACACACACACACACACACACACACACACACACACACACACACACACACACACACACACACACATATATACACATATATATATATGAAAATGAACGAATGGTGTTTTTGGCTTCTGGGGACCTCAAAATAAAATAGTAAAGTGGTCCCGGGCTTAGGTCTTACCATGGCTACTACCGTAATAGCGGATTCTCTATAGGGAAATTCGCTAAAAATGTATAACATGTGCTTTAAAAATTTACTATACTGATAACAGGATAGTTAAAAAAATCTTCTAGGCTACAAAAAGGATTATCAACTAACCAATTACAAAATGAGCTTTCAGAGGCAACTTATTAAACATTCTCAGACCAACATAAGAGTATGATTTCTGTGTTTTAGTAAGCCTGACATGAGGTAAATCATTCAAATTCCTGTATCTTTTCAAGTGAGAATGAGTGAACTAAAATATGAACTAAAATAAAATATATAATGTACTTAAAAAAAAAATAAATAAGGAGAAAAACGATAACATAATACACCTTTGCTTGCTTTAAATAATTATGATACAAATAATAAAATTATATAAAATTACAACACATTCATCCACATTCACGCCCTCTGCACCTACTCCTAGAGCACGCCATCCTGCCAACCCACGGTCGTCCGGTTGGGGTAATACTCCTTCAGCGCCACCATCAGCCGGGATCGGGATCCTATGGTTCTTATTGTGTGGGGTAAGGAGTTCGTAGTCACCAAAGCTGTGACTATGCAAGATTCGTCGAAAACATAGTTTTTGTAGTGAGAAATTCGAAGTGTTGATGAAATAAAGCGGGTATTTCTTGCACGTCTCATTCAAAAATTCTAAATGGATCTTGGGTATTTATTATTTGGGATTCCAAGTTTGATTCAATGGTTTGATTGCAGGATGTGTGATTGTGACTATTAGCAGCAGCCTGATGTCTAATAATTTTAACAAAGATGACTGAATGTATAGAAAGGTGTAACGCGGGGTGTTTCAGTAATTAAAGTGTGGGAAGACTTTATCAACCCACAAAAAATTAAAACCCCTCCAACCTGATGAAATTGTAACCCTCCCCACAACATCGACGATTTTTTTCTGCGAATAGTAGAGATATTTTAGCCGATTGTCATAACTATTAGTTTGCCATTAAATTTTTATTTGATTTTGTTGATCTATTGCTGTTAGGATTAATTGATTTTTTTTATATGTTTGTTTTCCTACTTTTAATTCAGACTTTCAAACTGTTTACATGTCTCGAAATTAACCTATTTTTGGACATAACATTTTGACAAATTTGAAGTCAACTTTCAAGATAAATTTTAATTTGAACTGTTTTTGGTATACTGTAAGGCTTGAGATCTTATAAACATAAGCAAATTAGTACATTTAAATCCGTGGATGCAGTGTTGGTCGAGCGCCTCCACTCCTGGGTGGACATCGGGGGCGTTTGGTCACCGTTACATAATGTAAAAATAAAATTATTTTCTCATTTAAAATCTCGAAAAACGTAAAAGTAAAAACTAAAAAGTAAAACTTTTTGAATGGTGAAATTCCATAACGTTATTTTCACGTTAGATTTTTACAATAATTTAAATTTTTGACTTATTTTAAGAAATATATTTCATTAATGTTCTACAATGATGACGTTCCACAAAAAATGACTCCATATAAATTAAACATATAAGTTTTATACTGTTTCAAAAAAATAAAAATTAAACTAAAAACGTTTTTTGCGTTAAAATCCTTTCCTTCCTACTGTATCCACATGGACACAGTTTTTTACGAACTTTCTCTATGGATGCTATTTCACTCACATAATTCTGCCTCTATGGACTGAAAAAGTACTTATCTGTCAAGGGAAATCGTATATTTTGTGTTGGCAGCTCTGGAAGGAAAGAAGAATAATTGCAAATTTAGTTGGATTGACACAAGAAATCTATAATGAGAAGCACTCTACAGCAGCTTTCTTGGACGTTGCACAGGCGTTTGACAAAGTCTGGCATAGTGGTCTGTTGTACAATATCAATTCGGCTTTCCCTTGCATTTACGGAAAATAATTGAATCTTTCTTGACTGATAGAATTTTCTCTGTTCGTATAAATTCTACGATTTCAAATCCTCGTCCTGTGCGAGCGGGAGTCCCTCAAGGCTCAATTTTGGGGCCTATCCTCTATAATATATTCATGGCTGACATGCCAGAACTCCCAGGAGCTACCCTTGCACTCTATGCAGATGACACAGCAATAATTACACAACATTCAGATATTAATCAGGCTGTGGATTCTTTGCAAACAAGTGTTACAACGTTGGACGGCTGGTTTAATAATGGAAGCTTTTGTTAAACCCTGCTAAATGCGAAGCAAAAGTGTTTTCTTTGAGAAGATATCACGCCCCTCCTGAAATTCATATCGACGGCACTTTAGTGCCTTGGAATCCTGATGATCAGGGCATTAAATATTTGGGAGTGTACCTGGATAAAAAACTTAATTGGAACTTACATGTAAACACAAAATTGACCCAGGCTTATTCCCGTTTATCTTTGTTATTTCCTTTGATAAATAGGAAATCTACGCTAAAGCCAGAATGTACGCTATTAATTTACAAATCAATCCTTCGGCCTCTTATTATGTATGCTTGTCCAGTTTGGGGAATGTGCCTGTCAGCCTCCAAATTAAACAAAATTCAAATATTTCAAAATAAATTGTTAAGAATTGCTGTAAAAAGCCCATGGTGTGTTCGAAATCATCATTTACAACGAGAATTAGGATTGTTCGAAATTAAAGATTTTGTGAAAAATTGCACAGTGAAGTTTTTGTTAAACTTAAACATTGTTCCTGGTGCGGTCGCATTTAACATCGGCGAACCCACGTTACGTCGGCGTCTGAAAGCCAGACTTCCTCAGGATACGATGGATTTCCTGGACCACTGACGACTCCTGCCTCCTTCATCGAAAATTGAACTCTCGAGCGTTCATTAATTTTGTAGTGACAGGGTGTCTCTCATAGAGCGAACCCACTATTGTTAGTTGTCTTTTGTTATTGGTTGTTATCTTGTTATTAGTTCTGTGTATAATGTAATTTTTGCACATTAATCCAAAAATAAAACATTGTAAAAAAAAAATAGAATGAGAAGACACGTATTCGCAGTTGGAGTGGTTGTCAGCAAGTTTATAAGTAAATATTACATATTTTTTATTACTATATGGTTATGTAAAAAAAATTTCATGTTGCTTAGATAATCAAGAAAGAAAATATTTAGTTGTCATGGTTACATTTAGTTTGTATTCATAGGAAATCAGCTGAATAAAACCTGCTCCATTTGGATACTATAGGCTGAAAATCATCATGTCGTGCAGTGTGCAATGAGACTATTTTATGCCTGTAGATGCCAAATGGATACACGTTTTTTCTTGTGTGAATTTTGGAAGTCTAACCTATGCCTGTAGATGTCAAATGGATACAAGTAACAGAAGGAATGTTACTGATTGCATTGTTGGTGATTTTTATGATTGTTGTTGATTGTTTGATTTTATTGATAGCCTATTACATTAGTAATGATATTATTTAATTTAATCAGTTAATTGTGTAAGTAATTTTTAATTTTTATCAGTGCAAATTTTTTGTTGTTGTAATTTTATAAAAAATATATGATAGTCGTAACCACCAAATAGTTTGTTTCATTAAAATCCCTTTATTTTTGCTTACAATGAAGAAGGAAAGCCATAATAAGTGATCATTCTTACATTTCAAAACCTGTTGCCATTTGGCATCTACAGGAAAACATTTTGATATACTTCATTTTATCTACGAAAAAAACAATCACTGCAAGCCCATTATGTGACGGCAGTATCCATATGGATACAGTTTAAAAAAATTTATTTTGGAGGGAATTTGTATTTTGATTACTGAATATGACTAATTTGGCCCTAAATAACAAGAAAATAACAAAAAACATTTCCTACCGATTTTCAATATTCAGGAAAGAAAGGGTTAAAATGATGAAACAGACGGAAAAGTAAAAGAAAAAACTGGTAAAACTGAAATATATGAAGTTTATTTCATTAATTCGATTGTAATAATATAATGCGAATTCCATAAAATTTTTGACATTTAGAAACTCTATATAAACACTGAAAAATGGTCATACTTCAAGTTTGGGTCAACTTTTGGACTTGCAAAACTATCAAGTGCACCATTTAAGGTCAAGTTTTAAAAGTACAGTATAAGTAGTAAATTTGCCTACGGCTTGATCGGGACTCCACCCCCATGCCCCCTAGCTGGTTCTACCCCCTGAGGGGGTGTCGAGCCCAACCGCCGCCGCCCCTGGGGGTATCTTGGACTTATAATTTGCTATCTTGTAATTTTTCAAAGATGTATCTAAAATACCTACATGTTTAAACCAACACTTAGGATTTTCCACTCTTTGTACAACAGAAATCTTAAAATGGAAAATAAAAGTGCTGCTGCTTTATAAAGCTAGGTCCACATGTGAGAGTTTTTCACTCTCAGAGAGTTTCGTACTCTCAGGAGGGACTCGCAGAGGTGTTTACATAACCAGTGAATTTTCCAAGGGAGTTAATCACAGACAATTTTCTGCGAGTATCAACAACTGTCTGAGATTTTTATGAGAGTAACTAACTAACTCTCCGAGAGTGAAAAACTCTCACGTGTAAACTTAGCTTAAGTTACCTTTTAACTTACCCCAACAACCTATTTTCTGGGTATATCTGTAAAGTGATACTGGTCCATTTCATTCCGTCTTGATCCGTCAAGCTGCTAACATGGATGTTTCACCACCAATCTAAAAAGCGGATGTAAAAGAGGATGGAGGAGATGCTAACACAGTGATTTGATGGATATGCTTGAGAGACTTCTTAAAGAAAAACAAATCCAAAAATGAAAAATGAAAATTTTTTCCTGAAATTTGCTTTGATCTTGCTGCCCATCATGTTGATATTGCTTATTGCGTTTTTGGTGTTCAGCATTTTCTTTGGACTTCGAGGCCAAGAGTCTGCGGAGAATGGAGCCCATTTACTGAGTTTTAATACTACAAGTTAAGGGAATCTTTCATGAAGCACCTGCATTTGTTAGAACGTTATTTTAAAAGTAATATGTTTGAAAGGAAAACAAAAGTATTCGGATGTGGAAATTAATATTATTAAACATAAAGGTGAACATCAAATGGGATTCTGAGATACAGTACAACAAAACATGACATAAAAATTCCACTAAGCAGAGAAGATTTTTTTATTTTAACCTGAGACTCTGAACCCATAACAAGATACTTAAGGCAGTTGGTGTTCTCCACTTCAATTATTAAAGATTATTTAAAAGATGTAAAAGAGACATCACTTTGGAAAAACACTTTGGAAACCCAAACACTTTGCAAAAACAATTGGATGCGCCTATTTTTTATTGACCTGAGGACCCTTCTATATTTAATAGAGTTCCCCTTGAAGTTTAAATGTGGAGACAATTTTAACAATATGCACAACAAAATAAAATACAGTGAAATCGGAAGAAGAATCAAGTTATAGTGATGAAAAGCAGCAAAGTGATGAAAATGTAGACAACAAGAATAACAAAATGTAAAGTTAAATAAAAATTCACTACTTTTAGTTTTTTACTCCAGTTTACACCTTAATGGTCAATAAAAAAATTAAAAAAATACTTTGTTGGAGTAGGCCTACCGGGGACGGTGCCCACATTAAATATAGGCTACACCAAACTGTACACTGTACACTGCGTCTACAAGTGTACGGCCTAGTATAAATGTGTGCCTACCGTGGTGGGGAGTCAGTTGACCTTAAGACTCCATCATGGATAGATGGGTCACCTTCAAAATGGGCACTTAAGAGCAAGTTAAGCCCATAAACCTGGTATAATAGACTTTCAAGCCTTTCGTGGTAACGATGATCGATTTGTAATAAAAGAATTGGTACCCATTTTACGATATGAACAATTTAGACAGTTGTAACCTGAGTGGTGTGTTAAGGAAGGGATATAATACATAACATTTTAACACAAAATGGATTTATTTACTATAACAGGTTGGCCGAATGAAAATACAAACTTAAACCACAACACTTCTAGGACATAGAATGGAACACTTTATAATGAAAATAATACCTTTATACGCCGTAACATATCTATCTATCTATTCTATATATATAATACGTGAAGCCGTGTTTTGTGAACACTACTCCTTCCTTATTACTGGACCAATTTTAACGTTTGAGGTGTCAAAAGAATGGTCTCAGTTCGTAGTTTTGCAATAAGGTTTTAGATTTTCTTATATTTTAATTCTGAAGCCCACGGGAAGCCCATAAAATTCGTTTTTTGTCCATAAGATTAACATGGGGAACAATTTTTATTAAATTTCAAAATAAAACAGCTGTTGATCATAAAAAAACAAACACATGTTAAAAGCTAGCTGAATAGAAGCAGTTGAACTAGTGGTACTGAAATATCAACACTCATACTTTAATGCAAGGAATGTCTATTGTATAGAAAAAATTGTGTGTTTTACCTTTTCCCTTGTAAATACCTTCCTATATGTAAATGTAGCAGGTAGATTTTGCTTGAACTTTGTAACTATGTGTATATTTGGACACAAAAATTAGTTTAGTACATTAACCCTAGAAAAATTCATTTTCCTTTACAAAAACGAGTTTGGAAATTGAATTTTTGACGTGGTTCTTATGGGTTATCAGATTAGTATTGAAGCAACAACGAATGTTAACAAAAATAAATAAAAAAAAAAAAACACTAAATGTTTGCACATCGGTTTTAAAAATGCTGTTAACTAGGAAAAGGGATAGTTGGTTATTGGTCTAAATTTATAATAACCTGTTTACTGTGATACTATTACAAATTTAATGCAGAATGTATGTAGAACATATTAAAACACCTGAGACAACATTTAAAAGTATTTTACTTCCAGATACTGGACCCAGCTGCCTTTGGTCATTAAATAATTAACTAACTATTAATCCTGACCAACCCTGACAAATAAAACAGCTGATATTTGTCAGTAACAAAGCTACACCTCATCTGATCCATCACAATCATCACACTCACCCCTTCAATCACCTTAAAATACGCACCACAGAGTGCGTCGGTGTTTCAAATAAAGTATCTAAAGTAAAGCATAGATAATAAGCTTATTGCAAAAACTGTTTGTATAAAGAGAAATTTTAACCAATATATAAATGCCACATCAAAAAAAATGGACCACACCAACAAAGATGTAGATTTTCTAAATTTTTGTGATTGCTTTATTTAAATTCTGTAATGCCATGGAAAGTTAAGTTAAAGAGGTTTTAGTTGTTATAAATAGTAATAGTGTGGTCTTATTAGGAGTGGCAAAGTGGGGCTGCTGGCTCAGGTCAATGACCCCTGAGGAATGCTGACGTCACCAAGGTCACGAATGACGTCACCGATGATGTCATCGATGACGTCATTTCTATGACGTCATAGGTATGACGTAATAGAAATGACGTCATGACGACGTCATCACAGCTGACGTCACCATAATGACGTCACTGACGTAATTAAGGTCAAGGTCACGTGGAAAAAAATTTTTCTTTGCACTTTTGTGGTTTCTCGTATTCGGCTGTGGAGCGAAAATCCACGAGAAACCACAAAAGTGCAAAGAAAAATTTTTTTTCCCAGCGACCAGACCGAAAAACCTACCAAATGTGACGTAAGGCATTCCTCAGAGGCCATTGACCTGAACCCTAGCAACCCCACTCTTAAAACTAAAAAAATAAATAATTTTTATTTCCACTTACCCACTGGAGAAACCCGAAGCCCAACTGGAAACAAAATAACGAACAGCCGACGGTGGTGGTGTCATCATAGCGCGGGAGCCGGACGCCGACTGACCGGACAGCACCGTGCCGTCCGGGTACTAGACCGCGTGGTGGGGGTAAAGTGGTCAGATGCAAAAAATAAAAAAAATTATTTTTTTCCAACAACTCATCCGAGTTTGTTCTTTTGCTGGACCTCCGTTACTCGGAGTGGCAATATTTGTCAAGAAAATAAATTTTTTTATTAATTCCTAAGTGACCTTGACACTTAGTCTGAAATTGGAGTCACCAGCGTTATTTTACTGGCAAAAGTTAGCTCGTCTAAAAGTTTTTGAAACATTTTATCATCCATAGTGATCTTGGTGTCCCTTGAGTAAAATTTTGGATTATTCCTAAGGCAGCTTTCATTTTTGTCAAAGTGGAAGTCTTGGACACCCTAACAGAATTATTTTGCTTTGCTAGCAAAAATTTTACAGCGATACAAGTATAAAATTTAAGTCCAAGAAAATACTTATTGTTAGGTTAATAAAGAGGTAGAGCTAAATGAAAAAAAAAATTTTGTACAAGATGTGCATGGTTCAGTTTTGCAGCTAAGTCCAAAATCCACCAGTGTGGAATAAAATTTAATCGTGAGGGTAAAATATTTAAACACATGTGCGAAAATATTAGGAGGCTTGTAGAGCTAAATAAAAATTAATTTTGTAGCAAACAGGTAGCGATATACTTTTGCTAAGTCATATAATAAGAGGGAACGATGTAAAAAGTAAAATTTTACTCACAGAAAGTCCGGTAGCGTTGAGGCGCAGCGTATACCTTGTGTTGGGGGAGAAGGCCGGCGAGTAACTGACTTGTATTTAGAGGCAAGACGGCAGACATGGGTTGGTTATATAAGTGTTATGTAATCCGCAAGCGACACTGGAGACAATACCGCCCGCCAAAAACAAAGTTTTTTTTTAAGTTAATCATTTGTTGGCAGGGGACACAATTTCACTATCGGTCTGATGATTTCGCCTTGACTTGTCAGCAACTTCGCCACTCGGGCAATACCGTCTTTACTAGGTAATAAGGTAATGACTCTTGCAATTCGCCATGTTTGTGGGGGTACATTGTCCTCTTTTATGATAACTACGTCATTTGCTTTAACAGTTAGTTGACGAGACATCCACTTGCTTCTCATCTGTAAGGTATGTAGATACTCTGAAGACCAACGCTTCCAGAAATTTTGGCGTATTTGATTGAGAAGTTGCCAACGAGAAAGTCGGTTCAGCGGCAAAGAGGTGAGGTCTTGTTGTGGTACACTTACAAGAGGTTGACCTATTAAAAAATGACCTGGAGTCAAGACATCGATTTCTGTAGTATCAGAAGAGATGGGACAGATTGGTCTCGAATTGAGTATAGCTTCAATCTGGACAAATATCGTTGTTAGTTCTTCGAAAGTGAGTATTTGGTCACCAATCACACGAAATAGGTGAGACTTAACTGATTTGATTCCAGCCTCCCATATGCCACCAAAGTGAGGTGCTGAAGGTGGATTGAAATGTCACGTTATTTCTTTATTACTAAGTTTGTCAGTTATTCTTTTGGTGATTTCAGAATCAGTGAGAAGTTTGTTCAAGTCATTCAGCACATTCTTAGCTCCAATAAAGTTGCTGCCTCTGTCAGAATATACATCAGTACAAATACCTCTTCGAGAAATAAAACGATCAAATGCAGCAAGAAAGGCATCTGTTGAAAGATCTGAAACCACTTCTAAATGTAGAGCTTTTGTCGACAAACATATGAATAAACACAAGTAGGCTTTGCGTATTTGGGGTTTCCTACTTCGTTCTGTTTTAATGGAGAAGGGACCCCCACAGTCAATGCCAACCTTAAGGAATGGTCTATAAGCATTAACTCTGTATGCGGGCAAGTCTGCCATGAATGGTTGAAGACACTTAGCTTTCATTCTGGAGCATTTCACACATCTCATAATCCTTTTTCTGACAGCGTTCCGAGAAGATATTATCCAATAGCTCCTTTGAAGGAGTGATTGAAGTGTTGTTGGTCCAATGTGAAAATACATTATATGGTAATGGTCAATCAAAAGATTTGTTAAATGGTTGTTTTTTGGTAGGATGGCTGGATGTCGTGCAGAGAACTGGAGTGAAGCGTTACGAAGCCGACCTCCAACCCTCATTATTCCATCCTCATCGATAAATGGGTCGAGGCGTTGAAACTCGGGTTTACATAACAGCTTAGATTTTAAGTTTGACATTTCATGCTGAAAACATTGATTTTGTATTATTCGAATCCAAGTTTTTAGAGCATTATTAAGTTCACTAGACAAAAGAGGCCCAAAAGAGCGTTGATCCGATTTGACTTTACAATTGTTGGCGAATCGGAAACACATAGCAGTAACACGTTTTAGACGAGTCAATGATGAGAAACGTTCTAAAATGGGCAAATAATCATCATTTTCTATTACTACAGCAGTTATAACAGCGGGTTTGACTTCGGGAAGTTCAGTTGTAGGGATTTGTTGATAGCCTTGCGCAGGCCATGAATCGTTAGTAGAGAGCCAACTAGGTCCATTCCACCATGTGGGGTGATGAAGAATTTGAGAGGGTAAAAGACCTCGCGAGGGACAATCAGCAGGATTATCCATTGTGGGAACATAATGCCAGCGAGAAGGTTCAATGATATCTTGAATTGCAGATACTCTGTTTGCAACAAACATTTTCAATTGGTGTGGAGGAGTTCGAATCCAATTTAAAGCTACCGTTGAGTCTGACCAAGCAAAAACGGGTAGTTCTCCTAACTTTTCACTTAAACTAAAGTGATAAAACTGCACTAGTTTACTCAAGAGAACACAGGCACAGAGTTCAAGTTTAGGAATTGTTAGGCTTTTAAGTGGTGCTACTTTGGATTTTGCTGCGATTAATCTTGTGGAAATGCTGCCACACCTAGTTTCACAACGTAAGTAAAGACATACACCATATGCCTCGCTCGAACCATCAGCAAAGCCATGAAGTTGAAAACTGATCGCATGCGTTGGTACAACAAGGCGAGGGATTTTCAGACCTTCGAGTAGTGGTAATTCTTTGACAAAAAGAGACCAAGTTCGAACAATATTTTCATCTAATGGTTCGTCCCAACCAACACCCATGGTCCACAAGACCTGCATCAGTTTCTTAGCACACAAAACAACTGGTGTAACCCACCCAAGAGGATCAAATATTGTACTCAATAAACTTAAAATTGAACGTTTAGTTGGTTCAGAATTGCTGCTAAGATTGTTCATTTTAACCTGATACATAAATTCATCAGTTATAGGCTGCCATTTAATTCCTAAAACCTTAATGGCATCACTATCATTGAAGTTAATTTCCTTGTTTGGATCAGCAGATTCAGTCAACAAACTAGGGTGATTGCTGGCCCATTTCTTTAATTCAAAACCTCCCAATTTTAGCAAATCGATCAACTCAGTTTTCAGACGAATAGCACCTTCAATCGTTTCTGAACCTATTAACAAATCATCTACAAAGATATCCTTAACTAGTGATTTAGCAGCTAATGGAAACGACTGTCCTTCATCATGAGCAAGTTGCTGAAGAGTTCTGATAGCAAGGTAAGGAGCACTTGATACTCCATAAGTCACTGTGTTTAATAGATAACATCCAATAGGTTCCTGAGACGAAGGTCTCCAAAGAATAGCCTGGTACATCTGATGTTCTGGATGTACAATTATTTGCCGGTACATTTTACAAATGTCGGCAGTAAAAACAATGGGGTGCAAGCGAAAATTAGAAATTATTTCACAAATGTCATTCTGTAGTTTAGGTCCTGTCAATAGTTCATCATTAAGTGATTTACCATTTTTGGTTTTAGCAGAAGCGTTGAAAACAACTCGAATTTGACGTTGTTTACCATCTTGAGTCAGTTTAAATACTTCATGATGTGGTATGTAATATTTAGGTTTGGTGTCGTTTATGTCGATACGCCTCATGTGTTCTAATTCTAGGTATTCGTCCATGAATTGACTGTACTGTTTCTTAAGTTCTAGGTTACGGTTTAGACGATACTCTAGATTCTTAAAACTGCGAAATGCCCTATTATAAGATTCTCCAATGTCAGGAGGTTCTGAACGGAAAGGTAACTTAACAATATATCTACCAGTTATATTCCTTTCAGTCGTTAGAATGTACATCTGCTCAGCATATTGATCTTCAGGGCTTATGTGGACTCTTTTTGGAGGTTCCTCTAATCCCCAGAATTTCTTAAGAGACACGTCTAATGAATTAGTTTCAGAAATACAAAGATTTGTTGTTAAATTAGAAGAGAATGATCCACTAATATTTGCTTTACCAATCAGTACCCAACCAAATATGCTTCTAAAAGCAACAGGATAACCTTTTTTCAAGGGCTTCCGCCCGCCATCAAATACCTCAGCAAACAAATCAGCTCCAATCAAAAAATCTATTTTGCCAGGTACATCAAAAAAGGGATCAGCCAGCGTGATTTTTCCGTAAAATTCCCTAATGTTTGAGGGCAATGGTTGACATGGTTGAGATGCGGTGATATTATCAAGAACAATAGCATTTACCTGTACACATGGATGGTTTTGAAAGCGGGGTTTAATGACACAACTGACAGACTCGTTTGAGGATTTGATGGGAGACTGAGATATTCCTAATATTGAAACTTCATTTGAACTGCGAGGTAAACGTAACTTACTAGCACACTCTTCCGTAATAAAAGTTACTTGAGATCCAGGATCACAAAGCGCTCTTACTGTGTGGAAGTTTCCAACAGAATCTCTAATCTGGATAACAGCAGTACCAAGGATAGTTGTTGTTGGTGAAGTACCGAGATTAGTATTCAAAGCAGCGGGTGAAAGCAAGCTAGCTTGAGAAGTAGATGGTGGAGATGTATGTTCTTCGACGTCTTGTTCATGAGTTCTTGAAAAGAGCATTGAGGTTGCAGAGGTTTGAGATGAATCATGAAGTAATGTATGATGACGCTTAGAGCATTTCTTACAAGATGTATTTGAACTGCAATACTTAGAAGTATGTCCTTGTGATAAACAGTTGAAGCATGCTTGTTTGGTCATTATAAAATCCCTGCGTTGAAAAATGGGTAGGGCAATAAAGTCTGGACAGCGATAGATGATATGATCTTTATTATTACAATATGAGCAATGATAATTTACCTTATCTTGGGTTGGTGATTGAACGTTGTGGGTCGGTGATACGAGCGGTGTAGGTATTTTCCCTCCAAACTTACTTGATTGATTGGACTTTGATCGAGAAATTTCTATCAGTGGGGCATTGGCAGTGCTGATTTCAAGAGGACAAGCTGCCTCAAGGGACTTGCAATGGTCTTTTAGAAAACCCAACAAATTCTTAAATGTTGGAAATTCAGTATTGGAATATTTCCGTTCAAAAAGTTGGCGAGTATGCTTGTCCAGTTTTTGCAAAGTGATATGACACAAGATGAAATCACCGTAATCAACAGGAAAACTCATTGACTTAAGAGCAGTAGAATTTTCAGTTACCAGATCAATGAATTGCCTCAACTCTTTACTACATTCATTTTTTAGATTTGATGCGTTTAAAATTTCTTCAAGATAACATGAGGCAAGAAGGCGTTTGTTGTCATAACGATCCTTTAATTGATTCCAAATAATCTGATAATTTTGACTAGTAAGAGGCAAGGTTTTAGCCAATGACAGTGCTTCTGCTTTAAACAAGAAATTAAGTAGTGGAACTTTTCAATGTCCGGTAGAGATTCATTGTCATGAATCAAGGATTGAAACAAATCCCTAAAATGAGGCCAATCTCTTAAATTTCCATTAAAATTGGGCAAGTCTATTTTGGGTAGTCGAACCTGAGTTTTACTTGCTTGAGGAGACTGAGTCAAACTGTTTTCAAGGGTCAAACATTTTTTTTGAGTGGCTAAGATTTGAAAATACATGGAATCTACTTCTTTGATTAATTTTTTCTCACTTGCAATCTCATCAAATAGTTTTAAATTTATAAGTTTCTCTACTATTTCATTTAGGCATTGACCAAATGATTCATAATCTTGATCTAATTTAGAAAATCGTACATCAAATTCTGTCGTGTCTGTAGAATCAATGACTAAATCTAAACTCAATTTATGTAAAGTAGTTATTTTGTCAAGAATGTTCGACTTCTTAAAGCGAAGAAGTTCCAATTCATTTTCAATCATCTCATTCATTTTATTTAAAAATGGAATATCAAATACTCAATACTAAAAAAAAAAAAAAACATGTGTTTCCCAAGATTAAAAATTACAAAGAAAACAATAATGTTTTTATGAAATGTTTAGGAAAAAACTTAAAATAATGAAATGGGGTTTTTGTTTTTTTTTAAAGCAGCACTCATTTGATTAGATCAGGAATGGAAAATGGCCTTATGATAAGTATGTTTCTTGCAGCAATACTGGATTATGTGGTTTTCTAGAATTCTAACTCACCACATTATTCCTTTTTCCTCTAATTTTCATAAATTATGTACTGAAATCCACAGGTATTGATACCGGCTCGATTTGGACCATGTTTAATAATGCGGTGAAATATTTAATCATAAAATATAACATTTTTGAACAGAAAAAGCACTTTAATTGTACATGAAAACTGATATTTGTGTATGTAAACAAACAATACAAAAAATAAATAATAGTTAAAACAGATGTTATATAGTACATATGATTCAGTACAGATTTACAGAACACTGAGAGAGACAAAATAAAATAAAATAATATTCTATACTACACCTGTCTTGGACCGAAAATATTCTAAGTCCGAAGACCCCCCCACCACCGGCTCCGGACGAAAAGTGCGCCCCCCCGGGGGAGGAGGAGATGGCATAGCCCGTGGCGTTGCCATACCTTGACACGTGTTGCATAGTGAGATCCGGTTAGTTATATATTCAGGTGTGGCTCTTGGAGATTGTTCAATGCCGCAAACAAGAACGTGTCGAGGTCTGGCTGTTTACGTAACCAGGTCCGGTTCCTCCACTCCTGACCGGCTCAGGTTCGGTTCTCTGAGGCTTAGCTTCCTCGCAGTTGCTTTCAAACACTTCAGCTGAGTGGTTGAAGCTCTGCCCTACAGGATTCGCAATGTAATGTTGGCGCCGCATTATATTGGGAATTCTTTTCTAGTCTAAGGCATGGCATGTGTAGTGTTAGGAAATAATTTGATTTTGTGCTTGCTGCTTGGTGCTCGGTGTTGGTTGTGATTTAGTGAAAGTGTTGTGCAGTGAAAAATATTTGTGTGTGCTAATGTTTCCACAGGTTGGTGTTAGTCTAAGTCTTGTGTTTAGAAAAATATTTGTTTGTATTAATCTTCCACAGGTTGTCCCCAAAATTAGTTTTTATAAATTTTTGGCTTCCTTAGCATATGTAAATAGTTATACTGTTAGGTTTGAGGCTTAGAAGCCTTCGTAAAATTAATTTTTTTTTGAGTCTTAGCATGCCTCAAGAATTATTTTGTACCAACAATAGTATGACACTTAACGAGCCTGGGGGTTGGCCCCTGGGGATCCACCGTTAGGCCTTTTGCCAGCGGCGCTGCTAGACCTCATCACTCGTCACTGGCAACATACGGGTGGTTGGCATCCTTCAGCACGAAGTGTCGGCCCTGACACTGACCGGTACATTAGGCTTTATGTCAGTGCATTGCATTAGGCTTTATGTCAGTGTACTGGTTAAGATGGGGCCCAGGTCATGATTAGCTTGACCTTATGATTCCCGTTAGGGGAACCAAAATTATTTAGCATGTTTCCCTCGTGGAAACTCAAAATTAAGTAAAAATTTTTTATTTTTTTGTAACATCAATCCCCCTATGTTTAAGTTTTGTGTTGTAAAATATTTCTTTGTACTAATCTTCCACAGGTTGTCCCCAAGAAAAATATTTTCTAAATTCGTATATTGGAGGATTAGCCTCCGTAAATTGGCAGTTAAAGTGTTAGGTTTGAGGCTTAGAAGCCTCCGTAAAATAATTTCTTTTGGAGGCTTAGCATGCCTCAATAATTATTTTTTAACAACAGTAGTATGGCGCTTAACGAGCCTGGGGGTAGGCCCTGGGGATCCACCCTTAGGTTTTCGGACCAAGGGCGCTGCTGGGCCTCATCACTCGTCACTGGCAACATACGGGTGGTTGGCACCCTTCAGCACGAAACGCCGGGTCCTGACACTGTCCGGTACGTTAGGCTTTATGTCAGCGTACCGGTTAAGATGGGGCCCAGGTCATGATTAGCATGACCTTATGATTCCCGTTAGGGGAACAAAAATTATTGTAGCATGTTTCCCTTATGAAAACTCAAAATTAAGTAAAATTATTTTTTATTTTTCACCTCCCCCTAAGTTGTGAGATTCCCCCGAGGCCTTTGACCGCCGGTGGTCTCAGGCCTCGGGGGAATTTCTTTTTAATTTTTGGATGACCTTGACCTACATTTTTGTGTGAATAAAAATAAAATTATTTTGTTCCACATGTAGTCACAGTCAGCCAACACTTTTTTTTGCTCCGGACGAAAATTGCGCCCCCCCCGGGGGAGGTGGAGGTGCCAAGCCAGTAGTGTGAAATTGTTACTCCAAGGACAAGTTAAAATAGTAGTGGTAAATTGTTACCGCAAATACAAATTTATTGTATCTTTAAACTTCTAATAGAGCTTAACACATTTAAATGTTGCTACTTCAAGGTAGCACCGTTTTGGTGCTACCTTTGGTGTACTATTTTTACATGTCCAAATTTGCTTTAGGTTTTTAAACATTACTTTTAACTACCAGTTTAATGTAAAACTACGAAATATATATATATATATATATATATATATATATATATATATATATATATATATATATATATGAATTCTTAACCAAACCTTAGTTATTCTTAACCAAACATTAAACTGTATTTGGAAACTTCTAATTGAGCTTAACACATTTAAACGTTGCTACTTAAAGGTAGCACCGTTTTGGTGCTACCTTTGGTGTACTATTTTTTACATGTCCAATTTTGCTTTAGGTTTTTAATTTATTGTATCTTCAAACTTCTAATTGAGCTTAACACATTTAAATGTTGCTACTTAAAGGTAGCACCGTTTTGGTGCTACCTTTGGTGTACTATTTTCTACATGTGCAATTTTGCTTTAGGTTTTTAAACAACAGTTTTAACTACCGGTTAAATGTAAAACTACGAATATGTTTATATATGAGCCTCTGCTGACTCAGTGACAAGTACTTGGCCCCGTTCCTGTCCATCATTAACTGTACTGAGGCTTTTTAACTTAACAAAACCTTAGTTTTAACATTAAAGGTAAATTGGAAACTTCCAATTGGGCTTAACCTATTTAAATGTTGCTACTTAGAGGTAGCACCGTTTTAGTGCTACCTTTGGTGTACTATTTTCTACAATTGAGCTTAACCCATTTAAATGTTGCTACTTAAAGGTAGCACCGTTTTGGTGCTACCTTTGGTGAACTTTTTTTTACATGTCCAAATTTGCTTTAGGTTTTTAAACATCACTTTTGACTACCAGTTTAATGTAAAACTACAAAATATATTTATATATATGAATTCTTAACCAAACCTTAGTTTTAACATTAAACCATATTTGGAAACTCCTAATTGAGCTTAACACATTTAAATATTGCTATTTTAACATTAAACCATATTTGGAAACTCCTAATTGAGCTTAACACATTTAAATATTGCTACTTAAAGGTAGCACCGTTTTGGTGCTACCTTTGGTGTACTATTTTTTACATGTCCAATTTTGCTTTAGGTCTTTAAACAACATTTTTAACTACCAGTTTAATGTAAAACTACAAGTACTTGGCCCCGTTCCTGTCCATCATTAAGTGTACTGAGGCTTTATGTTTTGAAACAAGACTTTTAACTACTGGTTTAATGTAAAACTACGAAATATGTTTATATATGAGAATCTTCTGACTCAGTGACAAGTACTTGGCCCCGTTCCTGTCCATTATTAAGTGTACTGAAGCTTTATGTTTTTAAACAAGTCTTTTAACTACTGGTTTAATGCAAAACTATGAAATATGTTTATATATATATATATATATATATATATATATATATATATATATATATATATATATATATATGAGCCTATGCTTGACGCAGAGACAGGTACTTGGTCTTGTTCCTGTCCCTAATTAAGAGTACTGAGGCTGTAGGTTTTTAAAAACATTTTTAACTTCTGGTTTAATGTAAAACTACGAAATATGTTTTTATAACTGAAATCTTAACAAAACCTTAGTTTTAACATTGAAGGTAATTTGGGAACTTTTAATTGAGCTTAAACCATTTAAATGTTGCTAATGAAAGGTAGCACTGTTTCGGTGCTACCTTTGGTGTACTATTTCTTTCTTGTCAATTTTGCTTAAAGTTTTTAAACAACACATTTAACTACATGTTTAAACTTAAAGTGCGAAATATGTTTATATATGACCCTCTGTTGGCTCAGAGACAAGTACTTGACCCCGTTCCTGTCCATTATTAAGTGTAATGAGGCTTTACGTTTTTAAACAAGACTTTTAACTACTGGTTTAATGTAAATCTACGAAATATGTTTATATACATGATAACTTAACAAAACCTTAGTTTTAACATTAAAGGTAATTTTGTTTGTTATCTACATGAATCATTAACAAAATTTTAGTTTTAACTTTAATGATGATATAGGAATTTCTATTTCTTTGTTTTGCTAGATATTGTACTACCGTTTTGGTGCTACCTTTAATGTACTATTTAATAGCATTTTCATGTGTAAATTTTAACATAATTAGTTTTATATTTGATTTTATTATTGTTTGGAACACATGTTATGTGTTGTAGTTAAGCAAGTCTTATTTTGGTATAAAAAATAATAATCTTTAGCACATGTATGTAAAGCTAATATTTTAAGTTCAATTTATTAAATAAAAATAAATGTGGCATTAATGTAAAATTTATTAAAAAATCAGTTGAATAAAATTCTACAGGAAATTGTCAACAAAATTAAAATGTATCATATTACTGTTAAATGTGCAGTATTTCCCTTCATTTTCGCATGCCCAGTTGCGCTTCATCATTTATGAAAGTGGTTTGTTGAGTGTGCCCTTATTATTGACATTCGCATAAAAAAATTGTTCAAATTTAACATACAATTGTGTATGCGCAGTAGTACTTGTCTAGTGCGCATGCGCAGAAGGTTTCCACCACTCTTTGTCGGGTATATAAGCAGCTCGGTTAGCCATGCATTTCATTGTTTGGCGAACTTTTGCCAAGTGAACATCTTATTCACAACTTCGGTTATTCCAGATATTTAAAAGGTGTATGCTATTTTTTGTTATATTTGACTTCAATATTTCAGAACTGCAGTGTTACATGTTTGATAGTAAACCTGTAGCTGTATTATTTGATCGTGAAAACAATCCATGGTTTAAGGCTAATGATGTATCAGAAATTCTAGAATATAAAAGACCGCGAAAAGCAATAAATGATCTAGTTAAGGAAAAATATAAAAAGTTATATAAAGATATTGATGGAAACAGTTTAGTGCTACCCTCTAACTTTCAAAAAAGTACCGTATTCATCAATGAACCAGGTTTATATTCCTTAATTTTATCGTCTTAGATGAAATTAGCTAAGCGCTTTCAAGATTGGGTGTTTGAAGAAATACTACCATCAATTCGCAAGTATGGAGACTATAAACTAAAAAGAGAAAACCTTAAGTTGACTCACTCCTTACGTAAAGCGTTGTAAAATAATCAAAAACTAATTGAAACGTTAATTGATCAAATACCTAAAGTTGCTGTTATACCTGATGATATGGATTTAAAACATATCTTTTGTGTATTGGAAAAGGACACATACTATGAAAAGTATGGAGTCATGGAGTACAAGTGCATTCGTACAGAGAGGAGACGATATAAAAGAGCATTGAAAAGAGCAAAGGAAGATGGTTTTGTACCAAGTTTTACAAGATATCCTGTACCAAACAGTATAAATATCTTTAATAAAGCTAAGGAGGTTATGAATACTTATGGTATGCATTACGAATGTTCTTTGAATAACATACTGACCCCCCATAATTTTGTAAATATTGTAAAAATTATTCTTAATGAATAAACTGTATGAATGTATGTATGAATGTGGGACTTAGATTGAGAAGTTAAGGTATTAACTTTAGCTACTCATTTGAAAAGTCTGGTGTGAATGAAGGTCACTGGCGTGGTTGACTAAAAGACCCGTAAACCATGTGTGTGTGTGCGTGTGCGTGTGTGTGTGTGTGTGTGTGTGTGTGTGTGTGTGTGTGTGTGTGTGTGTGTGTGTGTGTGTGTGTGTGTGTGTGTGTGTGTGTGTGTGTGTGTGTGTGTGTGTGTGTGTGTGTGTGTGTGTGTGTGTGTGTGTGTGTGTGTGTGTGTGTGTGTGTGTGAATAAAAGCATTTTAATTGCATACAATTTATAATTGTTGTCGCAAAAACACCTCATGCTTTACTAAAAATAAATGAAACCGATATAATGTATGTATAAAATATATATACAAATATGAGTCTTTTAATTAATGGAGCTATAAAAAATAAAGATAGCATTAAATTAGTGTTATCATAAAATTTGTTTATAGAACAATACGTTTTACTTCTTAATTATCTATATATATATATATATATATATATATATATATATATATATATATATATATATATATATATAATTCTGTAAGCGAAATTTCTTGAGTAAAATTGTGAGCGTTATACAAACCGCAGAAAGATGGGAGGGGTCTCAAATTAAAGGTCTCGGTCCCATGCACGAGGGAAAACTATCGGCGTGTCCATAATGTTAACAGGAATTGAGAAATCACGTAAAACGTCCTCCATAAGAATAGCATGGGGATTCGAAAAACGTCTGCTTTGTGTACATTAAAACATGTGTTATGATTTAATTTTTAAACAAGACACAGATGATAACTTTGAGTGAAGATGATAAAATAATTAACACCAAGAGAAACAATCTATTTTTATATCTATATGTATAGTTAGCGAAATTTATTGGACAAAACTGTGAGCGTTATACAAATTGCAGAAAGATGGAAGGGGTCTCAAATAAAAGGTATCGGTCTCATACACAAGGGAAAATTATCAGCGTGTCCATAATATCAACAGGAAATGAGACATCAAGTAAAACGTCCTCCATAAGAATAGCATAGGGATTCAAAAAAGTGTGCTTTGTGTACATGAAAACATATGTTACAGTTTGATTTTAAAACGAGAGACCAGATGATAGTATTGAGTGAAGAATTTTTAATAACCAAATGACAAAAATATACCTAGAGTGGTAATACTATAATACTGTAAGACGTTTTGTGGTTTTTTAGCAACTTTGAGTGACTAAAAATTCTACTCGGGGCGTTACCAACCTTACAAACTATTAGAAATTGACTGCTAATTTGTACTGTTGTTATAATCATTTAAACTGTAAAAAAATAATAAAAAAACTGAGTGTGTATGGAAATTATAAAATACATTCTGATCGTAATAGGACGCAATGGGGAATGAATTGTGGTTTGAGTAACGCCTAATTAATTACATTAAAACATGTTTTGGTTTTATTTTAAAACGAAAAGTGTCAAATGATCATGTTGAGTGACGATGATACGTTAACTGAAACTTAAAGTGTATCATTCAACGAAGTGTTGGTATTCTATTAGCTGAATTTTCCCAGAAACATGTTGGTCATTATCATAGATTGCCGAGTTATAGAAGAGACGTTTGTCCTGCATACTAGGGGGAAATGTAGCAGGTCTAAAACATTACCGGTACAAGAAAATGAGAAAATCATAAGAAGGACTATTTTCTGAAATATTCTTCTTTAAAGATTCCCCACGTATAGTGATTTTAAAAAAGTACTTTATTTACACAAAGTCAAGATTTTTTATTAGGAGGGACGAATATTGACAGTAAGTGAAAATGATCTATTTTGAGACGCTGTGTTTATATTTGGCGACTAAAAAATAATTAAAAACCTGACAGGTGCTAAGAAAATCCATTCAATTTTTGGACAAAAAAACAATGAAAGGGCTATGATACAAAGTATTGAAAGTTGCCGCCAACATCCACACCTTGTTCGTAGCACTCCTTTATTGTTTGTGCCCACTGCCGCATGCGATCTCTATCATTTGGTGTTACAAGAAAAGAATTATAATCATCATACAATATAAAGGAGCCGATTCGTACGTAGGATCCTGAGTCCAACCATTTATGAGCTTCAGACATGAATTTATCTATTGTATGGAATGGGGATTGTGGATCAATTGCTATAACTTTCAGTTCTTCATTAATTTCAACGGTATAATCATCATCTTCACTGTCACTGTCGTTATTTAAAGTGTCTTCAGGTTGTTCAAAAAACAGAAATTTCGGAGGAATTGAAATTTTCATTGAGACGAGGAGGCATTTTGAAGCAAGTAATATTGTAAACAGCAGAGACGAAACAACAAGAGTGGCTTGTAGAAGCAGAATGGAGTGAACAACGCTCGCTCCGCTTTTATAACGGTATGCTAATGAGAGGGGTAACAGCTAGCCGTGACCGATTATTGACCCGGTAGGTGGGGGGGGAAGAAGGAGAGGGGGTATTTATGTTTGTGAGGGGGTAACAATAGGTTTTTTTTAATTAAATAGGTTTACTTATTTGGTTGTAGCTTTATTTAGCCTAGGAAATAACTCAATATAGAAATTTTAGCTTTTCTCGTCTTACATTTACAATTGGAGAGTTAAATTGTATGTTTGGAATAATGATTCAAGTTCCAAAACTATATGATTTAAGTTCCAGAAATAGTATAATGTCTGCTTTATAAGTAGAGTAAAAAGGACTACATTTAATTTAAACAAAGAAAAGTGAATAATAATAGCAAAAATTTGTTTGTAAAAAGAAGTGTTTCCACTTTAAATTTAATAAAATGAAAATTTAAAGGGAAACAATTAAGGGGTAAGCTGGGTTTACAGAATAAAGACTATATCCCATGATTATATGCATTCATTTTCCAAAAATTGGTGTCTAAATTCCCACATGTAGACTAAATTTAATGTAAATATACAATAAAACAATAAGATAATTGAATTAATATATTTTATTTAAAGGTGGCATCAAAATAATGCTACCTTAATGTAACTATAAATATAATATCCTCGTCGCAGCAGACCTGCTTACTCAGCAAATTTCCAATATAATTTTGATATATTTTCTATTTTTCTCATAAAATCCATGGGGGTTTAAAGTATGTAGGTTTGCCACCATATGGGTTTTGTTGGTAAATATAAGTTAAACCCTACCTAGTGAATGTACATACCAAATTTTATCACGTTATGGTGTTCTTTTTAACTTTTTCATAAAACCCATATGGCTGAGTACGTAGGTTTGCCGCCATATGCGTTTTATAAGCAGATATAAGTTAAAGGCTTCCTAATTAATGTACATACCAAGTTTATCAAGATATTTCAATAAATAAGCAAGATAGAAGGTATTGTTGATTTCCCATAAGAATAACATGGAAAACATAGTGTTTGGATTTTCTGAATAACCATTTAAGTTAGGTAAAAATTCAAAATACTAGATTGTTTGTTTTTAAGTTCTTTTAAGTGGTTATCGTTATGTTTCGATAATTTTATAAATAAAAATAAAAAAAACCAAAAACCCAATTTTAACCTTTTAGAAACCCCATAAAACCTCGTTCGCATGGTCCGATCATTATGGTTCGCAAACTCAATTAAAAGTAGATGCTGGCTTACACCCTTGTACCAAATTTCATCAAAATCAGAGGTTCCGTTCAAAAGTTCTCGTGTTCATAGACACATACATACATATATACATATATATATCAAATTGAACAAACGGTTTTTTTTTGCTTCTAGAGATCCAAAATGAAAAAGTATCATGGTCCCGGGCTTAGGTCTTATCATGACTAATACCGTGATAGCGTATTCCCTATTGGTAAATTCGCTAAAAGTTAATGTGTTTTATATTTTTATTATATTATTTAAAAAATTAACAAGATTTATAATGAAAAGTTGAGCTGTATCTTGAAATAAAGACAACTAGTGGCTCATAGGGGCAAAAGCCCCTAGTTATAAAATTAAAATGTCATGAACCGTAGCGGATTACCAGTTCTTCACTAAGAAAGTTTCCAGAAAATTTTAATTTAAATAATATTTTAACAACACCGTTTGAACAGACCATTCGCCGCAGAAGCAATCCTGTACTATTAGGCCACCCTTTTTGGTAATTGCTTAATTTTGTCTATTTTGAAACTTATATCGATCTATGAAAAATAAATTTTGAAAGAAATCATAGCCCTTTGAGCTATGACGGCTTGATAATATAACATAAAAAAGCGGCAATGAGAAAAAAACATGACGTATGTTCAGTACCCATTTAGGAGTCAATAAATTTCAATACTTAGTATCAAACCCCTTTCATTGCTGTCTTTTTTGTCCTAAAATTGAATGTTTTTTTTTAGCACCTGTCAGAATTTTTATTACTTTTTAGTCACCAAATATAAACACAGCGCTTCAAAATAGATCATCTTCGCACTTACTGTCAATATTCGCCCCTCCTAATCAAAGATCTTGACTTTGCGTAAACAAAGCAAGGGGAATATATAATGAAAAAATAATCCTTATAATTTTTTCATTTTGTTGTAATGTTTTTTACCTTACATTACCCCCGTCATTTCATCTTCCAAATGACCAAATCATTTCCCCTAGTATTCAGGGCAAACGTCTCTTTTATAATCCTGCAATCTATGAAAATAACAAAAAAAAATTAAAATGACCCAAAAGTTTCTGGGAAAATTCAGCTTAAAGAATACAACACTTCGTTGAATGATACACTTTAAGTTTCAGTTAATGTATCATCGTCAGTCAACATGATCATTTGACACTTTTCGTCTTAAAATAAAACCAAAACAAAACATGTTTTAATGTAATTAATGTAGGCGTTTCCCAAACCACAATTCATCGCCCATTGACCCTATTCATAACCCTATTACGATCAGAATGTATTTTATAAATTACATAGGCCTACACACTCAGTTTTTTTACAATTTCAATCATTATAACAACAGTAAAAATCAACAGTCAATTTGTAATTGTAAGGTCGGTAACGCTCTGAGTAGAATTTTTGGTACTGTAGCTCAAAGCCACACAACGTCTTATTATAGGCCTAGTATTACCACTCTAGGAATATTTTTGTCATTTAGATTTTAAAAATTCTTCACTCGATACTATCATCAGGTCTCTCGTTTCAAAATCAAACTGTAACATATGTTTTAATGTTCACGAAGCACACTTTTTTTCGAATTTCTATTCTATTCTTATGGAGGACGTTTTACGTGATTTCTCATTTCCTGTTATGGACACTGTATGAAACTGTATGGTCACCCCGATAATTTTCCATTGTGTATGAGACCGATACCTTTAATTTGAGACCCCTCCCATCTTTCTACAATTTGTGTAACGCTCACAGTTTTGCTCAAGAAATTTCGCTTACCTAATTATACTTATAGATATAAATGATATTGATTCTCTTTGAGTGAATTATTTTATCATCTTCAATCAATGTTATCATCTGTGTCTCGTTTTAAAATTAAACCATAACACATGTTTTAATTTACATAAAACAGACGTTTTTCGAATCCCCATGCTATTCTTATGGAGGACGGTTTACGTGATTTCTCATTTCCTGTTAACATTATGGACGCGCCGATAGTTTTCGACCGAGACATTTAATTTGAGACCCCTACCATCTTTCTGCGATTTGTATAACGCTCACAATTTTGCTCAAGAAATTCGGCTTACAGAATTATATATATAGATTATTGCTTCTCTTAGTGTGAATTATTTTGTCATCTTCACTCAATGTTATCATCTGTGTCTCATTTTTCAAATTAAACCATAACACATGTTTTAATGTATACAAAGCAGACGTTTTTTAAATCCCCATGCTATTCTTATGGAGGACGTTTTACGCGATTTCTCATTTTCTGTTAACATTATGGACACGCCGATAGTTTTCCCTCGTGCATGGGACCGAGACCTTTAAGACCCCTCCCATCTTTCTGCGATCTGTATGACGCTCACAATTTTGCTCAAGAAATATCGCTTACAGAATTATATATATAGATATGTCATAGTTCTAAGCATTAAGGTTCAGAATAAATGGTTTTACCGTTATGTGTAGAATAAGGATGAATTCAATTTAGTTTAAATTAATAAAACCATACTATATTATAATTTCTATAAATATTTCAAGATAACACCTATAGTTTGTTTAATTTTAAAAAATGTATTAGGTTTTGAGCTTTTATTATTTTACATTAAAATTAAAATGACTGATTTGTTTCAGATTTTGTGTTTTTATACTTATTTTTACTGTAAAAAGTCAGTCAAATAAATATTTAATAAATTAAATATATTTAATAATTAAATAATAAAATATAATTATAAATGTATGTAGCTAATTTATTAACTTTATGGTAGCTCTTTAGTGCTACCTAAATATAGGTCTTAAAACCAGTCCCTATATAAAACATTTTTATGGTTCAAAATCGGTGTGTTAAAAAGTTAGTTTGAAGGAAAACATGTAAATTGTATTATTTAGGCAAATTTATAATTTTTTCCCAAATATAAGGCTTTTCACATTATTTAAAGGTACCACTGATTCAGTACTACCCGCATTTGTATCTTAAAGATAAGTGTTTATTGCGATTGTTATTAATTATTTCTATAAGGGAATCAGGTTCGACATTTTTTTTTATATATATTAACCTATAATTAAGAAGAAAAACTTATTGTTCTATAAACAAATTTTATGATAACACTAATTTAATGCTATCTTTATTTTTTATTTTTTCTAGCTCCATTAATTAAAAGACTCATAGTTGTATATATATTTTATACATACATTATATCGTTTTCATTTATTTTTAGTAAAGCATGAGGTGTTTTTGCGACAGCAATTATAAATTGTATGCAATTAAAATGCTTTTAAATTTGTTTAATTTAAATCAATGTTATTATTGTATATATACCTATAAATGTATATTTAAAAAATACAAATAGATTAATTCATGTGGTTTACAATACATTGGTTGTACACCTCTTAGCGTTATCCAGAAAACACCGCGAGGAGGTGGGTGTACGTCGTTTTCCACACATTCACACACACATTCACACACACACACACACACACACACACACACACACACACACACACACACACACACACACACACACACACACACACACACACACACACATGGTTTACGGGTCTTTTAGTCAACCACGCCAGTGACCTTCATTCACACCAGACTTTTCAAATGAGTAGCTAAAGTTAATACCTTAACTTCTCAATCTACTAAGTCTCACATTCATACAGTTTATTCATTAAGAATAATTTTTACAATATTTACAAAATTATGGGGGGTCAGTATGTTATGCAAAGAACATTCGTAATGCATACCATAAGTATTCATAACCTCCTTAGCTTTTTTAAAGATATTTATACTGTTTGGTACAGGATATCTTGTAAAACTTGGTACAAAACCATCTTCCTTTGCTCTTTTCAATGCTCTTTTATATCGTCTCCTCTCTGTACGAATGCACTTGTACTCCATGACTCCATACTTTTCGTAGTATGTGTCCTTTTCCAATACACAAAAGATATGTTTTAAATCCATATCATCAGGTATAACAGCAACTTTAGGTATTTGATCAATTAACGTTTCAATTAGTTTTTGATTATTTGACAACGCTTTACGTAAGGAGTGAGTCAACTTAAGGTTTTCTCTTTTTAGTTTATACTCTCCATACTTGCGAATTGATGGTAGTATTTCTTCAAACACCCAATCTTGAAAGCGCTTAGCTAATTTCATCTTAGACGATAAAATTAAGGAATATAAACCTGGTTCATTGATGAATACGGTACTTTTTTGAAAGTTAGAGGGTAGCACTAAACTGTTTCCATCAATATCTTTATATAACTTTTTATATTTTTCCTTAACTAGATCATTTATTGCTTTTCGCGGTCTTTTATATTTTAGAATTTCTGATACATCATTAGCCTTAAACCATGGATTGTTTTCACGATCAAATAATACAGCTACAGGTTTACTATCAAACATGTAACACTGCAGTTCTGACATATTGAAGTCAAATATAACAAAAAATAGCATACACCTTTTAAATATCCGGAATAACCGAAGTTGTGAATAAGATGTTCACTTGGCAAAAGTTCGCCAAACAATGAAATGCATGGCTAACCGAGCTGCTTATATACCCGACAAAGAGTGGTGGAAACGTTCTGCGCATGCGCAGTAGACAAGTAAATTGGTCTAAATTTATAATAACCTGTTTACTGTGATACTATTACAAATTTAATGCAGAATGTATGTAGAACATATTAAAACACCTGAGACAACATTTAAAAGTATTTTACTTCCAGATACTGGACCCAGCTGCCTTTGGTCATTAAATAATTAACTAACTATTAATCCTGACCAACCCTGACAAATAAAACAGCTGATATTTGTCAGTAACAAAGCTACATTTCATCTGATCCATCACAATCATCACACTCACCCCTTCAATCACCTTAAAATACGCACCACAGAGTGCGTCGGTGTTTCAAATAAAGTATCTAAAGTAAAGCATAGATAATAAGCTTATTGCAAAAACTGTTTGTATAAAGAGATATTTTAACCAATATATAAATGCCACATCAAACAAAAATGGACCACACCAACAAAGATGTAGATTTTCTAAATTTTTGTGATTGCTTTATTTAAATTCTGTAATGCCATGGAAAGTTAAGTTAAAGAGGTTTTAGTTGTTATAAATAGTAATAGTGTGGTCTTATTCACTATGTCGACTACTAACTCATACAGTACTAGACTACAAAAACAGTCGCAGTTAGTGCTGCATAGCTCATACAGGATCAGGGATTTTTAATTAATATTGATTTTTTTGTTGTAATTTACGTTTTTTGTGTGATGAACTATCTAGATCCAACATCTGTGAATTTATTTTACATTTTATAGAGGTTCTATTCAGAAGTTCTAGAGAAATTGGCATAGACCTAAAAGAACAACTACCGAATCTCAACATTATCACATTGGGAAGTTGAAGAATTAGTGATGAAGATCGATTGATGAAATACCAATATAGTGTAATCTGATTTTCACTATAAATTATTTTTGATTAAAAGCAACTCAAGGTAAATTACCTTGGAGCAAGGTTAACACAAATTCTCCCTGATTTCTGAGCCAAATTTAACGTTTAAGGTGTCAATAAATTCGCCTCAGTTCGTAGTTTTGCAAAAAGGTTTAAGATTTTTTATATTTTATTCTGAAGAGTACGGGAAACCCTTAAAGTTGGTTTTTTGCCGATAAAATTATTATGGGGATTAATTTTTATTGAATTTCTAAATAAAACAGCTGCTGATAGTAAAGCAGACAACACATGTTCAAAAACGAATACAAAAAATTTTCTGAAATATCAACACAATTCCACAATATTATAGGAGGAGTGGCTACTGCGATATTGCATTGCACATGTAGCGGATGGATTTAGCTTGAACTTTGGATTTATGCATATTTGGACACAAAAATAAATTTAGTAACAGCCTCAACCCCAGAAAAAATTCTCTCTCATGTATAAAAAACCACATTTGAATATTAAAATTAGCTCTTATTGGTTGCCATATTGGTATCAAAACAACAACAAAAAGTATAGCCTACAAAAATTAAAGCAAAAGTCTAAATTTGTGCATGAATTTTTGAACAGCTCTGAACCAGGAAAAGTGATCGTTATTGGTGTTAATTTAAAAGTTTGTTCACTGTTATACTATAACACAAGTAAATAGAAATTTAAATTTGTTGCACATTTTTGCACATATTAAAACACATTTTAAACATTTTAAAAATCTGTACATGCTTTTTACCTTCAGTATATATAATAAGCTTACAAAAATGTTTTCATGAAGATAAATTAAACGTGCATTCAATTAAAAGATGTGATTAAATACCACCAATAGGTTAACATTTTTTTATTATTCTTTCACTCTGAGGCAGAGCCGTAATGACGAATATTTGTTTGGAGTAGCTGTAATCCTTTTTATAGCACCATGTAACAGTAATAACAATTTTAATATAATTCATTAAAGACATTTTCGTTTAAAAAGTGGACGAAGATTGGTATTTTAACAAACTTGGCTTTTAGATGGAGGGTTACACAGGCAATTTAAGTTGCGAAGATTTTTCACACAAATGACAGAAAAAATAGGTAGAAGTAAAGTAGTTTTCTTGTGAAAAAGGACAAATTAGGGAGAATGAAGAAGGAAGAAAGACAGACAGAAATTTTGAAACTAAAAAGTTGGGAAGAACATTAAATATTAGCCATTATGTTTTATTACTTAGTTGACAGCCATTTTTTAATACTGAGATGTATAAACTTAACGGTAACTAAAAATTTCCAAATTTGAAGCAATGTACGGACAAAAGTCATATTTTATTAAAAAAATATTAATGCAATGCAAGTAATGATAATTCTATCGAGAGACACATAAAATAATATAAGTGTATGCCTAAGAGTTTTTACTTATCTTATTTCTCTCTGTCTTATAAATACCCCCGTCGCAGCGTACTTAGAGAATTCCCAATGGCTGTTATTGTTTAATTGGTTTTTGTTTATTGTTTTTTTGTTTGTTAAACAAAATATTTGGTTTTATAAGTGGAGTAACATATGCCAAAAAAACTTTAAATTATTACTTAAATTGTTAATCAATTCAAGAAAATATAGTACTCCGCTATACAATATACGGGGTGGAATGAAGTTAGTGTTTAATATTTTAGGGGAACAAAATAGACATAAAATGTGATAAAAGTGTGTATTTAATTTTTTTTATTCAAACAATTGTGGCCAATAGAGGTTTTTCATTTTTTCAAAATTCGGTACTTTTAATGGAAAACCGTAATTTTCTCAAAAAACAGGGCCTTGTGTTGAGAATCTAATAACATTTCTGGATCCCGCATAAAATGTTCAATAATAATAACAAGATAAATCATGAGTTTAACTCAGTTATTTATTTGTAATTTTCGTTGAAAGATAACAAAATCATATTTTATAAAATTCTTAATCTTCTGAAACATTCAATAAACTGTATCGATTTTGTCATAGGAGGTGTCAAATATTATTAAAAAGTTCGGTATTTTATAGGCTTAAAAATGATGTACCTTACATTGAGGTTTGATCATAATGTAAATGAAATGATCAAACTTATACAAATTAAAACAGGCTTAATTAAAATTTTTAGTAATTTGTTACTTTATTAATAAATCACAATTTTATCAACAATGATATACTTTCAATATTGAAAGTACATGTTCAAAAGCTCCATAACATTATTTATAAATTAATTAATATTAATAATGATCAAGCTTAGAACGCAGCACTTAGAGTTTAGGAGAAGAGTCCCCATACATTGAATCTTGAAGTCCCGTTTTTATGCTTTTATTTTGATTGATATTTTGATATTTATGGCTTATTGTGTATAACATAGAACCAATTTTCATGATTTTTACATTTTGGATTTTCAGTGAAATTTTCCAAAAAACAAATAATAACATAAAGTTTGCTACCTCATGTTGTTTTGTATTCAATTTAAGGTTAAAGATTTTAAACAGTCGCCATTTTAAAAATGAATGATAAAATGTTGATATTTTTTCCAGCTAGGCCTTTACTTTAAAAAGCTGTGCACCAACTTTCAAATTATTGCGTCAAGAAATTCTTAAATTAATAATTATTATTTAATAAATACAAAATGGCGGCAGTACAGGTAACTATGGAGTTTTTTTAAATTTTAAATATGATATTTTGGCTTGTCTTCGGTACAGAAATAATACCTGTAATAGGAAAATACGCTAAAAATCAATTAAATGACAATTTTACAAAAATTTAATTATTGAATAATGTGAAATACAGAAGTGTCCTATTCAATTACTTCGGTACGGAGTTAAGTAGTAAATTGTTGAGTAGTTCGCCCAATATACTGAGGATTTTCTGAACCACGCCAAGAATATTATCCGTCCCAAGGAGCTTCCCGTAGGTTGCTTGTTCGCTGTCTGATCCCGATTTAGCAGTCTTCCCGTCATCTCCGAGAGCAACCTACAACAGAATGAGAGTACACTTAAATGTAAAAAATAGCTTGTTTTTTAAAATAGGTTAACTTATATTTTTAGAGAAATGTTTGCATAACTTAAATTGATAATGAACCGATCTGATGATATGCCATTAATATAAACAGTTAGAAATCATATAGTACAAGCAGTGCCGGCTTTACGAATTTGCCGCCCATGGGCCCAAAACATTTCCGCTGCCCCCCCCCCCCTCACCACATCAACGAAACAATGTGTTAAATCCAAAACAATATTCTTCGTACAATATGCGCCAAAATAAACAGTAGATCTACTGAAATTGAATCAGCCATCTTCACCAAAATGATTCAAGACCTGTAAGAACGGTACGACTGTTTCCTCGACCGGATGGAGGTTATATTTAACATATGTTACTAATTGAGCACCCATGGTGCTTACTTTTACTTTTATATGTTGGTGAAACTGAGTATATAATATCTTATAATTTCAGTACTGTACTGTTTATTTTAGCGCATAATGTAGAACCATAATCTCAAAAATTAACCAAAATAACATCACTGTTTAATAGGCTATAAGGTATACCTTAACCTCACTAATCTCAATCTTGGTCTAGGCCTAATATAGACCGCATGTTATTTCTGATATGGACAGAGACATTATAATTTCTTTTGTTACTTTTTTATTATTAATCTGTTAATTCGTCTAGGTAAATCGGTAAATCTTGATAAAATAGTATGATGAATGTGAAGATAAATTAACGATTACCCTAAGTTACAAGTTTCATTTTTGCTACTTGACTGATAATTGACAACAAAAGTTAAAACCCTCCATGTTATATTTTTCCCCGGTTGTCTTTTTTTCTACTACAATACTGTATTACCAATACTAAAATAATATCTCCATACAAATAATAAAACTACTTAACAACTTAATTAATATTGCGGCTAAACGCTATCTTCAAAACCCAGTAGATTGGTACATAAGCAGACGGACAAATAAAATCACCAAAATCTGATAAAAAAAAAAAAAAAAAAAAAACATAGAAAATCGATTATGATAAGAGTGCCCTGGACGTGGCCATTGTTGTATAGTCGATATTAAAATGTTAGAAATTACAACTCAAGTTTCGTAATACGGTAGCCTAATCTACGTTAGTTGCTTTAAAACATACCTACAAATGTATTGGAAATAATATGTTGTCATGACCATCAGTGGCTCTTTGTTTTAAAGTGGAGTCAGAAATCCAAAATGAAAATCAGCAGATATTGCTGGGGGTTTAAAGATATAACATCTCAAATCACAAGCGGTATAATACGTTATATCGATACAATAAGTGGGATGAAATGGGATATTCAGCTTATTGTGACCACCAGGTTTTTTATTTTGACCAGAGTGTATTACACTGAAGGGGCAAGACGCCCAGCCTAATGATGTCAAAATTGGCTATCGAGTCGTGGGCCCCTTCTTAGTGACGCTAACACTATGAGGAATCTGATAAATTATCTATGGTTTAAAAAGCTCATAATTTGTCTAAATTTTTACTCAATGTAGAAACCTGAGTGAAACCAAATATTCTGCATGGACCGCTCTCGATGTTTTGGAATAATTTTAACTAATCTCTAAAAAATCTGCCGCCCATGAAAATTTGCCGCCCGGAGCCTAGGGCCATGTGGCCCATGCCTAAATCCAAGGATAAAATTACAAGGAAAAAAGAGAGCAGTATTTATGATTAATATTTAAAAACTTTATTATTTGGTCTTCAATTAAAACATAAGTTTAATATAAACATAAAAGTATTCAAATACTTATTCCCTAAAGCAGATCTCTATGTTCCTAGTGGAAACCTGTACGATTATTAACTAAAATCACTAACTTATCACTAAAATCACTAAGGAACAAGGACATACTAAACTTACAAGCACAAACTTATAAAAGGTGGAAACTTGTTTTTTTCTCATTGAACTCATCTGACTTTGAAAGTAGCCAATACAGGTGACGAATGGCTTATATTTTGTAATCAAATGTGACCTTGTATTTGGGGCATTTTATTATTATTGTACGATTTAAAAATAACAAAAAATATCCCGTTGATAATAGCCCTCTAAATAATAAATAATTCCTCTTTTTGTAATTTAGCTCCCAAAAAGCGGCGAGTCCTTAGGCCTACCTGCTTTCTCGCATTCCAATTTTGTAGTTGGTTACAAAAAGTGTTGACTCAACGGCCATGGATGTGTTTTATTTCACATGAAGGTAGTCGGTAAAAAGAGAACAAATTTACAAATATTCTTCAAAATAGTGTTTATATAAAAAAAGGAACATTAAAAAAACTTTTCATTATAGGAGCTATGACGCGGCGTGGCAGCCGAAGTTGCCCAGTCAGGCGCAGGCGGTCGTGATACCCAAGTGACCCCCATCGCGTCATCATCGGTGGAGGACACATTCCTGACGACAAGTCGAAAACTAATAACCACCATCGACACGACTGGATTACGAAGGAGTTGGCATTAAGACTATTGTACCAGGTGTAAAAATTCGATCATTCTCAAATTTCGATCATACAACAATTCTGTAGACTAACTCCAAACCTCTATTGTAAATTATAAAAGTTTTAAACTCGTAAAATTCAATGTATAAACTTCGGGAAGTTATATATTATATTATGTGTATCCTGAATCTTATACCATAATACGAGGAGTGTCTGTAACGATGTATTTTCCATTAATCTCAAAATTGAACGGGTAGATTTTTCTTAAACTTTGCATATAAAAGTGTTTGACCCAAAATAAGTTTAGAAACAGCATTAACCCCAAGACTAATGGATTTTTGTCTAAAATTAAGTTAAAAAACTGTACCCTAGTAAGTTAGCACAAATAGATGGACCAACGTTGGAAAATGATCGCCGAATATGGTTGGCCAACGGTAGGGAGTGTAACAAAGTGCAAGTTTGGACCATTGTAGGATGTATATTGGACCCAAGATGTATAGAGTACTGAGGGAGGTGGGCCAGACAGTAACAATAGTTCCGGGCGCGTGACGTCACTGCAGTCCTCACGCCACGCATGCAACATAGTACACGCCGTCTTTAACTCGCTGCTCACCCCTAATATTTCGTATTGAGTGCAATAAAACCAATACATTCGTAATCTACAATAAATACAGAATAGAACGATATGAATATATTTTTTAATAACTACAATTTCGAGTTTTTCATCAATGAAAATATTTTTGTTTTATCATATTCGGCTATAATGACATAAAAAGGACTTTTTATTATTTTTTAGATAAAGGCAATCTCACAGCAGAAAATATTTAGCTAATGAGACTCTGAATAATATGCAATCATGATATTTGATGAAAAAATAATTTTTGTCATTAATTACAACTTTAAAGGGCCATTCCTCGCATTTACAGTGAAACTCGTCATCTTTAAAAATTTGTTGCCTCTCAGTATTGAGTACATTAAACCTATATATTAATCATCTACATTAAATTCAAATTATATATATATATATATATATATATATATATATATATATATATATATATATAAATAATAATAACAGCAGTGAATTTAATATTGATGAAAATATTAAGTCCGACCTATAAATACAAACTGTCATAAAATAGTTACCATGCAACGACTTTGTCATTTTTTAGATCAATCAATCTTAAAAACGGAAAAGTTGTACACAATGAGATAAGTTGTGCTCAAGGTATTTGGGAATATATTACTTTTATACTAATACTATAATTTAAAAGTTGGAGTCATGACTCGAACGTGTCGTTTTGAGTCCAGCATAATGATTTATGTTATTACCAGTACACAACTACTGACTCCACAAAAAAACATGAGTGAAACCAAAATTTGCTAATTCCGAATTAGCTAATTCAGGAATAGCTAAACACACATACATACCAGTTTTTTTTATGGGATTAAATATTTTGGCGCGTTAGAAAATATTTTCACTAAATACTATTTATTATCTCATTGGTTAAAACTTTCTTGGTGTTAAGATTGTTCTTGTTTTTTTAATCTTGATTTTTTTCTGCAGGGTGTTTTGGTACTCTTTCACAATATTTTATTGCATTATTCCTAGACCAAAAAAATATGAATAGCGTAATAACAGCGTTTAATTCCACCGGTTAACCACACAGCCGTCATTTTGTTTGTCACACATAATATTTATTATCTTCATAACGCATAATTGTATTATGCAGATATTTGGCATGAGCCTTATCTCTTATCACTCCAATGCTCATTTTTTTATAGAAAAATATTATTTTTCCCTATGTGTATTTTTAAAATGGCATCCATTAAATTTTTTTTAACTCAAATTATCCAGCGCCTCCAATACATGTTTGTATTAAAATGAAGCATAGTATAAATAATTAATAATAATAAATTTATTTGTCAAGTTTGATTACAATGCATTACAGAGAAATCAATACTTACAAATATTACAGAACCGAAGACTGAATTAAAACTTAACATAAGATTCTTATTGTAATTTAAAATATTAAAAATTGAAATAGAATATGGATCTTGAGGAAAATATACCCATAGATGACTTAGTCTTCTATTTGGGTGGAAATCTCAAGAAATATGCACTGAAATTGCAATTTTAGGTAGAGAACATATTACACAATTTGATAGACTATTGAAAAACACATCTATTTTTTTAGTTTTTAGAAAAATGGCGTGATCTGTTACAGTTTTGGGGTATTATAAGGCTTACAATTAAAGGATTAATTGACACAAACAAAACTTGTAAGCAATGAAAATTTACTGTGATGTCATATACGATAAGTCAAACTCATTAAATATCAATTTATTCTACTTATTATATTTTTGTGACGTTAACCATTTCTCCGAAATTTATGTTTGTAACCATGCTTCGTTGGCTTTATGGTTTATTTGCAAATTGAAGTATGAAAATGTCAGATTATAACTTATTACCGAGAGATAAAGAAAACCATTCTTTTTAAGTAACGGCTTAAAGCAAACATGCTAACAACAATAATTGAAGGTTTTTGTTTGTTTATACATTATCAAAAGTAAATTATAATTGATATTTTTCAAACTTATTTATCGTTCATAAAATACGATTTTTATTAAAGTTTTTTTATTGAATTTTGTGTTAGAGTTGAACGTAATTCCGTAAAGAAAGTAAAAAATATAATACATATTAACTGACGAATAATATATATATATATATATATATATATATATATATATATATATAAAACCGCCATAAAATATGTATAGTATATAACAAAGTTTAATTTTCTGCCACATCAAATAACGATGTGTCTCACTTAAAACATGTTATCTGCCAAAGTGCAAACAATAATCATATGGCATTCGGGCTCCGCTCTACCGAAACCTCGTGGCCGCGACCTTAACGCTAGGCGAGTTCAATCGCTGCAGAGGTTCACGAGAATCGTGTTTAAAAATTAACCAATTAAGATAGAGATTGACTATTAATTTGTTCTAAAAGTAGAAAGACGGATCTCGTCTAATGTGTTTTTAGAATTTTTATGTAAAATTTCTAATTTAAGTTGTAGCTGTCTAAAATCATCTGTTTTTCTCTAGATGCGAGTTATATACCTGCAGAGGTTTACGAGAATTGTGTTTTAGAGATTGACTCTTAATTTTTTTTTCTAAAATTAATAAGACGTATCTTGTTTTCAATGTTTTTATAATTTTTAAATAAAATTTCTAATTTCAGTTATAACTGTCTAAATTCGTCAGTTTTCCCCGATTTTTAACTAAAGTTTTCAATTAGTTTTGTTGAAATAATTAAAAAAGTAAAAGCGATGGAAACTAGTACCGGTCTTCTTTTTTAATATGACGTCTTATTTATAGCTGATTGTAGCAGGAGATAACACAATTCTTAATAACGCTTGCATTTGGGTTGCGCGCCAGGGGTATACCGGAGCGTTAACATTTTAATGCTACCTATGTAATCTATATATTAATAGGCAAGCATATTTCGTTTCCTACTTTTTTTCTCAGCTCGTATGCATCGTAGAGGAAATCCGCGCATACCGTTAGGAAGGTGTAGTCCTGTAGATGAGCAGAATCATATTCTAATTCAACCTCGGACTCCAGGGCTCCGCCCCACAGGCTTTCAAAGTTCTAATGTTAATCTTATACCCACGCATCTTAATCTTATATCTCTATCTTAATTGGTTCTCATGTTAATCTTAAATAATTTGGGAAGGAGAACTGATTGAATAAATAGACAGCTGTGGTAATAACAAATGCTAGCGAATAAGAAAGAACAGATGTTTAAGATATAAAGCATTTCAAAACTTTGACGCAATATCAACTAGATTTTTGGTCGAATTTCGACCAGTAGGCGGTCCCTAGTTTTTCTTTATTGCATTTTCTATTACGCAATTAATGTTAAAAATTTTAGCAGTGCAGTAAGTGTGATTTATTTTTATCTTTCATATTTTTATTAAAACAATGGGAACATCAATATAGTCCAGTAAATATGTCAGAAAATACAGGGTTGCTGTGCAAAAGGTCGGGTAGTTCTGATTTTTTGATATGTTGTTAGTGTTGGGCCCATTACATAAAATCCAAGTTTTCGACCTCGAGGTGCAACCGCGCGCAACGGGGCTCGCCACTTGTTACTAAAACATCGAAATTTATACAAATCCTAAGTTATCTTGGTCTGTATCGCTAACGAATAGTTTTACAGGAAATATTACATTATTATATTAAAGAAGGATAAATTTGTGACATTTTAAGCCCAACAACACATATCTAGCGCAAACATATATCTAGCGTGAAGACTGAAATACAGACCTTCAAACAAAGTAACTAAAATTATTTGGATCAATTAATTAGTACAGTAAATAGAGACAAAAATATGAGTGTTTGCTTACAGAAGGTCCGGTAGTTCTAAATTTTTTATATGTTGTCTAGGATGGCCAGTAGTTGGTTAAAATGCAAATTGCACGATTTTCCACCCTCCTCTCCCGCGGCCATATTAGAAAAAAACTTTTAAAAAATCTGCACTTTTTCATATTTTCAGTCATATCCCCATTGCGGCGCATTTTAGCTGGCCGAGAAACATAAAGGGTTGAAGAGAATTGAATTTCCTACAATTTACGTAAATTTTTTTTATCTAGGACTTATGGTTACGGAGATATAACGTTTTTCATAAAATACAAAAATTACAGTTTTTGTAAATTTGCGAAAATTTAAAGTTTTTTACAACGCTGTTGTAATTTACTTAATTGTCCAAGATATAAAGGAGTTGAGAATGCATGGAAATCTTGACCCAAATACTGTTTCTGATTATTGTTATATGTGCTATATTGAACACGAAAACGTATGTCGTCCGGACGTGGTCCACATCACGGTGGTGTAGGAAGTAATATGGCGGCCGGTGGCGGAACTTCTCCGCTACGGCCGCTTACTCTTTAATAGTCATAAGCTGATTAAGATAGACAAATAAAATAAAGGGTATCGTATTTGAAAAATCATTGCCTTTTAAACGTGTATAAAGTCGTATTTCTTACAGTTGATGAGTGGAATCAATTTTTATTACTTTATTTAAAAAGTGACAATTGTGATACAAATCCAATATACGTCTAGTTTTATTATTTCAATACTTCAAAAAGGACATTATTTATTGCTAAATTGTTGAAAATACTCTAAAATATTATGTAGGTCTGAAAATGGTAGTTTCAATAAGGTAATGATTGACAACAAAACTACACCGGTCCGCGCCTCTCCGAGCTAGGCCATATAATAAAAATTGATTTTACTCATAAAGTTAAGAATTACGTCTTTTTAATGACACTTAAGTAGGTAATGCTTTTTTTCAAATACAATGGCCTTTATTTTATTTTTAAATTATAAACAGCTATTGAGTATTAAATATCAATCTCATCGGAGAGGTTACGCCACCGGCCTCCATATTGGACGTACTTCCCATACCCCCCATAATTTGGACCACGTCCCGCGACGAGGACTAACGTTTTCTTTTTAAAATTGAACATATAACAATAATCGGAAACAATATTTGGGTCAAGATTTCCATGCATTCTCAACTCCTTTATACCTGGACTATTAACTAAATACATTTGCTTTGTAAAAAAGTCATAATTTTCACAAATTTACAAAAAATGTAATTTTTTTATTTTATAAAAAACTTTATATCCCCGTAACTATAAGTCACAGATAAACAAATTAAAAACGTAAATTGTAGCAAATTCAATTCTCTACAACCCTATATATTTCTCGTCTAGCTAAAATGCGCCGCAATGGGGATATAGCTGAAAATATGAAAAAAGTGCTGATTTTTTAGTTTGTTTCTAATGTGGCGGTAGGAGCGGAGGGTGGAAAATTGAACATTTTGCATTTTGAACAACTACTGGCCATCCTAGACAACATATATAAAAAATTTAGACCTACCGGACCATTTGTAATCACTCATATTTTTGTTTTTATTTACTGTAACCTAATTAATTGATCAAAATAATTTTATTTACTTTGTTTGAAAATGATGAAAATGATGATTAATGAGTATTTTACAATAATATGATTATTGGAATAAGCAATGAGTCATAGTAGGTCTATTATTACTTCTATGACAAAGTGTGAATCACTTAATACCTTGTGCATTATCAGAAATGGTAAACTCGTAGCGAAATTTCATATACTTATTCTGAAAATTATTCTGCAAGCAATTAAACGTGCGGAACTCAAAGCGCGAAGCGGTGGAGTAACCATTCTTTTTTAAAATTATAATTAAATGAGAACGCAAAATTATTTCCAAAATATTTGTAGTAAATAATATTTATTATCTGATTGGTTAAAACTTTCTTGGGTTTAAGATTGTTTTTTTATAAAAAGATGAAAAATCCTTACATGGTAACTTTTTTATGATAGTGTGTATTTATAGGGCGAACTTAATATTCTCATAAATTTTAAATAACAGCTGTTATTTTTTGAATACTTTTTTACCATTAGAATCTAAATTGAATGTAGATGATTATATCTATCTCTATATATTAATAGGCAAGCATGTTTCATTTCCTCCTTTTTTCTCAGCTCGTGTGCATCGTAGGAGAAATCCGCGCATACCGTTAGAAAGATATAGTCCTGTAGATGAGCAGAATCGCATTCTAATTCACATCGGACCCCAGTGCTACGCCCCAGAGGCTCTTGAAGTTTCAATGTTAATCTTATGGGAGAAGGATAATTGAGTTAATCATTAGACAGCTGTTGTAATACAAAATACTAGCAAATCAGAAATAACAGATCACCTGCCTATAAAAGACTCAGCTACCTATAAAATATTTTAAATCTAATTTGCTCAAGATGAAATAAATTTTTGGTCGAATTTCGACCAGTGGGCGATCCCTAGTATATATAATTCCGTAAGCGAATCGGTCCCCACGAAATATCTCGAGTTAGGAGAAGGATAGGGTAACGTATGATGGCTCATTTTAAAGCTTGAGGCCCAAGGACGCAAGGAAAAATACCAGAATCATCAAAAGTAACATGGGATTCGCTGCATTGGACCTTGAATTTCCAATGTTAATCTAATGGGAAGAAGATTTTTAGATCTGGACCGTGTGTTTAAGCAGATGTTCCAGTGTTTTATCATAAACTCAATCAGCTGGTTTTTTAGCAGATATTTTGAGTTAAGATAACCGCATGGTTATAACTTTTTTAATTGGAAATGCACTATTATAAAGGAGGGCACTAATAGTCATAAACTGATTACAGATCCACAGGAGATTTTATCTTAGTGACTCCATCTATGTCAATAAGAAAATAGGAGTAGAATGATTGGTATATTCAACATAAAAAATAAATTAAAATTATCTTAGACGTCGCATGGTTGATATAATGGTTAATTGTCTTTACTCAGTGAATGTCGTTTAGTTATTACGTCCCTGCTTTATATTGGCTATTAATAGATAGAGTTGAAGAGTTGGATAGTTATGTTGAGTGCATGTTTATTTATTTTTGACTGCATCATTATACGTAAACTACAAACATTGCATAACTTCCGTATGAGGAATATTTTGTTTTGGTTTTATCCATTCTCTGGGTTTTCTTTACGTCTGTCGTAGGGAAACAATACACGCAAACGGGCATTTATCCATAAAGACGTCGAGCTTTTTAAGTAAATGATAGTGTTCGAAAACTAATAATATATCAATCAGTGTTCTACTTCATTGACGAACAGACAAAATAGACTATAATCAATGTACGAGGGAGGTCGGTGGCACGGATAGTAAGGAGGCATGGGTGTATGGGGGAACGTTGGAGACATGGGAGAAATAATGGAAACTTCGTGTTGTACAGGAGGGCACGGAGTTACGGAAAGGGACGGCGGGGATGGCAGCATGGGACCCCGGGGAGTACTGGGGTGTTCGGGGGATATCGGGGCACGAAGGGCCCGAGGGGTGTCGGTGGCACTGGAGACAGGGGGGCATGATGGGCTCGATGGAGGCATGGGCAACGTAGAGGTACAGGAAGCAACGGCGAGCATGAGGGTACCAAAGCAAGGAGGGTGTGGGGGCTTAGGGGGCACTCTGGGGAGGCATGGGGATGCACTGGGGCACGTATCGGCGGGGTTGATGAGGCCAAGAAACATTAGGGACGTCGGTGGAAAACGGGGTAGATATGGGCATGGGGGACATAGTTGCCACGGGGCAACGTCGGGCATGGGGGTACGGAAACATAGGGTGCCCGGGGGCTTATGGTGGTACGGGGATCGGGGGTGGGAAGGCACAGTGGGCACTAGGGGCATTGGTGGCACAAGGAACGGAGGGCGGATGGATATGGAGACACGGGGGAGGCTTGGGGGGCATAGAGGGCATGGGGACCACGGGGAAGAACGGCGGGCATGTGGGCACGGGAGTACCTGCATGCGGGTCCATCGGGGCACGAGATTTGTCCAGTGGTGTAGTGGTGCGGGAACGCGTGGGAACGGCGTTCCCACACTGGTTTTCAAGAACCCGGGAAAATATCCCAGTTCAGGGAAAATAGCTAATCCTATACTATAATACGAGGAATGTCTGAAGGGATGTGTGTTCCACGATCTCGAAATCTAGCTGTTAGATTTTACTTAAACTTTGCATTTAAGAGTGTTTTGGCCAAAAAATAAGTTTACAAACTGACTCAATCCCAGGAAAAATCAAATTTGGTCTAAATTTAAGTTTAAAAATTGTAATTTTTAACATTGGTCTTATGGGTTGCTATTTTGGTAACGAAATAACAACGAAATGTAAACAAAAATAAAGAAACATTAATGTTAAGCAGACTTTTTGAAACAGCTGTTAACTGTGAAGAGGTATGATTGGTTGTTGGTGGAAATATTAAAACTGAATTAAAACCAACGAGCAAGGCTCGGTTAACCTGGTACTATGTTTCTAAATACAACTATTAATTAAACAGTATGAAAATATTAAAAAATATTTCTATGCCAACAATAAAATGCAATGCTTTTGTAAACACGATTTTACTCTGTATCTGTTTTCAAACATAACCTCACTTTCGCTTGAACTTTGTATTGTGCACAGAGTACGGTATACGGTGGCGGGCATCATTCTCCAGTCCCTCCACAACCCTTCCACATCTTCACAGAAGAGGATGCATTTGCCGACTACTTATGTACACATGATTTTGTCAATCTATCAATGAACTGTCATTGTAATTAATTACTCTGTTTTTCCTCTGTTTTATGAATTTAATTTATTTTAGTTCTCTGCTTTTATAATTGTAAGAATATGTCATTGAAAAATTAGGTTATGTATGTTGCTATTTTTGGGGTTAAAAATAAAAGTAGTTTATAAATTAATTATAACCTTTTCTAAAACAACCTTCTTTCGTGAAATAATATGTATACAAATTTACTGGATTTATTTAGCTTTTTTTAACATTTTTTATTTAGCTTCTCTCAAAGTCATTTAAATTATTAAATAATAGTTTCTTGAATCCTCAGAAAATTCAGTTACCTTAAAATGCATAGCCTAATACGCAAAGCTATTGCTATCGTACGCATTCAGGGAAATTTTATCTTAATTTTCAGGGAATTTTACAAATATATTAAGCGTTCCCACATTGGAAAATTTGCCACTACAACACTGGATTTGTCGGGGGCACTGGGGTTAGGGTGGCATGAAGAGGAATGGTGGGCATGGGGCAAGGGGGTATGGGGGCATGGGGGCATGGAAATGCGGGCACAAAGGGGTGGGGCCTACTAGAGACGTCAGTGGCACGGAAGTTGGTTGGGCATGGGGAAGTTGGTTAGGAACATAAAGGGCACGGGGAAGAACTGTGGGCATGTGGGCAAGAGAGAATGAAGGCCACAGGGGAATGTGGTGGCAAGGGGGTACAGGGGAACTTTGGGGGTTCTCGGGCCCCGGAGGCATAAAGGGTACAGGAAACACGGGTCAGGAGAGGTGAACGGGAGCATTGGGAGGCATGGGGTCAGGGCGAGTGTGGGAAAATGGGGGGCACAGGGTTCCAGGGTGAAGGAGTGTACAGTATTAATGGGCTTATGTTGTATTGAACTATTTTATTTATTTGAGTTACAAAAATCATCATGAACCTGTTTAAGGTTAAAACTATTTTTACCGCGTTTGGTAGTATAACTTAATAGTGCATTTTTTTCCACAAAATAGACTACTGTATTTTCATACACTGTATTTTTGATTCGATACAACCGAAAAGTTTCGTCAGGATTAGGAAATATTTTATTAGAAAACTCAAACGTTTAAACCCTCACTGCAGCTTGAGAACAATATAGTAGGCCTAATACTGCAAGGGGGTAGTAAATTGAATCTTATTTTTGGAGACATCATCATTTTGATTTTTAGGGGCTTTGCCCTTACACTCAACTAGTACGGTTTATTGTACAGTACTCAAAACACTATACTGAGAGGCAACAGCTTTTTGAAGATGACAAGTTTCACTATAAATGCAAGGAACGGCGCTTTTAAGCTCTATTCTATGACAAAAATGATTTTTTTACCAAATATCCTGATTAAATTTATTCATAGTCTTATTAGCTAAATATTTTCCGCTGTGAGATTTTTTTATCTAAAAATATAAAAAATCCTCGCTTAGTAACTTATTATCTATATATATAATTCCGTAAGCGAATCGGTCCCAATGAAATATCTCGAGTTAGAATAAAGGTAGGGTAACGTATGATGGCTCATTTTAAAGCTTGAGGACCAAGGACGCAAGGAAAAATACCAGAATCATCAAAAGTAACATGATGGGCTTCGCTGCATTGGACCTTGAATTTCCAATGTTAATCTAATGGGAAGAAGATTTTTAGATCTGGACCGTGTGTTTAAGCAGATGTTCCAGTGTTTTATCATAAACTCAATCAGCTGGTTTTTTAGCAGATATTTTGAGTTAAGATAACAGTATATGGTTATAACTTTTTAAAATTTTCAATGCACTATAAAAAAGAAGAACACTAATAGTCATGAACGGACTACGGATCCACAGGGTATTTCATTTTCGTGACCCCATCTATATCATTAATGATATCATCAGGAGTGGAATGATTTTTTATGCTGAATATACCGAAGTCAAAATTGGCTTGGACGTGGTTGATATAATAGTTGTCTTTACTCAGTGAATGTTGTTTAGTTATTATGTTACAGCTATTTAGTAGTTAGAGTTGAAGAGTTGAATCGTTTAGAGTGATTGTTTATTTTTGACTGAATCATTTTATGTAAACTACTAACATTGGATAACCTCCGTATGAGGAATGCATTGTTTTGGTTTTATCCATTCACTGTTTCTTTCTTTACGCAGTTCGTATGGAAACAATAAATGCCTGTTAATCCATAAAGACGGGGAGGTTTTTCATGTAAATGAGAGTGTGCGAAAACTAACAATATCAATCATTGTTCTACTTCATTGACAAAAAGACAAAATAGACAAAAATCAAAGTACAAGGGACGTCGGTGGCATGGAGGCAAAGGGGCATGGGGGCACGGGGGAGACATGGGGAAAATAGGGGGCACGGCTGGGGGCACAGGAAGGCACGGAGGTACGTGGAGGGACGACGGGGATGGCAGCACGGGACCGTGGGGAGTACAGGGGGTTCGGAGATATGGGGGCCCGAAGGGTGTCGGTGGCATTGGAGACAGGCGGGCATGAGGGGCACTTTGGAGGCAGGGGGAACATAGATTCACAGAGAGGAACGGAGAGCATGGTGGCACGGGAGCATGGAGTGTACGGGGGTGTGGAGGCATACGGGGACATTTGGGGAGGCATGATGGGGGGGACGAGGGCCACGGGGAGCAAAGTCGGGCATGGGGGCACGGAAACATGGAGGTCAGGGGCACGTGGTGGCGAGGGGGTGGGAAGGCACAATGCGCATTAGGGGCGTCGGTGTCACGAGGAACGGGGGGCAGATGAGCATTAGAGCACGGGGGATTCTTGGGGAACATATAGGGCATGGGGACCATAGGGAGGAAGGGTAGGCAAGTTAGCACGGGAGTACCGTGGTTGCAGGAGCATGGGGGCACGAGGGTTGTCGGGGGCACGGGGGTATGGGGGCATGGGAATGGGCGCACAAGGAGTACTAGAACATCTCCGGTGGCACGGAAGGTTTTTGGGCATGGAGGGGGGGCATTGGGGAGGAATGATGAACATAGAGGGCATTTTAGCCACGGGGAAGAACGGCGGGCATGTGAGCACGGGCGAATGGGGGGCACAGTTGCATGGGGGGGGGGGGCAAGGTGGTACGGGGACATGGGGGTTACTCAGGCCACGGGGGCATAGGGGGTACAGGAAACACGGGTCAGGAGAGGTGAAAGGGGGCAAGGGGATGCATGGAGTCACGGCCAGTGTGAGGAGATGGGGGGCACAGGGGCCCAGGGTGAAAGAGTGGACAGTATTAATGGGCTTATGTTTTATTGAACTATTTTATTTACTTGAGTTACAAACTCATCATGTACATGTTTGAGGTTAAAACTATGCCGCGTTCGGTAGTATAGTGCAATAATTTTTTCCACAAAATAGACTGCTGTATTTTAATAGAGGGGAAATACATTGGTAAATTACTGATTTGATAAGGCCAAAAAGTTTCGTCAAGATTAGGAAATATTTTATTAGAAAACCCAAACTTGTAAATCCACACTACAGCTTGAGAAAAATACAGTAATACTGCAAGGAGGTGATAAATTGAAACTTATTTTTGGGGACAACATCACCATTTTCCTTTTTAGGGGCCTTTGCCCTTACAAGCCACTAGTGTCATTATAATATGTTAAAACAAACTAAATAGGACTATTTTCATTGATTAAAATTCAAAATTGTAGTTATTTAAAAATATATTCATACTGTTCGATTCTGTATTTGATTTAGTTTCAGAATATATTGGTTTTATTTCACTCAATACTTAATATTAGGAGTGAGCAGCAAGTTAAACATTGCTGACAGAGATGTAGCTGACCAACTACTTAACTCTCTGGACAACTCCAGGAGAGAGAAGTGGGTGAAAACTGTCGAGAACCTGAACTTCACCAAAAGTAGAGGGAAAGCTTGGTCTCTGCTCAGGAAACTCTCCACTGGTAAATTAAGTGAAAAACACGATGCCTCACAGCCTAGCCCTCGTGAAATTGCAAAACGCCTCTCCGTACTTTCAAAACCTGTGCGTTTGTCTGCAGACAGAAAAATTAATTTCAGGCTTAATGAAATAAAGGAGTCGGGGGTACGACCCCCCCCCCCCCCCCCCCCTTGGAAGTCTCTAGACCCTTCACTTACGACGAGCTAGAAGTGGCGATTGATGCGATGCCAATTGGCAAAGCAGCAGGCTTGGATGACATTTTCCCGGAGTTTATAAAACACTCGGGTAACAAGGCCAGACAGTGGCTTCTTGAAGTTTTTAACACCACTCTGAAAACCGGCGACATGCCTGGGATATTTGAAAATCCAAAATCATAGCTATCCTGAAGCCCGGAAAAGATCCAAAACTGCCTGAAAGTTATCGGCCAATAGCTCTTTTAAGTGTTTGTTATAAGCTGCTAGAGAGGTTGATTTATAACAGAATCCTCCCTATTCTCAATGCCAGCATCCCTGTTGAACAAGCTGGATTTAGGCCTGGTCGCAACTGCTGTGACCAGGTTCTGGCTCTAACTTATTTCATTGAGGATGGGTTTGAGCGAAGACTGAAAACCTCTGTGGCTTTTTTAGATCTGACTGCAGCATATGACACTGTCTGGAGAAAAGGCCTCCTAGTTAAATTTTACGACCTTATTCCTTGCCCTTTCTTGTTGCGTCTCCTCAACTCAATGCTCTCCAATAGGATGATAAAAGTATATCTGGGACGCAGAGAAAGTACGTTTAGGCAACTAAAGGATGGCCTACCACAAGGGTCAGTGCTCGCCCCACTGCTCTTTAATGTGTATACTGCCGACATTAGTGTAACTCGGTCCTAGAAGTTTATATATGCAGACGATATTGCATTGGCATATCAACACCAGCATTTTCGACAAGCAGAGGAAACACTAACAAATGACCTCACGACCCTCGGTGAATACTTTGAAGCCTGGAAGCTTAATCCAAACCCAACAAAAACTGAAGTTGCTTGCTTCCACTTGAATAATAGACTGGCCAACCAAAAACTTAAAATCGTGTTCAACGGTGTTGAGCTAAAACATAATGACCACCCACAGTATCTGGGAGTCACTTTAGATCGGTCTCTCACGTTTAAAAGCCACTTACAAAAAACGGCAGCTAAGGTGAGAACCAGGACTAACATTGTCCATCACCTTGCTGGCTACACATGGGGAGCTAACGCACAAGTTCTGCGAACCACTGCTCTGTCATTGGTATATTCAACTGCTGAGTACTGTGCTCTCGTGTGGTTAAATAGTGTGCACGTTAGAGAGATCGACGTCCAGCTCAACAGGACCATGAGAGCTATTAGTGGTACCCTCATGGCATCCCCTGTATCCTGGCTCCCCGTGCTGTGTAATATCGCTCCTCCTGAAATAAGACGAAGGGATGCACTCATTAGGGAATACACAAAGATCTTATCTGCTCCACAGCTGCCCATCCATGATTACCTACCCCAGAATGTGGGTCGATTGAGGTCCCGAAAACCACCGCTACGAACAGCCTCCCAGTTGATGGACATTAACTTCACCATCCATACTAACTGGACTTCCTCCTGGGACGCTTTTCAAGGTCGTAATCACTTCTTGATAGCTGACCCTGACCCGACCGTAGCGGTTGGTGGTATGAATGTTCCTCGGAAGTAGTGGACTATACTCAATCGTTTCCGCACTGGAGTGGAAGATGTAATTATTGGAAGTACAAATGGAGAATGACACAAGACCAGTCATGCGACTGCGGAGCAGAGTATTAAACTATGGAACACATAGTCGAAGAGTGGCCACTGAGTGCCTTCCCCGAAGGATTGGCCGGTCTGCATAGCTCAAGTGAAGCTGGGCTGCAATGGCTGAGCGCCCTGGATTTAGCTCTATAAAGAGAGATCTGATTTTTATTTTAGTGTTTAGATTTTTACTTATACTGACTCAGGTGCTCTGCACCGCAGAATTTATTTATTATTCTTAAACCATGGTGGCTGGCTAAATGAGCCATACGATATATATATATATATATATATATATATATAGCAAGTTAAAGACGTCATGTACTGTGACGCATACGTGGCGCGGGTAGCCGTGAGGACTGCAGTGACGTCAATCGGTGAATATTAATTGTTAAAGATGTATCTTGTTTTAATTATTACTAGTAGTTACCCTGGGCTCGTTGATGTGCTCAAATGAAGTTGTTTACAGAAATAAAGCTATTTTTTATACAACAAAAAAGTCAATGGAATAGAAATAAAGTATATTAATTTTATTGTAAAGCCAAAGGATAAAGAATATATTTTGTCTTATGATTTGGTGTATAAATGTACAAATTTTCAATCGTACCAGCTCTTAAGCACACCACGTATAACTGGCCATGAAAAACAGGCATTTTCAAAATTTAAACCCGGAATAGTAAAAGACTGCCCTTGTGCTTTATTGATAGTAATTGCGAATGCAAGAGACCTATGAGAAAGGAGGCACGTCCAAGTCAAATTTCAACCTCCGGAGGCCGTCCAGTGGAGCATAGCCCAAAAGTGCTTAAAAAGCCTATATTTGCAAACCCGTTTCTTAGTGAGCAACAATGAGCAAAGAGAACTGTCCATAAAATTTCAAATCCGGAGGCCCTTAATTAATTTTGAAGTCCAGTGGGGTGGAGCCCTAAAGAGCTAAAAAAACTATACAGGGTGAACAACTTAACTGTGCCACCATTAGCATATCCTAAACTATAAGATTCAGAGAAAACTTTAAATAGGGAACATCACTTTTTTTAAGATGATAAAAAATAGTAACTCCATTTTCTTCTAAATGGCCACCATTTTCCAATATGGCGGCCAACTTTAAAATTTCTTATGGAATGCCCTATATTTTATGGTGTTTTTGGAATGTACATGTAATTTTGAGACATTTTTATTCTGTAACATTTTTCTCTAAACCTAACAGTTATTGAGCTACAGGTAATTAAAGTTCATTTTTAGTTCCATAAGAATAACCTGGACAAACTTTATCTGTCCATATCTCCGAAACCATTAGGTAAAATAAAAAATACTCAAGAATAAAAATGTCTTAAAATTATGTTTGAAGAACGTTTTACCCATAAAAATTATCATTTACTCATACATTAATTTATTTCCAATATGGCGGTCAAAAAATAAAATTTGTAGCAAATTGGTGTTATTATGAAAAAAAAAAAAAAATGGCATTAAAACATCAGTTTAAGACATTTTTATTCTTGAGTATTTTTTATTTTACTGAATGGTCTCGGAGATATGAGCAGATAAAGTTTGACCCATGTTATTCTTATGGAACTAAAAATGAAATTTAATTACCTGTAGCTCAATAACCGTTAGGTTTAGAGAAAAATGTCAAAGGATAAAAATGTCTCAAAATTACATGTCCATTCCAAAAATACCATAAAATATAGGGCATTCTATAAGAAATTTTAAAGTTGGCCGCCATATTGGAAAATGGCAGCCATTTAGAAGAAAATAGAATTCATATTTTTTATCATCTTAAAAAAATAGGTGATGTTCCCCATTTAAAGTTTTCTCTAAATCTCATAGTTTAGGATACGCCAATGGTGGCACAGTTAAGTTGTTCACCCTGTATTGGCAAAATTATTTCGTATAGTAAGCACCTATGAGCAAAGAGAATCGTCCATAAAATTTCAACCCCTGTGGCCCTAAAGTAATTTTGAAGTCCAGTGGGGCGGAGTCATAAAGAGTTTCAAAAATTATATTTGTATAACTGTTTCTTAGTGAGAGTACCTGTGAACAAACAGAATCGTCCTTGTCAAATTTCAACACGTGTAAGCTATTACAGTATTTGTGAGCTTCTGTGGGGCGGAGCCCTAAAGACAACATAAACATTAACATTATACCTCACAGCTGGTTACTTCTATGATTATGAGCATTTGTTTGATTGAATTTTTCATTTTTTTTATTACTCGTACAACTGTTAATTTCGTAAACATTAAATTTTTTAAACCTGACATTGCACCATTGTATGCCCTCTGGGCCAGAGCCCTTTGGACAGATTTGCACCAAACTTCACACAAACCATCCTTGAATAATGCTTAATAAAGCCTGAAAGTTTCATTACAATCTGCCGAGCGGTTTCGGAGACTATAGGCAACATATATGTATAGGAATATATATATATATATATATATATATATATATATATATATATATACTAGCAGTTACCCGGCGTGCGTTGCTGCGCTCAAATTAAGTTGTTTACATAAATAAAGCTATTTTATTAGTTTTTTAATATAAAAAGTCAATAGAATAGAAAGTAAGTATATTAATATTATTGTAAGGCCAAAGGATAAACAGGCATTTTGCAAATTTAAACCCAGAATAGTCAAAGTTTGCTTTATATAGTATTGATCGTAATTGCAAACGCAAGAGCACCTATGAGCAAAGAGGCCCTAAATTAATTTTCAAGTCCAGTGGAGGGCAGCCCTAAAGTGCTTAAAAAACTATTATGAGCAAAGAGGCAAGTCCAAGTATAATTTCAACACTGGTGGCCCTAAAATAATTTAAAATCCAGTGGGGCAAAGCCCTAAGGAGCATAAAAAAATATATTTGCAAAAGCCGTTTCCTATTGAGTACCTATGAGCAAAGAAAATGTTACATGTCAAATTTCAACCTCGGAGGTCCTAAAGTAAATTGGGGCGGAGTCCAAAAGTGCTTAAAAACTATATGTGAAAACAGTTTCTTAGTAAGCACCTATGAGCAAAGAGGCACCCATCTTAAATTTCAACCCAGGTGGCCCTAAAGTATTTTAAGTCCATTAGGGTGGAGCCCTAAAAAGCTTCAAAATCTATATTTTCAAAGCCGTTTTTTAGTGAGCACCCATGAGTAAAGAGAATCATCCATCACATTTCAACCCCGGTGGCCCTAAATTAATTTTGAAATCCAGTGGGGCAGAGCCCTAAAATGCTTAAAAAACTATTACGAGCAAAGAGGCACCTCCAAGTAAAATTTCAATATTGGTGGACTTAAAATAATTTAAAATCCAGTGGGGTGGAGCCCTAAGGAGATTAAAAAACTATATTTGGAAAACCGTTTCCTAATGAGTACCTATGAACAAAGAGAATCGTCCATGTCAACTTTCAACCTCGGAGGTCCTAAAGTAATTCTGAAGTCCAGTGGGGCGGAGCCCTAATGTGCTTAAAAACTATATGTGAAGACAGTTTCATGGTAAGCACGTATGAGGAAAGAAGCACGTCCATGTTAAATTTCAACCCTGGTGGCCCTAAAGTAATTTTAAGTCCATTAGGGCAGAGCCCTAAAAAGCTTCAAAAACTATATTTGCAAAACCGTTTCTGAGTGAGCAGTGAGCACCTATGAGCAAAGAGAATCATCCATCAAATTTCATCGCCGGTGGCCCTAAAGTAATTTCAAAGTCCAGTGGGGCGGGGCCCTAAAGAGCTTAAAAAACTATATTTGCAAAACCGTTTCTGAGTGAGGACCTATGATCAAAGAGAATCATCCATAAAATTTCATCCCCGGTGGCCCTAAAGTAATTTCAAAGTCCAGTGGGGCGGGGCCCTAAAGAGCTTAAAAAACTATATTTGCAAAACCGTTTCCTAGTGAGCACCTATGAGCAAGAGAATCATCCATCAAATTTCAACCCCAGTGTCCCTAAAGTAATTTTGCAGTCCATTGTGGTGGAGCCCTAAAAACTATATTTGCAAAACAGTTTCTTGGTGAAAGTACCTATGAACAAAGAGGCATGTCCATGTCAAATTTCAACCCCGGAGGCCCTAAAGTCATTTTGAAGTCCAGTGGGGTGGAGCCCTATAGAGCTTAAAAAACTGTATTTGTAAAACCGTTTCCTAGTGAGTACCTATGAGCAAAGAGAATCGTCCATGTCAAATTTCAGCTCCGGAGGTCCTAAAGTCATTTTTATGTCCAGAGGGGCGGAGCCCTAAGGATATTAAAAAACTATATTTGCAAAACCGTTTCCTTGTGAGTACCTATGAACAAAGAGAATCGTCCATGTCAAATTTCAGCTCCGGAGGTCCTAAAGTCATTTTTATGTCCAGAGGGGTGGAGCCCTAAAGTGTTTAAAAAACTATATTTTCATTTTCAAAACGGTTTCTTAGTGAGAGTACCAATGAACAAAGAGAATCGTCCATTTCAATTTTCAACACGTGTAGGCTTTTAGAGTAATTGTGAACTTCTGTGGGGCGGAGCCCCAAAGACAACACAAACATCAACATTATACTTTACACCTGGTTACTTCTATGATTATAAGCATATGCTTAAATGAAACTTTCATTTTTTTAAATTACAGCAGTTAATTTTGTAAACACTAAATTTCTAAAACCTGACACTGCACCATTGTATGCCCTCTGGGTCAGAGCCCTTTGGACAGATTTGCACTAAACTTCACACAAACCATCCTTGAATCATGCTTAATAATGCCTGAAAGTTTCATTCCAATCTGTTTAGCGGTTTTGGAGTCTATAGGCAACATACATATATATTTATAAATATATATACATACTTCCTCTTTTATAGATATAGATATACATACATACATACTTCCTATTTTACAGATATAGATTTAGTTTGATACATTTAAATGAAGCATATTTATTTAATAAGGTTCAGTGTAAGATAGGGGGATGTGGCCCCTACTTTGCCTGTTAAAATCAAGAATTTTTCATTTAATTTTCATTTTATTTCACATATCCTATACTCTTATACGAGCAATGTTTGCTTGTTTGCTTGTTTGCTTGCTTGCACAATTATCTCAAAAACGGCTCCGACGATTTCCTTCAAATTTTGGAATAAACTTAGTTTTACCTTAAAAATACGATTGAGATGGGTCTCGCCCCCAGGGAAAATCTAATTTTGCTAAAAATTAAAGTTTAAAATTACAAAATTTTAACATTGGGCTTATGGGTTGCCATGTTGGCAACGAATTAACAACATATAAACAAGAAGTACATTCAGAACTTCAAAAAGAAATGTAACAGCTGTTTATGTACTGCATATTAAATGTCAATAAAGTTTATTCTGATATTTAAATTTACTAATATTTCACCGAGCAACGCTCGGTCCTCCTGGTACTAAAATTAATCAATGAAACCAGATTGAAATCTGAGTATGTGTGGTTTTCATACCATACGACATACAATACAATATTTAATAGCCTACAGTTGAATGCAATGAAAACATAAATATTTACTTACCTGACAGGCTATTAGCAGACACACTACAGGCAAAACACAATTCTTTGTTGCTAGCATATTATCACAGTTTACACAGATTACTTGAACTGTAATAAAACTATGTTATAGACCTCTCATAACATTTCAGTAAGGCAGTACATGCTCAGGGAGGAGAGTATGAACACTTATTTACATTCATGTGATAACAGCCATTCTGTGATAATCAGTTCTTTGAAGCATCTTGTGGCTCACAAAACACTGGCAGTCTTGTAAAATATATTCCCCAAAACAATATATTTTGAAATAAACCATCAATTTTTAAAAAGGTAAAGGTGATTTCCTGTTTAAGAGCAAAATATAAAGCTAGTACATATGAGAGGGAGTAAAGAATATGTGTGTATTGTTTTTGGGAGAATGACAATGATGAACCCTGAGTAGAGAAAAGGGTCACAGTAAAGAATTAAATGCCTTTTTAAGACTCACTACAAAAACGTAGAATATAACTTATTTCTAGGGTGTCTGGAATAATTTACAGTGGTATAAAATCTTTAATAGTCTGCAAATGGATATACCTTCTCTACAAAATATCAAAGCATTAAGGAATAAACTAAAAATATGCTATCGCAAACATACCCTTATGATGTGGACGAGTTTCTTTCAAGCTATTGTGTATGTTGTAATCAACATTTAAGTAAAAACTGTATAGAACTTAATAAATAAATATAAATTGAGGGTGTAATTCGCACATGGTCATTGTAAATCTTGAATAACGTAAACGAGTGCAGATATAAATCTGGACTTGGGATTGTAAATGGAATTTGTTTGTTAAGAGTCATTTGGTGTGGTTAAGAGTCGCCTTAACAAGAGTCGCCCATTGTTGTGCAGTCGGCAACGTTAACCATACAGCTTATATGCAAAACATAGTATTTTATTCCCTTGTTTCGGAAACCGTTTTTCAACCGATTTTCTTTAAACTTGGTAAGTGTTTAGTTGAATAGTTATATTACGTCCCTCATACCTCAAAATTTTGAAAATTTAACAAATATTACTCTCTGTGGCGTCGCAAAGTAACTTGATTTTCCTTAATTTTAAGATTTTAATTGTACTTATACCATTCATATTTACTCATGTATGAGGTATGAGGGACCTAGATCTAACCTTAATCTATAATAAAACATAAATTTAACCAATAAATATCCAAAAACACCGTCCGAAACAGGGGAAAAAAGGAGGCATGTATTCAGTGTTTTTACAAGGGTGAAGATGACTGGTTTTTTAATAGTGACATAAAAATTTCCCTAAAAATTGCAAAATAATTAATTACGAAGTCAAACTTGAAATTGTTGATACCCCTAACAATATCCATATATATCACATAGTAGTAATTAGTATAATTAGTAATTAGTATAATTGAATTTTTACAATATGGAACATAGAGTATAAAATTCTATACGATCGACTTTAAATTTCACTTAGGCGAATTTTAGACCCCCAAAAGGCTTTTTTATTACTAATTTGATTACAATTAAATTCTCAGGTTAGATTTTAAGTATTTTAAACTAGGTAATAAACTATAATCGAGCAATTATTTTCAAGTATTAAAAAAACTTATTTTCCGGAATTTTTGACAGAACTTTAGTTGTTTAGGCTACATGATTTGACTAATGTAGTTGCTATGATCAGTTTATATTTCCCCATCGCAGCACGCAGCTGAGTTGACGCTGTGTATGCTGAAAATAACATAACCTTTTCTTGTTTATATCTGCTCGCCGTTATGTTACGTTTTTAAATAAAATTTAATTGATATTTTGACAGACCTATTTGTTAAATCAAATAGATCAACACTGATGTTTACTTGTTGAAGTTATAAATTATACCAAAAAAAGCATGTTGATGTAGAATGAATTGCTGTCGTACGGAATTATGCGATTAACTAATTTATGGGATACAACTAATATCTATTTGGGAGAAAGATTTAAATTGAACAACTAATTAGAATGTGTTGTGCCATTGTAGCCTATGTCTCAGGTAACAAAATATGCATTAAGTGTTAAGTAAGCGTAATTCTACAATACTTACATTACTTGATTTTTATTAATTTGCAATCATGGATTTTAAATTGTATTGTTTTTTTCGCTCTACAATCTATTTACCTTTAATATTGTAAGCATAATTATTATTAAGTTACTTGCTTGTTTTGAGGTCTTAGCTAAAATCATTCTTTGTATGTATTTATTTGTAGACTAGGCCTAGGATGTACGCCGGTTGACTTTGTTCGGTTAGATGACGTTCCACTCTTCACATTCGAGGAGATGGAAACCTCCGTTCTCTCCCTAAAGAGCAACAAGGCTCCTGACCCGGACGGGATTCCCAGCGATTCTTTAAAGAAAGTATTTTCAATTAATGCTGACTTGTTGTTGAGAATGTACAACGCCTGTTTGGTAGAAGGGGTGTTTCCGGCTCCCTATGGAAAACCGCAAGACTTGTACTAATCAGCAAGGTCAAAGGTGATCCCGAGCTGTCGTCGTCCCACAGGCCTTTCTACACGTTGGACACGGCTGGGAAGCTGTTCGAGAAGCTGATCCGTTCTCGCCTGACCTCTGCCGTGGAAGGTGCCGGGGACTCATGCCCCCGTCATTATGGCTTCAGAAAGGGACGGTCAACGATTGACGCTATTACCAAAGTCCATGGAGAGCTGTGAAGAGAGCCGAGAGCCACAACCATTTCTCTCGCTGAGTAGTGCTTCTTGTTACGCTTATGTCAAGAATGCCTTTAACTCGGCGAGGTGGGTCGATATGTTGGATGCGCTTCGCAACACCTATCGCGTTCCTGCATATCTCTTGCTACTCATCGAGGATTATCTCCGCTCTCAAAGCCTTATTTACGACACAAGTTCCGCGCAAGATTCAATACTCGGCCAGGATCTCTGGAACGTTGTCTATGAAAGCCTCCTGAGGTCGGAGATGCCTGAGGAAACCACTTTGGTTGGGTACGCCGATGATGTCGCAGCTCTCATTATCGCATGCAACGTTGAGCTTGCCCAACTAAAGTTGAACCGAGTCATGCGTGTGGTCAACACATGGATGTCCGATCACGGTCTCTCGCTTGCTCTCCGTAAGACGGAGATTGTGATCCTTACGAAGAAGAGGATAGACACCGTCGTTCTGTTCCGAGTGGGAAGGGGGGTGGTCCAATCAACTCGTGCTGCTAAGTACCGTACTTCGGGATTATGGTGGACACCAAGTTAAGCTGGAGGGATCAGATCTTCCGTACGGCGGGCAAGGCCGCTAAGGTAGTCACTTACCTTAGTAGGCTGATGGCCAATGTCGTGGTTCCACGATCCAGCAGAAGACGTCTGTTAATGTCCGCGGTTCAGTTCGTGCTTCTCTATGGAGCAGAGGTGTGGGCAGACGCTCTCGATAAAGAGTAGTACAGGTTGCGACTCGCCCGAGTTCAACGTCGAGCGGCGCTCGGGGTGTGTTCCGCCTACCGGACAGTGTCCGAGCCTGCCGTCCTGGTGGTCGCCGGAGTTATCCCTGTCAACCTCTTGGCAGGAGAGAGGAAGGCAATTTATCAGAGACAAGTCAAGATTGGCAAGGACACAGCAAGAACAGCAGAGCGCTCCCAAACCTTCCAGCAGTGGCAACACAGCTGGGAGCACGACACCCGAGGACAATGGACTGCGCGACTTATCAAGCACGTCCAACCATGGGTGGAACGGCTACCAATTCTTTATTTATTGCTCGGGCGTTCCCGACGATGCGGAACACACATTCTTCTACTGCCCCCATTGGGAAGGGTCCCGCCTGAAGGCCACACAAATTTTTGGTGCATTTTCGGTGGACTCGGTCTGCCGGATGAGGAAAGATCTTGGAGGATGAGGACAACTGGGATTGTTTATCACAGTTCGTCCGGGGCACCCTCCTGGAAAAGAAACCCGATCTGGACCGCGAAGTGGCCCAGATCCCTTGATCGAGTGGCTGGATAAGGAGTGATACCCACGGGCGTTAGCCAAATTTAGGCCTAGCCTGACGTAATGTGATAAACAATTCCAGGTTAGAATCCTAAAGAGTAGAGGAGGTTTTTTAGTAGGTAAACCCGTTTTTTAGGGGAGCCCCACACTACAGGCTTGCCACCTGTGTGCGTAATGCATTTTTCTCACCTCTCCCTAAAAAAAAGAATCATAAAAAGCGTCACCTAATAACTTAAAAAGTGAGTAAAAATTCTCGTACGGGACGGACATCGGAGCGTATTCCTAGTACGTGAAGCAGTTTTAAGTAAACACTACTCCTCACTTACTTCTGGACAAAATTCAATGTTTGATATGTCATAAGATTCGTCTCAATTCGTAGTTTTGCAATGAGGTTTTACATTTTTGATATTTGTACAATGAAGGGCATGGGAAGCAATTAAAGTTCGTTTTTTGTCCATAAGATTAACATAGGGAATTTTTTTTTTATTAAATTTAAATTAAATCAGCTGTTTATGGTTAAATCATAAAAACATTTTAAAAGCTAAATAGAACTCTGAATGTCTTAAGCAAAGGGGCAAGGTTTAATTACAAGGTACTCAAGTAAATGCAGCGCATTGCGCTAGCAATTCTATTCTTTTCTGTCCTCATATCTCACTCAGACACTGTCTTCCTCTCAAGCAAAACTAGTGTTTACAAGTGTCATACCCGTAGGATACTACTTTCCTTAAACAAACATCTTACATCGATCGGCGCTCAGTGATCCACCGAAGCGGCGGCGTTGAGCTTGTCCACCTTAGACAATCTAGACTAAGGCTTAGGCTAGGTTATGGGTGAAGTGACAGTCAATTTTACGAACTCTAGAAATCGTTAAATGTTGTAAAAACGATGTTCAACAAGATATAGCTTTAGCCTTTTTTAACTTTTAGCTTTGAAATGCTTTTAAGCTCACTTGGCAGGGATTGAAAGAGTTTCCCTTATATACTTCCGGTTTGTATTAATATATTGATAGTTTGTGAAGTTCTAAAAAGTTTGATTTAAAACTAGTGTTATTCTAATGATCTTCGGTTAGGAGTTTGTTTTCGTTTTTAATATACATAATACTTTTTAAAAATGTTTCGCTGCCAATAAGTATCTTGACAGTGTTCATGTAACTCAAACACATTACCTTCATTGAGCCTATGGGGGCAACTTGGCCATGGCAGTGATTGCATTTATTTTAGAAGAAAAATCTTTTTGTGATTTCCTTAGGTTGAGCCCAAGAGGGTTATTAAATAGTTTATGTACGTTTCAAAGACGGGAAAATAAACAGTCCTTGCCAAGTGATTGTTGTTTAATTTGCAAACTTGTCCCAAGATAAATAGGCCCTTTCCTAGTTTACCCGAGAGTCATCAAAAATAATCATTACAGGTCATGCTCTCGTCCAACCTCACTCCCAAGAAGTCAGCTGCCTCTACCTTTGCTTCTTCGCCATCGAAAATAAATACTAGGGCTATTCAGAAAGCAAGGATCGTTTCCGTTTTACGCCGTTAGGCGCGCGCGTATCGCCTATATTAGGGTATGAGAGCGCTCGTAAGTTAGGAGGGAGTGTGTTGGAATGAATTTTTCTCAGTTGTGTTTGAATGGGTAGAAAATGTGTTTTGGTGTGGTTTAATTTACCCATACTAGTAAGGAAGGGAGCAGCAAGAAAGAATGTCAAGTGCAAACATGGATTAACATACGCTCAGTGTGAAGGTATTTTTATGTGTAGCCCTCAATGCAGTAAATTTTAGTAAAAAAAATCTCAAAAATGGAGACCAAACTTAAAAAGGCCTTTTAGTGAAGGCTTTGCACATTAATACGTGAAGCCCTGAAGATCTTAAAAAGAGTACAACATGTTTCTATTTTTTAGCAAACTGACTATGTAGCAAATTTGCTGATCACAAACGATTCAACCTACTTCTGGACCAATACTCTTTTGCTGTGCCTAAAAACTCAGATCAACTTATTTTTATTATCTACTTATAGTTTGTAAAAACTATTTTTAAATAGAACAAATACTCTCTAAAAAAAAAAAAAAATAAAAATAATGTCATCACCTATTTTATTGATATAATTTGATAGTACCAGGTTAACCGAGCCTTGCTCGTTGGTTTTAATTCACTTTTGTTATAGTGTCTTGGTAATAAAGCAATTAAAATTCCACCAACAACCAACTATACATTTTCGCAGCTAACAACTGTTTCAAAAAGACTGCTTAACATTAATGTTTATTTATTTTTGTATACCTTTCGTTGTTATTTTGTTACCAAAATAGCAACCCATAAGACCAATGTTAAAAATGATGATTTTTAAACTTAAAATTAGACAAAATTCGATTTTTCATGGGATTGAGGCTGTTTATAAACTTATTTTTGGGCAAAAACACTCTTAAATGCAAAGTTTAAGCAAAATCTACCCTCAAGATTTCGAGATCGTGGAACACACATCCCTTCAGACATTGCTCGTATTATAGTATAGGATTCTATCAATGATTCTTAAAAAAGACGAAACAAATATGATTATATAAATACTAGGGAATACTTTTTTAGGAGAGGAGCAAAAATGCTTTTACACATACAGGTGTCCAGCCTGTGAGTTTCTGGAATGGGTCAAGTAGAATGGGAGCCGATTTGTGTCTTGTGTTGTGGGTAGCTGTGCCTTTTGTAGCTTTGTTACTCTAAGATCAGCAGGCTCTTTCTTAGACAAGGTATTAATTAGTAGACAAATATCCAATGGTTCAATCCTCTTCTCAGGATTGAACCACCAACCTTCATACGAGCATTACACTATCGCCGAATATATTCGCCGAACGTTTGGGCAAATGCTTGAGCCAATAGTTCGGGCGAACTCGTTCGGTATATTAACCAAGTACTCTAATATGTACTTCGGCATATTGTCCACTGGACGAGCACTGATTTCGGAATATTCGGACGAGCAGTGAAGCAGTGAATTTACTCATTTTTAAAACTGCTTTTTATTGATGGAGTAGTCAAATGAAATCGGTTCAGAGTTTCTTGAGTTTTATTTTAAATACAAAGTCAGTATTGTGGGACCCTACACATGAAAACCACAAAAAAAAAAAAAAAAAAAAAAAAAAAAACGCGAAATGGCAGATGTGTGGTGTTGTAGTAGTGGGAAACTACATAATCTGCACCCCTCGATGCGATTGACGAGAATGTGTAAGAATTCGCACAGGAAATAGGAAGAGGAAGTAAAGGACAGGAATTAAACATTCTCTTCCTGAAATGTCTGTTTGTCTCACGAGTGCACCTATGTTACGTGGAATATCAATTACAGGGTTACCACATACATTAAAAGTCAGGAATTTTCAGGATTTTTGGTTTTTGGTCAGGAAAAGTCAGGAAAATGTTTGAAAAAAATGCCGACAGTCAGGAAAAATACGGAAAAAGTACCAAAAGTCAGGAAAATTTGCAGTAACACAATCCGACCGTCTCGATTGTCCTTTTACCGAAAGTAAAAAGAAAAAGGATTTCGCTAACCTCACTGCTTCACTGCTCCTCCAAATGTTCAAAGATCAGTGCTCGTCCAGCGGATAGCGATAGTGTTCTTGGTTAGTTCGCTGTGCGAGTTCGTTCAAACTTCAGCATTTGCCCGAAAGTTCAGAAAGTTAACCATATTGGATAACAGACATATTTATAAAGTTATTGATTTTTGTAACATTTCACTGTCATTTTACAGAGGCTATTATTGCATATTATGTACTAAACTTTTAATTTAATTGAAATAGATCGTGTCAAAGGTTTTTACTTAATACAGTAAAATAAACAGTAGTATTTTATAGCAAATTAGTTATTCCTTAGGCCTACTGGTTTTCTATGAATTTAACGACCACACACCCCACTGTGTTGTCATTCAAATAATGTTCTGACATTAGGCTCTAATGATAGGAAGTTGACTATGTAAATGTCATAATCCCCTGCAGTAAAAACATGACGTTTAACAATAACTTGTCAGACAGTATCTTCAGCATCTTCAGTATCTGGCCTCGCCTGAGACTCCTCGTCTTCTATGATTTGCGAGTTTAGCCATTTTCCAATTATGGCTGATGCACTTGTCGCAAAAACAAATACGCCAAATGCTAAAGACATTTTGAGAATTTTTGATTGTAAATGAATATTTTCGGATAAAATAATTACTATGGTTACTACGTTCTTAGATTTTTAGTAACGATAATAATAAAAAAATTAACTAAAGATAACCACTGTTTGAGACTTGACCAATATTTCACTTGGTTGTACGACGGAAGGTCACAGTGTAAAATCAACGAGCATGAATAATTAAATATTTTTTAGAGTACGACTGAAGGTCCCAGGCCAGGCCCTAATTAGTGATGGGACCTGGAGTCGTTCCCTGCAAAGCAGGTATGGACCATGGCGCGGTGTGGCGAGGGGGTAGGCGCGGCACGACAACCAACAAGCACCAGAGGTCGTGGGCTCTCGATGCAGGTTTCATCGCAAAGCGGTCATTCTATTTCCTTGCATGGTTCAACCTCATAAAATTAAATACTGGCTCTTGTGTGAATGCAGCCTTTAGGTACATGGCTAAGCGCCAACATTACTATTTAACTAGCTGTGTACTTGTTCTTCGCACGGGGTGTGTTTGCAGTTTATTAACAGAAATATAAAAATCCTTTCACAAATTCAATACGTCCCCTTCATTTGGTTTATTCCAAAGTATCTAGATATCATAACGTATTTTATGCCTGATAGCTTCTTGGTCAATTTATGAAAATCTTGTTATATTCATTTCCTATTTGGGTTAGAACTTAAAAGTTATGTCTTTGTCATTAATGTTTTTGTTGCGGATTTACTAAACGTTAATATTCCTGATTAACTTTATAGTTCTAAAAGTACACCTTACCATTACTAATAGACGATTAAATAAAACTCAGACTTGTCAAGAATATTAAAATCTTGTGACAATAGCTGTACTAAATCCAATGTACCCCTGTACCCAACCTCTGTATTTTTTGTTCTACCCTTAAAATACATGAAGAACTTTTAATCCAAATTTATATAATCCAAATTAAAAATTAAAATTTGAATACCCAACCCAAGTAAAACAACTCATCGCCTATCACTTATTTATGAACGCACCAGTGTAGATATGTTTATTTTTAAGTAGATATTAGGTCTACTTTATTATTTTTTTTTACTTTAGATTTACCTTCTTACCTAAAAACATCCCAATTTATTGCGAATGTATACAGAACCAAATAAATAGAGACATCCCATATTAAAATATTTTGCCTCGAAAAACATAGGAAAATAAAGCGCTGATCTAGGATTACTTCTTATTGCCAAATGAATCGCTCTTTCTACCTTCTAAATGTCAAAATGAGCATATTTGTTTACAAAAATTAAAAACGATAACAAACATCTGCAAAACTGTTCTTATAATTCCATTTAACCAATCAGCATGATCATTGAATGAAAATTATCAGTATTTTGTGAGCAGCACCCTCACAAGGACTCTACTTATTCAGATCTTTTACATTAGTACTGTCCCGTCTATACCCGCATTATTTGGAAGATCGAGAAATTTATTATCCTTGTTGGTTTTAACTACATATTTTGTTTTATGAAATACACCTCTTTTTGTCATAGCGTGTCATGAAAGCTAAATTGGTAACTAAAATTAGTTTGAAATGATAAAGAGAAATATTTTAAGATTTAAGAAACAAAACTCGTTACAAACTGTAAAACTAAGCATAAATAATTTTAATATTCATATTAAGAACCAAGAACTTAGTTGATTTTACTTTTAAATTTTTCTTCAACATTATTACTGGCGTGAAGATGCACACGTTGTGTACATCTCCTTCCCGTTGACCTTGAAGATCTAAAAACTCAGATATCTCTTTCTCAATATCTACCACATTTTCAGGTGTACCACTAGGAGAAGCCATATTGAATACGATGCTACCCATACAACAGTTGGCAACAAACTGATGAGGAGCGGCCTGTACGCTCTGCTTTTATGTACTCGCGGAATGTAACAAAACCGGTTTTTACAATACATTTTTAACAATTCCAGTTAGAGGTGTGTATGTTACAATTTTATCATGTAGAATTAAACAGTATGCGGTTGTATTTGCAGGTATAGCTGCATTAAACTCCATTTCAATTTTTATGTCAACACTTGATGATTTTACTGATTCATTTTGTTTAGAACAATCAATTACAACTATTGTGCAACCATCTAAGTATTCTTCTGGTGATAGTAAAGGTGTATTTGTTTTACCGTAATATGAATTTTGGAATCTTGCATACATATCGTATAATATACTGTACTTTTTATTAGCGAATGACACATTTAAATTGTCGTAGGGGAAAAATTGTGAATTCAAATAAACTTTAATATTTTTTTAAGTTGCAATGATCAAATTTGCCTGCATGTTTTGTGATGCTGTCTCTCCTACCTGTTTGTAAACCAAATATAATATACGTGGCTCGTTCTACGTAATTAGATGTTTTAACAGTCCAAGTGTGACGATACGTAGTTGGCAAGCTTGGATGTTCATGGAATTCCCAACTTCTAAAAGGAATTACAATATCACGATTAGCCTTTAACTTTCTTAATAGTAGCATTCTATGCTCGTCAGCTAATTTAACATGTGGAACTCTCCATACAATTTTGTCTAATGTTTATTTCCATTCTAGGTCTGCATCCGTTGTACCATCTGGACCTTTAATAATGTCTTTATCGTTAGAAGATCTCAACAAAACTAATTCTTGTTTAACATTTAATATTATTTTTCTATAATCTTCAGCAAATCCAAGCAACAAACGTAATGGAATATGAAAATCAAAATATCCCTTTGTATTTGGAGTGATTGTGTCATGTTCAGGTAAAACCCATCCGGCAGGTTGAAGTAAATTGGTTTCATTAGGTGATATAGATGTTATCCCTTTTAAAGTTGTTGCAATACCTACTTTTTTAGTGGAATCAACTGTTACACCTGATATTTCATATCTAATTTCATCAAACAGGAAAGCCATAGGATTATTTATAAATGGAACTGTTGTACCAGTAATAGTACCATCCTTTTTAGTAACTTTTCCTTCAATATACAAGTAACTTTCACATGATAGTGTGTAAATGTCTTGATGTTGTATGGGAATACGAATTTCATCGTTATTGTTTGATTTCGATGAAGTGTAAGGGTTGTGGGTGTGATATTCTTTTTCCCATAGGGTTTCGTCGAATGTTGGACCCTGTGCTATATCCAGTATATCCATAATCGGTTAATTTTAATCCAATTCTCTCTAAGAAACGAATGTTCTCGCGTGTTAACTCCTCCACAGCTGAAGAGCTACTAATGCGGGTCCCCGTAGGTTGTTCGCTTTTAAATGTTAAACCCATGATCTTCTATTAAAGTGTTGATTTTAAATGTAATCTAACCGTAATAGGCTCTTCTCTGAAGTCTACCAGGTTACCGTCTTGATCCAATACGTTCAACACGATGTCTGAAATGAAAGTGGTGTTCAACGGTAGATACACCAGGTTTTGTGGCTTTTCAACAATTTTAAATCCAGGTGGTACACTTGGGTAAAAAGTATGTATTATATGAGTATTAGCCCCATCTCTGTAAGCTCCTTGTATAATGTTACAAGTTATGTCTATACTATTGACTTTCAATATTGTTACAGTTCTCTTACCGGAATGTGTTTTATTCGGTTCTAAAATTGGGTCATCTTTGGGAAATCCTAATAAATCACAATTGCTTCAAATGACCACTTTTTGCTTCAAATGACCACTTTTTTGCTTCAAATGACCACTTTTTGAATATAATCCAGGGAACACTCGTAGTTTTTTTTGAGCGCCTTCAGCTTCAAATTGACCGGTTTTTTACCGGATTCTGGTTGGTTTTGGCCAAATATCAGCCCATTTCAGGGCATTTTTCAGGACTTCAGACAGTGATTTCAAGGAGCATTTTGAATATAATCCAGGGAATACTCATGTTTTGTGAGCGCCTTCAGCTTCAAATTGATATTTAACCTTCAAAGACACATTTTTTGGCCAAAATTCTCCAATTTTTAACCCAGTTTAACCTCTTAAGATCTAATTCCTAAGGCCCAAGGCAGTAGACAAGCCCTAAAACCTAGCAGCTAAGGCTTTAACCTATCAATAAGCCCTATTAACCATTAGCTTAATCCTAATGTGTTGGACCTAAGATCTAAACCTAAGGCCTTGCACCTGAGTCCAAAGCCCTAAAACATAGCAGCTAAGGCTTAAACCTGTGAATAGGGCCGATTAGCCACCAGCTTAGACCTAATGTGTTGGACCTAAGATCTAAACCTAAGGCCTTGCACCTGAGTCCAAAGCCCTAAAACATAGCAGCTAAGGCTTAAACCTGTGAATAGGGCCGATTAGCCACCAGCTTAGACCTAATGTGTTAGACCTAAGATCTAAACCTAAGGCCTAACAGCTGAGTCCAAAGCCCTAAAACCTAGCAGCTAAGGCTTTGACCTGTGAATAGGGCCTATTATCCATCAGCGTAGGCCTAATGTGCTGGACCTAAGATCTAAACCTAAGCCCTTGTACCTGAGTCCAAAACGATAAAACCTAGCAGCTAAGGATTTGACCTGTGAATAGGGCCTATTAGCCAACAGCGTAAACCTAATGTGTTGGCACTAAGATGTAAACCTAAGGCCTTGCACCTGAGTCCAAAGTCCTAACAGCTAGCAGCTAAGGATTTGACCTGTGAATAGGGCCTATTATCCATCAGCGTAGGCCTAATGTGCTGGACCTAAGATCTAAACTTAAGGCATTGCACCTGAGTCCAAAACCCTAAAACCTAGCAGCTAAGGATTTGACCTGTGAATAGGGCCTATTAGCCAACAGCCTAAACCTAATGTGTTGGCACTAAGATGTAAACCTAAGGCCTTGCACCTGAGTCCAAAGCCCTAAAAGCTAGCAGCTAAGGATTTGACCTGTGAATAGGGCCTATTATCCATCAGCGTAGGCCTAATGTGCTGGACCTAAGATCTAAACCTAAGCCCTTGCACCTGAGTCCAAAGCCCTAAAAGCTAGCAGCTAAGGATTTGAACTGTAAATAGGACCTATTAGGCAACAGCCTAGACCTAAGGTTTTGGGTCTAAGATGAAAACCTAAGGCCTTGCACCTGAGTCCAAAGCCCTCAAAGCTAGCAGCTAAGGGTTTGGCCTGTGAATAGGGCCTATTAGCCATCAGCGTAGGCCTAATGTGCTGGACCTAAGCCCTTGCACCTGTCCAAACCCCTAAAACCTAGCAGCTAAGGATTTGACCTGTGAATAGGGCCTCTTAGCCAACAGCCTAAACCTAATGTGTTGGCACTAAGATGTAAACGTAAGGCCTTGCACCTGAGTCTAAAGCCCTAAAAGCTAGCAGCTAAGGCTTTGACCTGTGAATAGGGCCTATTATCTATCAGCTTAGGCCTAATGTGCTGGACATAATATCTACGCCTAAGGCCTTACACATGGTTCCTAAGATGAAATGCCTTGGACTTAGGTCCTAAAACCTAGCAGCTAAGGCTTTGACCTGTGAATAGGACCTATTTGCGTTTAGCTTAGACCTAATGTGTTGGACCTAAAGCATAAACCTCAGGCCTTGCACATGAGTCCAAAACTCCAAAACCTAGCAGCTAAGGATTTGACCTGTGAATAGGGCCTATTATCCATCAGCGTAGGCCTAATGTGCTGGACCTAAGATCTAAACCTAAGCCCTTGCACCTGAGTCCAAAGCCCTAAAAGCTAGCAGCTAAGGATTTGACCTGTAAATAGGACCTATTAGGCAACAGCCTAGACCTAAGGTTTTGGGTATAAGATGTAAAACTAAGCCCTTGCACCTGAGTCCAAAGCCCTAAAAGCTAGCAGCTAAGGATTTGACCTGTAAATAGGACCTATTAGGCAACAGCCTAGACCTAAGGTTTTGGGTATAAGATGTAAACCTAAGGCCTTGCACCTGAGTCCAAAGCCCTAAAACCTAGCAGCTAAGGCTTTAATCTGTGAATAGGACATATTACCCAACAGCTTTGACCTAGTGTGTTGAGCCTAAAGTCTAAGCCTAAGGCCTTAAAACTGAGTCCAAAGCTCAAAAACCTAGAGGCTAAAGCTTTGACCTGTGTATAAGACCTATCAGCCCCCAGCCAGGACCTAATGTGTCGGGACTAAAATGTAAACATAAGGCCTGACACCTTAGTACAAAGCCATAAAACCTTAAGATCTGAAAACTTACAAGGGGGCCGCGATTCACAGCCCCCCATGAATTGAGCAAACATTAGGCAACGAGGTCTTTTTTCTTTGAATATGAAATTATGATCAGAAATGGTTATCAGATTCAGATTGGAGTATTTGAAGACCAACCTCCATCCATCTTACCCAACTCCTAACTACCGCATGGACTTGACCCAAGACCTAAGGCTATACACCGTAGGCTTTAAGGATCTTAAAAAGACCGAGGCCATAGAGTTAAGACCTGAATATTTACAAGGGGGCCGCGATTCACAGCCCCCCCTGAAAAGACACTGTAGTCTAAACCTAATACCTAATACACCGTGGTCTAGGCTTTTAGGTTTTTAGACCAAAGACCTACTACACCATGGTCTAGACCCAAGATCTAAGGTCTGTAGTCTAGGCTTCAGGTTCTAAGCCCTAAGATTTAAGGCCTGCATAGGCATTTAGGTTCTTAGCCTCCAGATCTAAGGCCCGTAATCTAGGCCTTTAGGTTCTTGAATCCAACACCTAGGACCCTACATCATGGTCTAGACCCTAAACCTAAGGCCTGTGATCTAGGTCTCTAAGTTCTCCTCAAGACATAAGGCCCTGCACCATGGTCTAAAACCAAGACCTAAGGTCCGTTGTGTAGGCTTTTAGGTTCTTATACCCAAGACATAAGGCCCTACACCAGGGTCTAGAACCAAGATCTAAGGTCCGTGGTCTAGGCTTTTAGGTTCTTATACCCAAGTCCTAAGGCCCTACACCAGGGTCTAAAACCAAGATCTAAGGTCCGTGGTCTAGGCTTTTAGGTTCTTAAACCCAAGACCTAAGGTCCGTGGTCTAGGCTTTTAGATTCTTATACCCAAGTCCTAAGGCCCTACACCAGGGTCTAGAACCAAGATCTAAGGTCCGTGGTCCAGACTTTTAGTTTCTTATACCCAAGTCCTAAGGTCCGTGGTCTAGGCTTTTAGGTTTTTATACCAAAGTCCTAATGCCCTACACCAGGGTCTAGAACCAAGATCTAAGGTCCGTGGTCTAGGCTTTTAGGTTCTTATACCCAAGACCTAAGGTCCGTGGTCTAGGCTTTTAGGTTCTTATACCCAAATCCTAAGGCCCTACACCAGGGTCTAGAACCAAGATCTAAGGTCCGTGGTCTAGGCCTTTAGTTTCTTATACCCAAATCCTAAGGCCCTACACCAGGGTCTAGAACCAAGACCTAAGGTCCGTGGTCTAGGCCTTTAGGTTCTTATACCCAAGTCCTAAGGCCCTACACCAGGGTCTAGAACCAAGGTCCGTGGTCTAGGCTTTTAGGTTCTTATACCCATGACCTGAGGCCCTACACCAGGGTCTAGAACCAAGATCTAAGGTCAATAGTCTAGGCTTTTAGGTTCTTACAGCCAAGTCCTTAGGCCCTACACTAGAGTCTAGGACCAAGGTCTAAGGTCCGTGGTCTAGGCTTTTAGGTTCTTATACCCAAGTCCTAAGGCCCTACAACAGGGCCTAGAACCAAGATCTAAGGTCCGTGGTCTAGGCTTTTAGGTTCTAATACCCAAGTCCTAAGGCCTCACACCAGGGTCTAGAACCAAGATCTAAGGTCCGTGGTCTAGGCTTTTAGGTTCTTATACCCAAATCCTAATGCCCTACACCAGGGTCTAGAACCAAGACCTAAGGTCCGTGGTCTAGGAATTTAGGTTTTTATACCCAAGTACTAAGGCCCTACACCAGGGTCTACAACCAAGGTCCGTGGTCTAGGCTTTTAGGTTCTTATACCCAAATCCTAAGGCCCTACACCAGGGTCTAGAACCAAGACCTAAGGTCCGTGGTCTAGGCCTTTAGGTTACAACCCAAGTCCTAAGGCCCTACACCAGGGTCTAGAACCAAGGTCTGTGGTCTAGGCTTTTAGGTTCTTATACCCATGACCTAAGGCCCTACACCAGGGTCTAGAACCAAGATCTAAGGTCCGTAGTCTAGGCTTTTAGGTTCTTACAGCCAAGTCCTTAGGCCCTACACTAGAGTCTAGGACCAAGGTCTAAGGTCCGTGGTCTAGGCTTTTAGGTTCTTATACCCAAGTCCTAAGGCCCTACAACAGAGCCTAGAACCAAGATCTAAGGTCCGTGGTCTAAGCTTTTAGGTTCTAATACCCAAGTCCTAAGGCCTCACACCAGGGTCTAGAACCAAGATCTAAGGTCCGTGGTCTAGGCTTTTAGGTTCTTATACCCAAATCCTAATGCCCTACACTAGGGTCTAGAACCAAGACCTAAGGTCCGTGGTCTAGGCCTTTAGGTTCTTATACCCAAGTCCTAAGGCCCTACACCAGGGTCTAGAACCAAGGTCCGTGGTCTAGGCTTTTAGGTTCTTATACCCAAGTCCTAAGGCCCTACACCAAGGTCTAGAACCAAGATCTAAGGTCCGTGGTCCAGGCTTTTAGGTTCTTATACCCAAGTCCTAAGGCCCTACACCAGGGTCTAAAACCAAGATCTAAGGTCCGTGGTCTAGGCTTTTAGGTTCTTATACCCAAGTCCTAAGGCCCTACACCAGGGTCTAAAACCAAGATCTAAGGTCCGTGGTCTAGGCTTTTAGGTTCTTATACCCAAGTCCTAAGGCCCTACACCAGGGTCTAGAACCAAGATCTAAGGTCCGTAGTCTAGGCTTTTAGGTTCTTATACCCAAGTCCTAAGGCTCTACACAAGGGTCTAGAAACAAGATCTAAGGTCCGTGGTCTAGGCTTTTAGGTTCTTATACCCAAGTCCTAAGGCCCTACACCATAGGCTAGAACCAAGATCTAAGGTCAATGGTCTAGGCTTTTAGGTGCTTATACCCATGACCTAAGGCCCTACACCAGGGTCTAGAACCAAGATCTAAGGTCCGTGGTCAAGGCTTTTAGGTTTTTACAGAAAAGTCCTAAGGCCCTACACCAGGGTCTAAAACCAAGACCTAAGGTCCGTTGTGTAGGCTTTTAGGTTCTTATACCCAAGACCTAAGGCCCTACACCAGGGTCTAGAACCAAGATCTAAGGTCCGTGGTCTAGGCTTTTAGGTTCTTATACCCAAGTCCTAAGGCCCTACAACAGGGTCTAGAACCAAGATCTAAGGTCCGTGGTCTAGGCTTTTAGGTTCTAATACCCAAGTCCTAAGGCCTCACACCAGGGTCTAGAACCAAGATCTAAGGTCCGTGGTCTAGGCTTATAGGTTCTTATACCCAAGACCTAAGGTCCGTGGTCTAGGCTTTTAGGTTCTTATACCCAAGTCCTAAGGCCCTACACCAGGGTCTAGAACCAAGATCTAAGGTCCGTGGTCTAGGCTTTTAGGTTCTTATACCCAAGTCCTAAGGCCCTACACCAGGGTCTAGAACCAAGATCTAAGGTCCGTGGTCTAGGCTTTTTGGTTCTTTTACCCAAGACCTAAGGTCCGTGGTCTAGGGTTTTAGGTTCTTATACCCAAGTCCTAAGGCCCTACGACAGGGTCTAGAACCAAGATCTAAGGTCCGTTGTGTATGCTTTTAGGTTCTTATACCCAAGTCCTAAGGCCCTACACCAGGGTCTAGAACCAAGATCTAAGGTCCGTGGTCCAGGCTTTTAGTTTCTTATACCCAAGTCCTAAGGCCCTACACCAGGGTCTAGAACCAAGATCTAAGGTCCGTGGTCTAGGCTTTTAGGTTCTTATACCCAAGTCCTAAGGCCCTACACCAGGGTCTAGAACCAAGATCTAAGGTCCGTAGTCTAGGCTTTTAGGTTCTTACAGCCAAGTCCTTAGGCCCTACACTAGAGTCTAGGACCAAGGTCTAAGGTCCGTGGTCTAGGCTTTTAGGTTCTTATACCCAAGTCCTAAGGCCCTACAACAGAGCCTAGAACCAAGATCTAAGGTCCGTGGTCTAAGCTTTTAGGTTCTAATACCCAAGTCCTAAGGCCTCACGCCAGGGTCTAGAACCAAGATCTAAGGTCCGTGGTCTAGGCTTTTAGGTTCTTATACCCAAATCCTAATGCCCTACACTAGGGTCTAGAACCAAGACCTAAGGTCCGTGGTCTAGGCCTTTAGGTTCTTATACCCAAGTCCTAAGGCCCTACACCAGGGTCTAGAACCAAGGTCCGTGGTCTAGGCTTTTAGGTTCTTATACCCAAGTCCTAAGGCCCTACACCAAGGTCTAGAACCAAGATCTAAGGTCCGTGGTCCAGGCTTTTAGGTTCTTATACCCAAGTCCTAAGGCCCTACACCAGGGTCTAAAACCAAGATCTAAGGTCCGTGGTCTAGGCTTTTAGGTTCTTATACCCAAGTCCTAAGGCCCTACACCAGGGTCTAAAACCAAGATCTAAGGTCCGTGGTCTAGGCTTTTAGGTTCTTATACCCAAGTCCTAAGGCCCTACACCAGGGTCTAGAACCAAGATCTAAGGTCCGTAGTCTAGGCTTTTAGGTTCTTATACCCAAGTCCTAAGGCTCTACACAAGGGTCTAGAAACAAGATCTAAGGTCCGTGGTCTAGGCTTTTAGGTTCTTATACCCAAGTCCTAAGGCCCTACACCATAGGCTAGAACCAAGATCTAAGGTCAATGGTCTAGGCTTTTAGGTGCTTATACCCATGACCTAAGGCCCTACACCAGGGTCTAGAACCAAGATCTAAGGTCCGTGGTCAAGGCTTTTAGGTTTTTACAGAAAAGTCCTAAGGCCCTACACCAGGGTCTAAAACCAAGACCTAAGGTCCGTTGTGTAGGCTTTTAGGTTCTTATACCCAAGACCTAAGGCCCTACACCAGGGTCTAGAACCAAGATCTAAGGTCCGTGGTCTAGGCTTTTAGGTTCTTATACCCAAGTCCTAAGGCCCTACAACAGGGTCTAGAACCAAGATCTAAGGTCCGTGGTCTAGGCTTTTAGGTTCTAATACCCAAGTCCTAAGGCCTCACACCAGGGTCTAGAACCAAGATCTAAGGTCCGTGGTCTAGGCTTATAGGTTCTTATACCCAAGACCTAAGGTCCGTGGTCTAGGCTTTTAGGTTCTTATACCCAAGTCCTAAGGCCCTACACCAGGGTCTAGAACCAAGATCTAAGGTCCGTGGTCTAGGCTTTTAGGTTCTTATACCCAAGTCCTAAGGCCCTACACCAGGGTCTAGAACCAAGATCTAAGGTCCGTGGTCTAGGCTTTTTGGTTCTTTTACCCAAGACCTAAGGTCCGTGGTCTAGGGTTTTAGGTTCTTATACCCAAGTCCTAAGGCCCTACGACAGGGTCTAGAACCAAGATCTAAGGTCCGTTGTGTATGCTTTTAGGTTCTTATACCCAAGTCCTAAGGCCCTACACCAGGGTCTAGAACCAAGATCTAAGGTCCGTGGTCCAGGCTTTTAGTTTCTTATACCCAAGTCCTAAGGCCCTACACCAGGGTCTAGAACCAAGATCTAAGGTCCGTGGTCTAGGCTTTTAGGTTCTTATACCCAAGTCCTAAGGCCCTACACCAGGGTCTAGAACCAAGACCTAAGGTCCTTTGATTAGGCCTTTAGGTTCTTAGACCCAAGTCCTAAGACCCGTGGACTAGGCCTTTAGGTTCATAGACCCAAGACCTAAGCTCTTAGACTCAAGACCTAAAGCCATATACCGCGGGTTAGGGTTTTAAGCTCTTAGACCCAAGACCTAAGGCCATACACCCTGGTCTAGGCTTTTAGGTTCTTAAACCCAAGACCTAAGGCCATAACACCCTGGTCTAGGCTTTTAGGTTCTTATACCCAAGACCTAAGGCCCTACACCCTGGTCTAGGCTTTTAGGTTCTTATACCCAAGACCTAAGGCCCTACACCCTGGTCTAGGCTTTTAAGTACTTAGACCCAAGACCTAAGGCCATAAAGTAAAGACCTGAAAACTTACAAGGGAGTCGCGATTCACGACCCCTGAACAGACACTGTGGACCCAAGACCTAAGGCCTTACACCGTGGTCTAGGCTTTTAAGCTCTTATACCCAAGACCTAAGGCCATAAACCCTGGTCTATGCTTTTAAGCTCTTAGACTCAAGACCCAAGGGCATACACACTGGTCTAGGCTTTTAAGTACTTACTCCAAGACCTAAAGTCATAAACCATGGGCTAGGCTTTTAAGCCTTTAAACTCAATGCCTAAGGCGGTCCGCATGGGCTAGACTTAAGACCTAAGGCCATACACCCTGGTCTAGGCTTTTAAGTACTTATACCCAAGACCTAAGGCCATATACCGTTTTCTAGGCTTTTAAGCTCTTAGACTCAAGACCTAAGGCCATACACCGTTTTCTAGGCTTTTAAGGTCTCAGACTCAAGACCTAAGGCCATACACCGTGGTCTAGGCTGTTAAGTACTTATACCCAAGACCTAAGGCCCTACACCGTGGGCTAGGCTTTAAAGCTCTTAGACCCAAGACCTAAAACCATAGGGTTAAGACTTGAAAACTCACAAGTTAATCGCAACTCACGATCCCCGAAAAGACACCGTGGTCTAGACCCAATACTTAAGGCCCTACACGAAGACCCAAGAGCTAAGGTCCTTCACCATGATCTAGACCCTAAGACCAAAGACCTTACACTATGGTCTAGTACTCGGCTTAAACCGTTTGCAGTTGTGGTTGTTTCATCTATTTCTAGAGGTAAGTCGGCCTCTAAGTTCCTAGACCCTAAGACCAAAGGCCTTATACCACGGTCTAGTACTCGGCATAAGCCATGTGCAGTTGTGGTTGTTTCATCTATAGCTAGAGGAAAGTCCTAAGTTCTTAGACCCTAAGACCAAAGGCCTTACACCATGGTCTAGTACTCGGCATAAACCGTTTTGCAGTTGTGGTTGTTTCATCTATAGCTAAAGGTAAGTCCTAGGTTCTTAGACCCTAAGACCAAAGGCCTTACATCATGGTCTAGTATTCCTCTTAAGCCGTGTGCAGTGGTTAATAAGTCTATACTTAGAAGAAAGTCGGCCTTTAAGTTCTTAGACCCTAGACCTAAGACCCTATACCCATGGACTACAACCTGGACCTAAGGCCACATCCCGAGGTTTTGTACTCGTTTAAAACCGTGTGCAGTTGTGGTTGTTTCATCTATAGCTGGGCGAAGGTTGGCCTTTGATAACTGTGTGCAGTTATTACTGTTTCGTCTCGAAAAAGAGAATGTTTATGCTTTTACACCATAACTTAGAACGAAAACCCATGGTCTTATTCCTAAAACCTAGGACCTTAGACCGATACCCTAGGACATAAGGGCTTAGACTTATTGCTTTAGATCTAGGGCAAAAGGAATTTAAATGAGGATCTAAGGCCTCATAATTTAGACCAACCCCAATCCCAAGCATTTAAGGCATTATACCATGGACCTGTATGTATATGACCTTAAACATTTGACCTAAGATCTAAGACTTTAACATAAGTCTTAAGCCCTAAGACCCTACCCCATGGGCTAGTACTGGTCCTACACCATAAGGGACCGTGTAAAATGGCGTGCATAAAGCCAATCACATGGATTATTTGAAAGCCCAGCGCACATGAACACCTGTGTTTGCTGTTGGGTGTTTTTATGATTTGTGCTTTCGGGCGTTTTGCAAACTCGACGCGGAAATTACGATCGCAGACGTAAATTATTAAAAAACATCGTGTACACATCGATTTTAAATAACGATCGTACACGTCGATTATTTTAAACAGCGTCTGGGCATCGATTCTAAAAAACGTTCGCAGACGTTAATTATTAAAAGGCATCGTCTACACATCGATTTTGAAAACGTTCGCAGACGTTAATTACTAAAGGGCATCGTCTACACATCGATTTGCAATATGCAGGTCGAGTTTGCAAAACGCCCGAAAGCACAAATCATAAAAACACCCAACAGCAAACACAGGTGTTCATGTGCGCTGGGCTTTCAAATAATCCATGTGATTGGCTTTATGCACGCCATTTTACACGGCCCTTATGGTGTAGGACCAGTACTAGCCCATGGGGTAGGGTCTTAGGGCTTAGGACTTATGTTAAAGCCTTAGATCTTAGGTCAAATGTTTAAGGTCATATACATACAGATCCATGGTATAATGCCTTAAATGCCTGGGATTGGGGTTGGTCTAAATTATGAGGCCTTAGGTCCTCATTTAAATTCCTTTTGCCCTAGATCTAAAGCAATAAGTCTAAGCCCTTATGTCCTAGGGTATCGGTCTAAGGTCCTAGGTTTTAGGAATAAGACCATGGGTTTTCGTTCTAAGTTATGGTGTAAAAGCATAAACATTCTCTTTTTCGAGACGAAACAGTAATAACTGCACACAGTTATCAAAGGCCAACCTTCGCCTAGCTATAGATGAAACAACCACAACTGCACACGGTTTTAAACGAGTACAAAAACTCGGGATGTGGCCTTAGGTCCAGGTTGTAGTCCATGGGTGTAGGGTCTTAGGTCTTGGGTCTAAGAACTTAAAGGCCGACTTTCTTCTAAGTATAGACTTATTAACCACTGCACACGGCTTAAGAGGAATACTAGACCATGATGTAAGGCCTTTGGTCTTAGGGTCTAAGAACCTAGGACTTACCTTTAGCTATAGATGAAACAACCACAACTGCAAAACGGTTTATGCCGAGTACTAGACCATGGTGTAAGGCCTTTGGTCTTAGGGTCTAAGAACTTAGGACTTTCCTCTAGCTATAGATGAAACAACCACAACTGCACATGGCTTATGCCGAGTACTAGACCGTGGTATAAGGCCTTTGGTCTTAGGGTCTAGGAACTTAGAGGCCGACTTACCTCTAGAAATAGATGAAACAACCACAACTGCAAACGGTTTAAGCCGAGTACTAGACCATAGTGTAAGGTCTTTGGTCTTAGGGTCTAGATCATGGTGAAGGACCTTAGCTCTTGGGTCTTCGTGTAGGGCCTTAAGTATTGGGTCTAGACCACGGTGTCTTTTCGGGGATCGTGAGTTGCGATTAACTTGTGAGTTTTCAAGTCTTAACCCTATGGTTTTAGGTCTTGGGTCTAAGAGCTTTAAAGCCTAGCCCACGGTGTAGGGCCTTAGGTCTTGGGTATAAGTACTTAACAGCCTAGACCACGGTGTATGGCCTTAGGTCTTGAGTCTGAGACCTTAAAAGCCTAGAAAACGGTGTATGGCCTTAGGTCTTGAGTCTAAGAGCTTAAAAGCCTAGAAAACGGTATATGGCCTTAGGTCTTGGGTATAAGTACTTAAAAGCCTAGACCAGGGTGTATGGCCTTAGGTCTTAAGTCTAGCCCATGCGGACCGCCTTAGGCATTGAGTTTAAAGGCTTAAAAGCCTAGCCCATGGTTTATGACTTTAGGTCTTGGAGTAAGTACTTAAAAGCCTAGACCAGTGTGTATGCCCTTGGGTCTTGAGTCTAAGAGCTTAAAAGCATAGACCAGGGTTTATGGCCTTAGGTCTTGGGTATAAGAGCTTAAAAGCCTAGACCACGGTGTAAGGCCTTAGGTCTTGGGTCCACAGTGTCTGTTCAGGGGTCGTGAATCGCGACTCCCTTGTAAGTTTTCAGGTCTTTACTTTATGGCCTTAGGTCTTGGGTCTAAGTACTTAAAAGCCTAGACCAGGGTGTAGGGCCTTAGGTCTTGGGTATAAGAACCTAAAAGCCTAGACCAGGGTGTAGGGCCTTAGGTCTTGGGTATAAGAACCTAAAAGCCTAGACCAGGGTGTATGGCCTTAGGTCTTGGGTTTAAGAACCTAAAAGCCTAGACCAGGGTGTATGGCCTTAGGTCTTGGGTCTAAGAGCTTAAAACCCTAACCCGCGGTATATGGCTTTAGGTCTTGAGTCTAAGAGCTTAGGTCTTGGGTCTATGAACCTAAAGGCCTGGTCCACGGGTCTTAGGACTTGGGTCTAAGAACCTAAAGGCCTAATCAAAGGACCTTAGGTCTTGGTTCTAGCCTATGGTGTAGGGCCTTAGGTCTTGGGTATAAGCACCTAAAAGCCTAGACCACGGTCCTTAGATCTTGGTTCTAGACCCTGGTTTAGGGCCTTAGGACTTGAGTATAAGAACCTAAAAGCCTTGACCACGGACCTTAGATCTTGGTTCTAGACCCTGGTGTAGGGCCTTAGGACTTGGGTATAGGAACCTAAAAGCCTAGACCACGGACCTTAGATCTTGGTTCTAGACCCTGGTGAAGGGCCTTAGGACTTGGGTATAAGAACCTAAAAGCCTGGACCACGGACCTTAGATCTTGGTTCTAGACCCTGGTGTAGGGCCTTAGGACTTGGGTATAAGAACCTAAAAGCCTAGACCACGGACCTTAGATCTTGGTTCTAGACCCTGGTGTAGGGCCTTAGGACTTGGGTATAAGAACCTAAAAGCCTAGACCACGGACCTTAGATCTTGGTTCTAGACCCTGGTGTAGGGCCTTAGGACTTGGGTATAAGAAACTAAAAGCCTGGACCACGGACCTTAGATCTTGGTTCTAGACCCTGGTGTAGGGCCTTAGGACTTGGGTATAAGAACCTAAAAGCATACACAACGGACCTTAGATCTTGGTTCTAGACCCTGGTGTAGGGCCTTAGGACTTGGGTATAAGAACCTAAAACCCTAGACCACGGACCTTAGGTCTTGGGTAAAAGAACCAAAAAGCCTAGACCACGGACCTTAGATCTTGGTTCTAGACCCTGGTGTAGGGCCTTAGGACTTGGGTATAAGAACCTAAAAGCCTAGACCACGGACCTTAGATCTTGGTTCTGGACCCTGGTGTAGGGCCTTAGGACTTGGGTATAAGAACCTAAAAGCCTAGACCACGGACCTTAGATCTTGGTTCTAGACCCTGGTGTAGGGCCTTAGGTCTTGGGTATAAGAACCTAAAAGCCTACACAACGGACCTTAGGTCTTGGTTTTAGACCCTGGTGTAGGGCCTTAGGACTTGGCTGTAAGAACCTAAAAGCCTTGACCACGGACCTTAGATCTTGGTTCTAGACCCTGGTGTAGGGCCTTAGGTCATGGGTATAAGCACCTAAAAGCCTAGACCACGGACCTTAGATCTTGGTTCTAGCCTATGGTGTAGGGCCTTAGGACTTGGGTATAAGAACCTAAAAGCCTAGACCATGGACCTTAGATCTTGTTTCTAGACCCTTGTGTAGAGCCTTAGGACTTGGGTATAAGAACCTAAAAGCCTAGACTACGGACCTTAGATCTTGGTTCTAGACCCTGGTGTAGGGCCTTAGGACTTGGGTATAAGAACCTAAAAGCCTAGACCACGGACCTTAGATCTTGGTTTTAGACCCTGGTGTAGGGCCTTAGGACTTGGGTATAAGAACCTAAAAGCCTGGACCACGGACCTTAGATCTTGGTTCTAGACCCTGGTGTAGGGCCTTAGGACTTGGGTATAAGAACCTAAAAGCCTATACCACGGACCTTAGATCTTGGTTTTAGACCCTGGTGTAGGGCCTTAGGACTTGGGTATAAGAACCTAAAAGCCTGGACCACGGACCTTAGAACTTGGTTCTAGACCTTGGTGTATTGCCTTAGGACTTGGGTATAAGAACCTAAAAGCCTAGACCACGGACCTTGGTTCTAGACCCTGGTGTAGGGCCTTAGGACTTGGGTATAAGAACCTAAAGGCCTAGACCACGGACCTTAGGTCTTGGTTCTAGACCCTGGTGTAGGGCATTAGGATTTGGGTATAAGAACCTAAAAGCCTAGACCACGGACCTTAGATCTTGGTTCTAGACCCTGGTGTGAGGCCTTAGGACTTGGGTATTAGAACCTAAAAGCCTAGACCACGGACCTTAGATCTTGGTTCTAGGCCCTGTTGTAGGGCCTTAGGACTTGGGTATAAGAACCTAAAAGCCTAGACCACGGACCTTAGACCTTGGTCCTAGACTCTAGTGTAGGGCCTAAGGACTTGGCTGTAAGAACCTAAAAGCCTAGACTACGGACCTTAGATCTTGGTTCTAGACCCTGGTGTAGGGCCTTAGGTCATGGGTATAAGAACCTAAAAGCCTAGACCACGGACCTTGGTTCTAGACCCTGGTGTAGGGCCTTAGGACTTGGGTATAAGAACCTAAAGGCCTAGACCACGGACCTTAGGTCTTGGTTCTAGACCCTGGTGTAGGGCCTTAGGATTTGGGTATAAGAACCTAAAAGCCTAGACCACGGACCTTAGATCTTGGTTCTAGACCCTGGTGTAGGGCCTTAGGATTTGGGTATAAGAACCTAAAAGCCTAGACCACGGACCTTAGGTCTTGGGTATAAGAACCTAAAAGCCTAGACCACGGACCTTAGATCTTGGTTCTAGACCCTGGTGTAGGGCATTAGGACTTTGGTATAAGAACCTAAAAGCCTAGACCACGGACCTTAGGACTTGGGTATAAGAAACTAAAAGTCTGGACCACGGATCTTAGATCTTGGTTTTAGACCCTGGTGTATGGCCTTAGGACTTGGGTATAAGAACCTAAAAGCCTAGACCACGGACCTTAGATCTTGGTTCTAGACCCTGGTGTAGGGCCTTATGTCTTGGGTATAAGAACCTAAAAGCCTACACAACGGACCTTAGGTCTTGGTTTTAGACCATGGTGCAGGGCCTTATGTCTTGAGGAGAACTTAGAGACCTAGATCACAGGCCTTAGGTTTAGGGTCTAGACCATGATGTAGGGTCCTAGGTGTTGGATTCAAGAACCTAAAGGCCTAGATTACGGGCCTTAGATCTGGAGGCTAAGAACCTAAATGCCTATGCAGGCCTTAAATCTTGGGGCTTAGAACCTGAAGCCTAGACCACAGACCTTAGATCTTGGGTCTAGACCATGGTGTAGTAGGTCTTTGGTCTAAAAACCTAAAAGCCTAGACCACGGTGTATTAGGTATTAGGTTTAGACTACAGTGTCTTTTCAGGGGGGGCTGTGAATCGCGGCCCCCTTGTAAATATTCAGGTCTTAACTCTATGGCCTCGGTCTTTTTAAGATCCTTAAAGCCTACGGTGTATAGCCTTAGGTCTTGGGTCAAGTCCATGCGGTAGTTAGGAGTTGGGTAAGATGGATGGAGGTTGGTCTTCAAATACTCCAATCTGAATCTGATAACCATTTCTGATCATAATTTCATATTCAAAGAAAAAAGACCTCGTTGCCTAATGTTTGCTCAATTCATGGGGGGCTGTGAATCGCGGCCCCCTTGTAAGTTTTCAGATCTTAAGGTTTTATGGCTTTGTACTAAGGTGTCAGGCCTTATGTTTACATTTTAGTCCCGACACATTAGGTCCTGGCTGGGGGCTGATAGGTCTTATACACAGGTCAAAGCTTTAGCCTCTAGGTTTTTGAGCTTTGGACTCAGTTTTAAGGCCTTAGGCTTAGACTTTAGGCTCAACACACTAGGTCAAAGCTGTTGGGTAATATGTCCTATTCACAGATTAAAGCCTTAGCTGCTAGGTTTTAGGGCTTTGGACTCAGGTGCAAGGCCTTAGGTTTACATCTTATACCCAAAACCTTAGGTCTAGGCTGTTGCCTAATAGGTCCTATTTACAGGTCAAATCCTTAGCTGCTAGCTTTTAGGGCTTTGGACTCAGGTGCAAGGGCTTAGGTTTAGATCTTAGGTCCAGCACATTAGGCCTACGCTGGTGGATAATAGGCCCTATTCACAGGTCAAATCCTTAGCTGCTAGGTTTTGGAGTTTTGGACTCATGTGCAAGGCCTGAGGTTTATGCTTTAGGTCCAACACATTAGGTCTAAGCTAAACGCAAATAGGTCCTATTCACAGGTCAAAGCCTTAGCTGCTAGGTTTTAGGACCTAAGTCCAAGGCATTTCATCTTAGGAACCATGTGTAAGGCCTTAGGCGTAGATCTTATGTCCAACACATTAGGCCTAAGCTGATAGATAATAGGCCCTATTCACAGGTCAAAGCCTTAGCTGCTAGCTTTTAGGGCTTTAGACTCAGGTGCAAGGCCTTACGTTTACATCTTAGTGCCAACACATTAGGTTTAGGCTGTTGGCTAAGAGGCCCTATTCACAGGTCAAATCCTTAGCTGCTAGGTTTTAGGGGTTTGGACAGGTGCAAGGGCTTAGGTCCAGCACATTAGGCCTTCGCTGATGGCTAATAGGCCCTATTCACAGGCAAAATCCTTAGCTGCTAGCTTTTAGGGCTTTGGACTCAGGTGCAAGGGCTTAGGTTTAGATCTTAGGTCCAGCACATTAGGCCTACGCTGATGGATAATAGGCCCTATTCACAGGTCAAATCCTTAGCTGCTAGCTTTTAGGGCTTTGGACTCAGGTGCAAGGCCTTAGGTTTACATCTTAGTGCCAACACATTAGGTTTAGGCTGTTGGCTAATAGGCCCTATTCACAGGTCAAATCCTTAGCTGCTAGGTTTTAGGGTTTTGGACTCAGGTGCAATGCCTTAAGTTTAGATCTTAGGTCCAGCACATTAGGCCTACGCTGATGGATAATAGGCCCTATTCACAGGTCAAATCCTTAGCTGCTAGCTGTTAGGACTTTGGACTCAGGTGCAAGGCCTTAGGTTTACATCTTAGTGCCAACACATTAGGTTTACGCTGTTGGCTAATAGGCCCTATTCACAGGTCAAATCCTTAGCTGCTAGGTTTTATCGTTTTGGACTCAGGTACAAGGGCTTAGGTTTAGATCTTAGGTCCAGCACATTAGGCCTACGCTGATGGATAATAGGCCCTATTCACAGGTCAAAGCCTTAGCTGCTAGGTTTTAGGGCTTTGGACTCAGCTGTTAGGCCTTAGGTTTAGATCTTAGGTCTAACACATTAGGTCTAAGCTGGTGGCTAATCGGCCCTATTCACAGGTTTAAGCCTTAGCTGCTATGTTTTAGGGCTTTGGACTCAGGTGCAAGGCCTTAGGTTTAGATCTTAGGTCCAACACATTAGGATTAAGCTAATGGTTAATAGGGCTTATTGATAGGTTAAAGCCTTAGCTGCTAGGTTTTAGGGCTTGTCTACTGCCTTGTGCATTAGGAATTAGATCTTAAGAGGTTAAACTGGGTTAAAAATTGGAGAATTTTGGCCAAAAAATGTGTCTTTGAAGGTTAAATATCAATTTGAAGCTGAAGGCGCTCACAAAACATGAGTATTCCCTGGATTATATTCAAAATGCTCCTTGAAATCACTGTCTGAAGTCCTGAAAAATGCCCTGAAATGGGCTGATATTTGGCCAAAACCAACCAGAATCCGGTAAAAAACCGGTCAATTTGAAGCTGAAGGCGCTCAAAAAAAACTACGAGTGTTCCCTGGATTATATTCAAAAAGTGGTCATTTGAAGCAAAATAGTGGTCATTTGAAGCAAAAAGTGGTCATTTGAAGCAAAAGTGGTCATTTGAAGCAAAAGTGGTCATTTGAAGCAAAAAGTCATCAAAAAAACTACGAGTGCGCCAAAACCCCTGTTCTATATCTACTTAAATAAGGTTATTTATTGTGATCTTTTATTAAATATCAAAATCACCCCAATCCGATGATCTAAACTTTTGCGTATTAGGGTTAATAAAGTATTTAAAGATTTCCTTTTTAATCCAACTACCTCTCGCGGATTCATCATAAATATTATGACCCGATTTTCCTTGGAGAATATCCGGTGTAAAATGATTGTGTAAATCAAATAAGGCATTACCTAAAACTTTTACAAGAAAATTAACAGTGACGGCATTATCCACATGTTCAGGGTCTTTAAGGTCTGTTATACGTTTATTATTACAAGTATACACTTTACTATCATTTAATGATGTTGTGATGGTTTGTCCTACAGTTGCAGCATCATTTGCTTCTCTTCCATGTTTCAAGTGTAACGTTTTCAAGTTCCATGTTTTCAAGTCATTCTGTCCAGTTTATTTAAGTTGAATTTAATCCATCACAAAAAAACTTGTAGCTCTCATAATTGGGTTTAACTTGGCCGTTTGTTAAAAGTAATTAAAAAAATCTATACTTCGTTATTCTAACAGCCTTGATACCTTTAATTAGTTTAATACTTTGTTGTAAAATAGAAACGTTAAGTTCGTTGGTAAATGGACATCCCCGTAGGCTATTTTGAGGTGAGTTTATTTACAACTAGCAGTTACCCGGCGCGCGTTGCTGCGCTCAAATTAAGCTGTTTACATAAATAAAGCTATTTTATTAGTTTTTTAATATAAAAAGTCAATAGAATAGAAAGTAAGTATATTAATATTATTGTAAGGCCAAAGGATAAACAGGCATTTTGCAAATTTAAACCCAGAATAGTCAAAGTTTGCTTTATATAGTATTGATCGTAATTGCAAACGCAAGAGCACCTATGAGCAAAGAGGCCCTAAATTAATTTTCAAGTCCAGTGGAGGGCAGCCCTAAAGTGCTTAAAAAACTATTATGAGCAAAGAGGCAAGTCCAAGTATAATTTCAACACTGGTGGCCCTAAAATAATTTAAAATCCAGTGGGGCAAAACCCTAAGGAGCATAAAAAAATATATTTGCAAAAGCCGTTTCCTAATGAGTACCTATGAGCAAAGAAAATGTTACATGTCAAATTTCAACCTCGGAGGTCCTAAAGTAAATTGGGGCGGAGTCCAAAAGTGCTTAAAAACTATATGTGAAAACAGATTCTTAGTAAGCACCTATGAGCAAAGAGGCACCCATGTTAAATTTCAACCCAGGTGGCCCTAAAGTATTTTAAGTCCATTAGGGTGGAGCCCTAAAAAGCTTCAAAATCTATATTTTCAAAGCCGTTTTTTAGTGAGCACCCATGAGTAAAGAGAATCATCCATCACATTTCAACCCCGGTGGCCCTAAATTAATTTTGAAATCCAGTGGGGCAGAGCCCTAAAGTGCTTAAAAAACTATTACGAGCAAAGAGGCACCTCCAAGTAAAATTTCAATACTGGTGGCCTTAAAATAATTTAAAATCCAGTGGGGTGGAGCCCTAAGGAGATTAAAAAACTATATTTGGAAAACCGTTTCCTAATGAGTACCTATGAACAAAGAGAATCGTCCATATCAACTTTCAACCTCGGAGGTCCTAAAGTAATTCTGTCCAGTGGGGCGGAAGTCCAGTGGGGCGGAGCCCTAATGTGCTTAAAAACTATATGTGAAGACAGTTTCATGGTAAGCACCTATGAGGAAAGAAGCACGTCCATGTTAAATTTCAACACTGGTGGCCCTAAAGTAATTTTAAGTCCATTAGGGCAGAGCCCTAAAAAGCTTCAAAAACTATATTTGCAAAACCGTTTCTGAGTGAGCAGTGAGCACCTATGAGCAAAGAGAATCATCCAATAAATTTCATCGCCGGTGGCCCTAAAGTAATTTCAAAGTCCAGTGGGGCGGGGCCCTAAAGAGCTTAAAAAACTATATTTGCAAAACCGTTTCTGAGTGAGGACCTATGATCAAAGAGAATCATCCATAAAATTTCATCCCCGGTGGCCCTAAAGTAATTTCAAAGTCCAGTGGGGCGGGGCCCTAAAGAGCTTAAAAAACTATATTTGCAAAACCGTTTCCTAGTGAGCACCTATGAGCAAGAGAATCATCCATCAAATTTCAACCACAGTGTCCCTAAAGTAATTTTGCAGTCCATTGTGGTGGAGCCCTAAAAAATATATTTGCAAAACAGTTTCTTGGTGAAAGTACCTATGAACAAAGAGGCATGTCCATGTCAAATTTCAACCCCGGAGGCCCTAAAGTCATTTTTGAAGTCCAGTGGGGTGGAGCCCTAAAGAGCTTAAAAAACTGTATTTGCAAAACCGTTTCCTAGTGAGTACATATGAGCAAAGAGAATCGTCCATGTCAAATTTCAGCTCCGGAGGTCCTAAAGTCATTTTTATGTCCAGAGGGGCGGAGCCCTAAGGATATTAAAAAACTATATTTGCAAAACCATTTCCTTGTGAGTACCTATGAACAAAGAGAATCGTCCATGTCAAATTTCAGCTCCGGAGGTCCTAAAGTCATTTTTATGTCCAGAGGGGTGGAGCCCTAAAGTGTTTAAAAAACTATATTTTCATTTTCAAAACGGTTTCTTAGTGAGAGTACCAATGAACAAAGAGAATCGTCCATTTCAATTTTCAACACGTGTAGGCTTTTAGAGTAATTGTGAACTTCTGTGGGGCGGAGCCCCAAAGACAACACAAACATCAACATTATACTTTACACCTGGTTACTTCTATGATTATAAGCATATGCTTAAATGAAACTTTCATTTTTTTAAATTACAGCAGTTAATTTTGTAAACACTAAATTTCTAAAACCTGACACTGCACCATTGTATGCCCTCTGGGTCAGAGCCCTTTGGACAGATTTGCACTAAACTTCACACAAACCATCCTTGAATCATGCTTAATAATGCCTGAAAGTTTCATTCCAATCTGTTTAGCGGTTTTGGAGTCCATAGGCAACATACATATATATTTATAAATACTAGAGATCGCCTCCTGATCGAAATTCGATCAAAATTTCGGTTGATCTGGACCCAAGAAGTTTAAAAACATTTTATAACTGGAACATCTGTTCTTCCTATTTTCTGGCAGTTATTTTTACAACAGCTGTCTAATGATTCAATCAATTCTCCTTCCTCCATAAGATTAACATTGGAACTTTGAAAGCCTATGGGGCGTAGCCCTGGAGTCCGATGTGAATTAGAATGGGATTCTGCTCATCTACAGGACTATACCTTTCTAACGGTATGCTCGGATTTCTCCTACGATGTTCACGAGCTGAGAAAAAAGGAGGAAATGAAACATGCTTGCGTATTAATATATAGATATATACATACTTCCTCTTTTATAGATATAGATTAACTTACTCACTTTACCTTACGGGGCCAGCATAGTTCTCCTTGAGACTTAACTGCCCCACCAGGTGGTGTGGTATGGAGGGCTAGTCCTAACATCTCTCGTAAATTAAAGTTCAGTAGGAGTATTGGCTACAAACATCGTGAATAGCCTACTCATCAAATGCATTTGTTCGAATTTGCACCGAAATTTGGACAGGATTGAGTTCCCCGGAGCTGCAACTCTGCGGAACTCAACCACTGTGCTGCGATCGTTGTAATTTTCGGCTGGCTTTAAGATAACCAATTTATCTTGTTAGGCCCTGTTGTTGCAAGAAACTATTTTTACTTCATGGACCATTAAATTATTTTAATGGTCCACATGCATTCTAGACCTTCCTCTACATGGGCATTTAATGCTACAAAATATTTATATAGTTCAAGGTCACGTTAAGATATTCATTTGCAAGACAAATAATTTTGCTGGAAAACAATCCCTCTAAAGGTAAAATATTTTGGAGGCTATCACACTATAATATGTATGTCTAAAATGTATGTATGTATAATAAATCCAAAGTTTGAATGGCCGCCATTTCTGCATTTCCATTATCAGCTATTTTTTAGATGAGGTTTACGATTTTCTTTTTATTTAGGACCTTTGTATCGGTCTATAAATCACAATTTGTCACGTTTTAATATAATTTTATTCTTACTCTTTGTGAGGCACACCCCATTTTCTGGTTATTCCCAGTTGGAAATTTCAAGGGACTCTTCCAATGTGGTTAACTATATAATAAATATATACTTGTAAACATATGTTGTTTTTGTTCAATATTGACTTCTGTTATTTTACCCAAGACTGGTGAAAACTGCTGTAATATGTTCTCCGCAGTCCGGTATTTTACCTACCAATTATTTTTACTGGGATATTAACCTTGTTGAGATCTTCTGTGGACCCTCAGGTGATGCCATAGAGCATATTAACTATCCAAATTACAACAAAATTAACTGTCCATTTTTTTTTTTTTTAATTTTCCCCGACCAATTTTACTACATTAAATCAAACTATACAATTTTTTATCACGATATTTAGATTGAGGGTTTTAAATAAAAGTACTCAATGTATGTTTATTATAGAAATAGTCTTTAAATAGTTTTACACACATGAGTAAGTTTAACAAATTTACTACCGTACTACTTAAAATAATTGTTAAACAATATGTCAGAAACAGAATTGATATAAATTACTGTCGCTAAGTATGTTCGATAGGATTTCAATGTTGTTTCCTGATGGGTTCGATTGGGATGGGGAGGTTTAGGCTGTTTTGTATGGTTCAGTAAATGCAGGAATAGTGTTCATCCGTTGTTGAGAGCGAAGGGCAGCAGCTGGTAGACGAGCTCGAGCAGCTGCTTGGGGATGATTCCTCCGTTGAGCAGGTGGATCAGCAGGAACACGACGATGTTCAGCACAAGACCCAGCACGCCGTAGATGATCGCTGACAGTAGCGGCACCCACTCCGACGCGCCATATTTGAACGAGTCCGGGGCGGGGGCGGGTGACGCCTCCGGGTCAGGAGCTGCCCAACAGGTGCCCTGCCACACCGACACACTTTAATATGTTTAGTATAAGTGTCTACATCAGGAAACTCATAAAAAGAATTCAGGACTCCACACTTTAGTGACCAACAAATTCTATTCGAGTAAACCACAGTTGACGACGGTTGCCGATGCGACGTTTTGGAGACATTTAAGTATAGGATCTTCAGGAAGATTCACGATGTTATCAACAGAGCACAGATCTCTTGAATAAACTAGAATACGATTGAATAGTTAGTGCTGCGCTATGAAAATGTGGATCTTCTTTAACACTGAGTAGACTCCTGTAATGTCTTTGAAACGTCGGTAAACATCATGGACTCCTGAAAACAAAAGCATTCAGAGACACCTTGAAAGTGTTTGTGGAAGTCAAAGCCGTAGCCAGAAAAAAATTTTGGGGGGGGGTTTGAGTTTCGCGTAGCTATCAAACTTTCATTTTAACACAATTGTTAATAGGCTATGTAATATAATGTTAAAGCATGATTTTTGACGTTTTAAATATTTAAATAGGAGCCTACTTATATAACTACAATAATAATTATTATTAGCATTAAAGGAAATACAGCATTAATCATCATATGAACTACATTATTATTTTTAGGGAAGCTTGCTAACTTTAAAAAAAAATACGATTAAAAGTCGCTAAATGTCAATGCTAACAATATATAACAATAACTTACCTAAAACTGATTATTTTATAACACAATAAATACCACAGTAGCCTTTACTCGATATCAGCATATATTATTTCCACTCTTCCTCAGTCTATAATAAATACCTGGGGACCGAGCATTTGCTCGGGAAACCTAAATAATTCTTCACAGTAATATCAGTAACAGACAGTGGCCTAATATGCCAAGTGCAAACAAGCTTGTTTCTATTCAAGACGAGCTCGTTCGCTCCTCTCCTTGCCTTTTAGACTGTTTTTAAGAAGGCCTACGTGTGCTGCACTTTATTGTTTAACCACATGTTGAATCCGTAACACGTGGATTATATTTCTATGGTTACCATCGAATTTCTAATTCTTTTGTTTTAAAATCAATTACAATCCCACAAATTGCAAAGTTGTTTTATCCTTTCACCTAAATTTCATTTATTCATAATCACCAATATAAAGTGCGATTTATAAAAACGTAAATTGTATTTACTATAGTAGCATTCAGTACTAACTTATAATTTACCAGTAACTGGCTACCATTCAAAACATTATTCATTCCTACTCGAACTCACGGTCTGTACTTTGACAGTTGATTCAGCTGTTTTCATTATTTCTTTGTTTAAAGGCCAATGTTAAAAGTGTTACAATTTAAATTAAAGACTATGACGAAATAAGATTTTTCCTGACACTGAGACCTGAAATAATATTTTTTTATCTCAGAACTAAATGCCTAAGTAATTTTCAGATTTTTTGTAAATCGTTAACAGCCGTTTTTGAGATCTGTGTGCATACATACACAGTTATAAAAATATACCTTACTCGTATCAGATCAGAGTAACTTACAAGTTAGTTGGTTCATAAAACAAATAAACTCAGGTATTTTTATGTCGTTCCGTCTCTCCTGTGAATTTACATCTTAGGCCAATACTTCAGTACTTCCGCTCAGATGGCTTTGACCACAAGAAAAAATTACAAGAAGAAATATTGGCTGGTCTTCGTCTTGGCTAGTCATATAAAGGTTAAATCGAGGATGTTGATGCAGGAGCAGGCATAATTAAAATATATTTTCACTGTTTTTGTTTTGTTTTACCTGCCTAACTAAGCATTCATGTCGTCTATCCTATACTATAATACGAGGAATGTCTGAAGGGATGTGTGTTCCACGATCTCGAAATCTAGCTGTGAGATTCTGCTTAAACTTTGCGTTTAAGAGTGTTTTGGCCCAAAAACAAGTTTAGAAACAGTCTCAACCTCAGGAAAAATCAAATTTTGTCTCAAATTAAGTTTAAAAATCGTAATTTTTAACATTGTTCTTATGGGTTGCTATTTTGGTTACGAAATAACAACTAAAAGTAAACAAAATGAAGGAACAATAATTTGTTGCAGTTTTTAACAGCTGTTAAATGTTAAGATTTTGGTTATTAGCTTCATTACCATGAAACTATAGCAAAAGTGAATTAAAACCAACGAGCAAGGCTCGGTTAACCTGGTACTGTCAATTAAACAGACGACACAAAGCTTTATGAAGACTAATTCAAAGTTCACTATGTAAAACTAAACTGCACAGTACACACACGATAGGCACACGTTTTGATGAGGGAATTGACATGATAAGGTTATGTCAAATTCCCGCTCATTTGTTTTTACACTCCTACGTGAACCGCGATCATCCCCATTTTGGCGCGCACACAGCTACGACTTCCGTTATTATTTGAACATTGTAATTAAACAAATGAGTAATATTTTTTAAGTTTGTTCCTTGACATTATTTCATTTTCAAACAGTGTTTTCATGGAAAAATTCTACATATTTTTAATTGGTCTTTTTTTATTATGTGTTCCAAAATTTCGGGGGGGGGGGGGTTTCGACCCCCTGACCCCCCCCCCCCCCCCGCTGGCTACGGCCTTGGTGGAAGTCTTCTTTCCATATCAAAAGGAATTTTGATATGTATTTTTTTTGTATTGCAAAGGTAAGTTGGAGTACGTCGTTATGTATTTTTATGTATTTGATTGTAAATACTCCTAAAAAATGAATGAAAACTAGACAGGCTGATACGTAAACCAATGTAAAACAATGCAACAAAAATAGATGAATTAATTATTTACCAAAAGGAATACAACTTGTTTTTAATTGATTATATCACAATGAGCTTTAAACTTGAAGGAACACATTCATTAAGTTCAAGAGGGGGGGGGGGGGTTATACCTGCACAACAACGTTGAATACATACACAGAAGCAATTTAATATACTCTACTATACAGGGTGTCTCACGTAAGGTGTCTCAAATCGATTACAGATCAACAGTTTGTCCTACAATCTTGAAATAAAATCATTTCCCTCTAAATTGACCCCAAGGAACAATTTAAAAATATTTTTAACGTTGTATAAATACAGGGTGTCCCAAAAACTGGGGGTCACAGGTTCGAATCTCGGAAATTTCAAATACAAACATATGTCATATTATACATCATTAGAAAGGTCTATTTAATACAAACATTTTGGTGGAAACTGAATTTTGTTATCTTTATTCGTTTCAAAATGGCGTCCATTTTTGTAGCCAAAATCAAAATTTACGGAATACCCTGTAATTCTTTTATTATTTCTGAGATTTGAACCTGTGACCCCCAGTTTTTGGGACACCCTGTATTTATACAACGTTAAAAATATTTTTAAATTATTCCTTGGGGTCAATTTAGTGGGAAATGATTTTATTTCAAGATTGTAGGACAAACTGTTGATCTGTAATCGATTTGAGACATCTTACGTGAGACACCCTGTATATGTTATATAGAGACTAAACTACTGCTATATTGTATGTAAACATTCTTTATAAAAAAATAATTCGCCTATTAACTTGGTTGTATGTGCTTATGGCCCTTAATACAGGGTGGTTGAAAAGTAACTGTCACCCCCCCCCCCCCCACCCGCACCCTAAACGTTTTAACAATTTAGGATATTTGAAATCGGTTTGTAACAACCTTATTGGATATGAGGGGCTACAATAATAATGGTTAGTTTTAAACTTTTTACCCTTAGAGGCAATAGGAGTAGACGGTACCTCAAAATTTTCAAATGAGAATTATGGTCGACTTTCATTATCATTGTTATAGGTCCTAATGAAACCAAACGATTGACATAAAAAAATAAAAATCTGACCACTAACAACAAAATGGCAACTTAAAACTACTTTTAATAACCCATGTCTTAAACATCATACAAGAGACAAAATCCCTCGAAGAATTAAGAGGACGGATAGAAACAAATGCAGAAAAATAAACAATTAAACTTTCCAAAATGTAAGAAACATGTTTGATCGGAGATTATACTACTGTATGGAGGTACAAGGAGAGAATTAAACATCTGATAAAATAAATGGGACGTTCATTCACTATTTCTTAATGGACTTCTTTAAATGAAGAGATTATTTTTGTTATTCTGGTTTATTCGATTTGAATAATTTGAGGGCGCCATTTAGTATTAGTGGTCCGATTTTTATCTTCTTTATGTCAATTGTTTTGTTTCATCAAGAACTATAAAATGTAATGAAAGTCGACCATACTTCCCATTTGAAAATTTTGAGCTACTCACCCTTGAGCTCACTTGAGCCTACCCTCACTACCCCTTAGGGTAAAAATTTTACAACTAATAGTTATTATTGTAGCCCCCCATATCCAAGAAGGTTACCACAAACCGATTACAAATATCTCAAATACTTAAAAAGTCAAGGAGGGATGCAAGTTACTTTTCAATTACCCTGTTATAACTATAAAATAAATGGTTTACTACCCCTGAAAATTATAGAAAATGTTGAAAGAGACATGAAATGAGTTGTTTGTCTGATATTTGTCAAGCACACAAAAATGATATTTTTGGGTATTCTCTTTCTCTTCATCCTGAGGATTAAATCAATGAACTCATTAAAAGACCCAATTCAGCATTTGGCATCAAAGAAGGATTCACAACATGTCCTATTTAAATCAACAAAAAACAGCAATCCTTTTTAGAAAGTGCCAATGTTTAAGCTATAAGCGTAGCAAATTACACATAATAGAATTCATGTGCAATACAAAAAACTTCAGTAAAATCATGAGCTGGGTGCTGTATTTAGAAAATCTAGCGGTCTATTTCTTTGTGGTAGCTGCCATGACAAAATCTGTAATGGAGGTCATACTTTGTGTAGATTGGGTTTAATTTGAAGAATGTAAAAGACGCGAATAAAGGATTCAAGTTCAAAATTTTGAATATGAAAGGAAACCAGCTTTATGAGGTAGCAAATAGTTTTTATTGACCGTTAGAATAAACAAAAGTTAATGTCTTGAGGAAAAACTCAACAATTCGACTGTACAAACAACCTTTTTTGACTTTATTTTTTTTACACCATGTCCACACCCCCTCACCCGGCGACTTTCCAATTGTGATAACAGATTATTAAATCTATGAAAATATGTATTATATTATTCATTATGTTTTTAAGGGTCATGTAATAAGTCATTCAAAATTATTTTTAATTATTTGGTCAGCAAATACCTAAAAATTTTCAAATAAGTTATTTAAAGCTTTAAAGTCTTTATGATCTTGTTATTTGTAGTATTTCAAAATGTTCATCAAGTGAAGTAATTTATTTTTTCCGTAAGAGTGGCTTAAAATATAAATTTTTATCCTCAAAATAAGAACATTTTTGAGGAGCTAACGCAAATCATTTAGAGAGAGTAATAATTTTGTCAGCCTTGAGGGCAGATAAGCCTTAGGTACTAGAATAAGAGTTTTACAGGCCAAGCCATAAATAATTGCTGGTACAACTATATAATACTGTATAGGATCACTTGTGTAATGGTGTATGTAATATATGAGTTCAGTATTGCTTAACCCCAACAATGTAAAATATTTCACTGATATTTCGAAATTCAATAGCGTGTTGACGCAAATTGATTTCCCTCAAAATACTCTTATCTTTTTGGGCCTTCCGTGTGAGATGTGATTTAGTGTTTTTAATAATAAATGTTTGAACATATTTAATAAAAAAATCACATGGCATAATTTAAAAAAAAGGTGCCAAGCTTTCAAATTAATAAATTCTATACTGAAGAAAAAATTTAGGAGAATAATCTAACAAAATACATAGGAAGTAGCAGCTAGTTTAAAAAATCTTCTATAGACCAAACAAAGAACATTGAACGAAACTATGAATGTGAAACAGTAATTCTCCAGAAAAATCTCATCGTGCTTACTTCAGCTTTAGCTTTGCATTCAACTTTGAACGATGACTTCAGCTTTTGATTTATTACATTACAAGTTTCATCACAAGTAACAGTCGAGGAGGAAAGCCTTGGAGCAGCAAAGAATGAAGTGCAACATTGAATTGTCCAAGATTGATTACGTTCAATATGATCGTGTTGTAAGGGATACCAAATAAGCTGTTATGTGAGGATAGGCTAAATCGATTTATCAGTGCATACATGGCCAAATTTGCTAAGTTCATTAGCCTTTCAAGGCCATTCGTGTTTATAAGGTCTCTGTCATTAAATTTCTAAAGTCAAAAAATATAAATATAGATAAAAATCATAACAGATTTAACAAAACAACGTATTTACAATAAAAGTCAAATAACTGTCACGAATATTATATTGAAATAAAATTGTTGTTTGTATGACAGACTTTCAGAATGTTTTTTTTCTGATAACAATTATGACATCTAATAAAAAGTCGATTTTACGTAGTAATTCGACTACAGTCTCAACCGTTCCGTATAAAAATAAAAAAATACACGAAATGTTCAAAAGCAAAATATAATGTAAATAAATAAATTAAAAAACACATAAAACTCAAGTAAAATACATTTGCGTTCAGAATAACTCATTAAATTTTCCTACAACATGAATAATAAATGAATGATTGGATAGTAAATTTTAAAATAAGTGATAAAGCTGTTAAATGTTAAATGAACATTAGTTAATAACTGTTACGTATAAAAAGTTAAAGGACATATGAACAAATATTTTGTAATTGCATAAAATAAATTAAAAGTTCCAAGTTCATGTAGTATGTCATTGTTGAAGAAAATTTGCTAATCTATCAACAACCTCATAGATTATTGCTCCCCTCAAAGGCTTGACCCTTCTTGTGACTATCATATGGGGGTCTTTCAATGACGTATGTACCTACTGTATCAGCGTCACATCTGATAAACATTGATAACAACAGATACCATATTAAATTTTACCAATTAAATCCTCAATATAAACATACACAGCTTAAATAGTATTATTTTTATTCGATGTACACAAGAGACATCTTACCGCTAGGACGACGAGAACCCAAATGGCAGTAATCCTGTATCCCATATTCCAAATTGCACTAATCCGTCAACAAATAAAAAAGTTCCACATAGAAAATTGTCTTTTGGTGCTTTACTAGAGCACCGTTCACTGTGCTCCCGCAGACAGATTAAAGACCTGTTAATTTACAACAAGTGATAGCGTGATATACGGCAGAGGCAGTCGATAAAAAGACGCGAGGAGCAGAGGAGCGCGGCACTGTGCCGCGAGCGGAGCCTACACAACACAGCGCACAGCATGGAACTATCTAACACGTGTCTACTGGAGCTAAGCCATGCTTCAATCTCAGGGGCTGGGTGGAGGGGTATCAGTGTAATATGGCCGACTATTTCGGTCTGCTGGTACTAACTAGGGTTAATTTACACTCTGGTGCACGGTTAGAGTACCGTAACACTGCGGGTACAGCGGCGCCGGCGGGCTGTAGTGTCAAAAGAGATGTTAAAAATAGATGAAGCTACTATATAAAAAAGGTATGATGTAGTTTGAATAAAATTTGGTGCAGCAAAAATTGCAACTCAAAAGTAGTTTTAATTTGTTACAACAGGCCTATCTTATTTTCTTTAAGTTTTAGATAAAGGAATAAATTTTAATTTGATTTTTAATTTCCAAATAAACAACTTGACTGTAAATTTATTGCAAAATAATTCAGTGAAATAAAATCAGTAATATAACTCATGTTCAGGACATGAAGACTACCATGTCCGAAATTATTGTGGTTATAATTCGCTTTACAATAAGCCTACATTATAATTCATTTTGTAACAGTATAAACACGCTTTGTGCGATAGTCAAAATTCAAATTAGCTAAAAAATAACGTTTTTTTTTTCTTAATTGGTTACAAAATCAATGAGAAAACATATAATAAAAATTCAAATTTTTTTATCACGGAATATACTACTTTTTTGGTGCTAAAAAATTATTTAAAACTAGGTAGGGACCTAGTACGCTGTTTCACGATTTATCGGAGAAACTATTTAATAGACTATTTTAGTCAATGCGATTAGTTGAGAAACATAGTATATTTCAATTAGTTGCAAATAACAACTATTGAAATAATCATTTTAAATATAACTTTATTATTTTTCCAATATAATGCATTATCTCGTTTATGTAACAAACTAAATGTAGTATTTAAATACTTTTGTGTATACGTTTCATTATATTTGAAATATAAAGTAATTGTACATTGCCAGTGCTGCAAATCTACAGTATAATTAGATTAATATTGACCCATTATATATCAGGTTTTCCAAACCACCCGTACACCCATTTTAAAATTAACAGAATTATATAAAAAAACCAACTGTGCCATTATAGGTAAACAGGTTACTTTCCATCGACTGATAGTATTTTCAATGTACAAGATGTACCGGAAGTCACCCATTTTAAACAATCAAAAACACACTTTTATGATATTTTTGGATTCTACACGTAGTTTTAAGACAGCTTTACAATTTAATTTGTACCCACAATCCTAACTTTAGGAGATAATAGTGGTAGAAAATTAGATCTTTCCCATTAGAATAACATAGAACCAATTTTAAAATCCATTATCTCCGAACATTACGGTTAAACAAACTTTAAAAATGCCTCATACTCTTCTTTTAAACATCTTTCCATCGTTTCCATAAATTATTTAACATTATTTATAACATTTTCTATTTAGCGGAGATGGTTCAAAATGTATGGAAAATTAAAACTTATAGTGTGATAATCAATAAGGTGGGGGATAGTAGTGGCAAAGTGGGGCTGCTGGGCCATGACGTCATCACGATGACGTCAGCAGTGATGACGTCATCAATGACGTCACGAATGACGTCACTAATGATGTCATATGACGTCACAAGACGTCACACCTATGACGTCGTGGTGACGTCACTACCGCTGACGTCATCATGATGACGTCACTGACGTTAATTAGGTCAAGGTCACGCAAGAATATAAAAAAAAAAAATTTTTGCACTTTTGCGATTCCTCGAATTTTGTTGAGAAATTGAAATTTATCAAGGAATCACAAAGGCGCAAAAAAATATTTTTTATATTCCCTAGTGATCAGACTCTCGACCTAATATATCCGTCAGGGGTCATTGACCCGTCCCAGCAGCCCCACTTGAAAAAAAAATAATTTTTATATTTTACTTACCCACCTAGAGACTGAGAGCCGAAGAATAATTTCTTCAAACACCCGACAGTGCGACAAACGACACGCGATCCGAACAGCACCGCGTCCGAAGACGTACTGACTTGGACACAGACGGTATCCCAGGTACCCGGCCCAGTGGTGGGGATAAGGAGGTGGTGGGGGTAAAGTGGTCAGAAGGAATAAAAATATATTTTTTTACAAACAACTCGTCCCAGCCGGTCCTTTACCGGACCTCCGTAACTCGGATTGGAAATATTTCCTGAGAAATATTTATTTTTTATTCTTTCTCAGGTGATGTTGGAATTTGGTCGGGAATTGGAGTCACCAACGTAACCTTACTGGCAAAAGTTAGCTCGTCTAAAAGTTTCTGAAACATTTTATCATCCATAGTGATATTTGTGTCCCTTGAGTAAAATTTTGGATTATTTTTAAAGCAACGTTTCATTTTTGTTAAAGTGGAAGTCTTGGACACCTTAACAGGATTATTTTGCTTGGCCAGCAAAAATTTTACTCTTAATAATTTTTCTCGCAAAGTTTCAGCCATAGATAAGGTTTGGATAAAACTGAAACACTTAGTCCAGTGTTGTACCTTAGCTGTAAGTAGTGGGGGAACAGGGCTATAGTGGGGGAATGAGTAGTGGAGGGGGTAATGCGGACTGTTGTTGACAAGTGTAGAAACAGTTTGCTGGGAACTGTCCAAGGAGTAACACGTACTGTGCAGAAAAATTAACCGAGAGACTTGTGTAAAATTTAACTCCAAGAAATATTTAATGTAAGACTAAAAGAGGTAGAGCCAAATGAAAAATAATTTTGTAGGAGACGGGTATGGATCAGTTTTGTAGTAAAGTTCAAAATCCACTTGTGTGGAATAAAATTAAATTGTGAGCGAAAAATATTTAGCCACACCTGCAAAATACAAGTGTAGGAAAATATTAGGAGACCTGTATAGCTAAATAAAAATTAATTTTGCATCAAACAGTCTTCCAACATTTCAGTTTCTAAGTCTTAACAAGTAAGGAATAAAATATTAAATAATGAGTGGAAAATAATTTGTTAAGTAAACGTAATTGTAGCAGTGTAACAAAAATTAATTTTGTGCAAAATAGGCTAGGTTCTGTTTTGCTAAGTTTAATAAAAATTTACTCACAGAAAAGTCCCGCGGCGGCGAGGTGTGGCGTGTTTGTTGGCTTGCAATAAACTGACTTACCTTCTGTTGAGCTACAGTTGGCAAGCTGGCCAAGAAACCAGTCTGTTATATAAGCATTATGTAACCGTCTCTGCCGGCTGTGCTGAGTTTGGCAAGCTAAAATATAATTCTATACTACAACTGTCCTGGACCAAAAATATTCTAAGTCCCAAGACCCCTCCCCCCCCCCGCTCCGGACGAGAAGTGCGCCCCCCCCGGGGAGGAGGAGGTGGCATAGCCCGAGGCGTTGCCATACCTTGACACGTGTTGTATAATGAGATCCGGTTAGTAATGTATTCAGGTGTGGCTCTTGGAGATTGTCCAATGCCGCAAACAAGTACGTGTCGAGGTCTGGCTGTTTACGTAACCAGATCCGGTTCCCCCACTCCTGACCGGCTCAGCTTCGGTTCTCTGAGGCTTTGCTTCCTCGCAGTTGGTTTCAAACACTTCAGCTGAGTGGTTGAAGCTCTGCCCTACAGGATTCGCAATGTAATGTTGGCGCCGCATTATATTGGGAATTCTTTTAGTCTAAGGCATGGCATGTGTAGTGTTAAGAAATATTTTATTTTGCGCTTGCTGCTTCTGCTAGGTCTTGGTGTTGGATTTATTTAGTCTAAGTGTTGTGTGTTGAAAAATATTTCTTTGTACTAATCTTCACAGGTTGTCCCCAAGTAGAAATTTTTCTAAATTCGCATCTTGGAGGTACTCCTCCGTAAATTGGCAGCTTAAGTGTTAGGCTTTTGAGACTTAACAGTCTCTGTAAAATAAAAATTTTTCGAGGTTCAGAACCTCAAGAATTATTTGTTACCAACAATAGCATGGCGCCTAACGAGCCCGGGGGTAGGCCCCTGGGGATCCACCCTTAGGCCTCTTTCGGTCAGGGGCGCTACTGGACCTCATCACTCTAGATGGGTGGTTGGCATCCTTTAGCACGAGGCGTCGGATCCTGACACTGACCGGTGTGCTAGGCAAAAGTCAGTACCTACGGGTTAAGACAGGATCCTCGGTCATGGTTAGCATGGCCTCTTCCAAATTATTGTAGCATGTTTCCCTTAAGGAAACTCAAAATTAAATAAATAATTTTTTATTAAATCACCTCCCCCTAAATGTTGAGATCCCCCCGATGCCTCTGACCGCCGGCGGTTTAGGCATCGGGGGGATTTCTTTTTTAACTTTTGGATGACCTTGACCCATATTTGTGTGTGAACAAAATAATATTTTGTTCCACACGATATGTAGGTCAGCCATGACTTAGGAGGATTTTTGCCTGAGTTCTGAGGACTCCTCAGGACTTAGAGCGAGATGCGACTAAGTGTTGGCTGTCCAAACTGTGGTGGAACAAAATATTATTTGTTGTTGACACATGAGTAAGGGTAGCAGGTATCCAAGAGTTAAAGTCCTAGGGGTAGGTGACCCCCCCCCCGGACCCCGGACGGCAAGTGAGCCCCCCCCCGAAATTTTTTTTTTGGGATTTTGACCTTGACCAAAAATTTTTTGCTCCGGACGAAAACTGCGCCCCCCCCCGAAATTTTTTTTTGGGATTTTGACCTTGACCAAAAATTTTTTGCTCCGGACGAAAACTGCGCCCCCCCCGAATTTTTTTTTTTTTTGGGATTTTGACCTTGACCAAAAATTTTTTGCTCCGGACGAAAACTGCGCCCCCCCCCGAGGGAGGTGGAGGTGGAGGCCTCTGGTACTTTTCCATTAACATGTCTGGCCATGTGTTTGCATAAGTAGATCCGGGTATTACGTAACAGACTTGTTTGTCCCCACCACATAGCGCGCTGGAATATTCCAATAGGTTGCGAGCTGTTTCATTCTGCTTACAGTATCGCTACGAGTAAGTTGAACATTTTCCTGCTCCGCGCCATGCCTCGCTTCAAGAATTATCCGCCTACCACCACTGCCGTCTCGACCTCCGCTTCATTGCCACCCGCTTTGCCTGCTGTTTGTACCTCTGCCTCAATGTCTTCCGCTTCGATGCCAAGCCTGTCACCACTGCCAACCTCTATCGCCTCGGGGAAAAAAATTATTGTGGACTTGAGACCTGGATCTACAATTACCGAAGACACTTTGGTGAAAACAATTTTGACTGCTGTGACTGCGCTGACGACTGCAACGACGACAACAGTGACGAGTGTGCTGAGTGGAGCTAGGCCGAGTGTAATTTCTTTGGATTCCAGTTCTGATGAAGAAATTTTTGTGAGTCCAAAGAAGCCGCCATCACCGCCAACACCCGCATCCCCCACTGAAGAAATCCTTACATATTTCAAATCTTTCTTTGACCCAACCACTCCTGTCACTCCTATCACCCCTGTAACAAGTCCTGCTAAACCCAAACAAAAATGTATTTCCCTTCCATCCACATCTAAAGACACTCCTGTAACAAGTCCTGCTAAACCCAAACAAAAATTTATTTCCCTTCCATTGACATCTAAAGACCCTCAACTTGAAGTGGAGCAACCAAAAATTAAAGTAAGTATCCCATTGAATAAAATCAAGCCGGGTTTGCGTAAAACAATAAAGTCTAAAAAGGCGGCGGCACCGAAACGCCAGTGTACATTTGTTTGGAAAACTTTAGCGAAATTTAACCAGAAATGTGCCAGGTGGGCTGTTAGCGGTGAAGAGTTATGCCGCTATCATCTTCAACGTGACTCAGCTTCCACCCGGAACATAATAAGGCCTTTTTCGCTAAACATTGCTCCTAAAACGCAAACAGAGATTCCTATGGTTCGTTATCGAAGGCTCTATCTTGGTGATAAATACTTTTTTCGAAAACACCTTAAAGTAAAGCCTCACATCTTTTTGATGAGGCATGAGGGCAAAAATGTTCATGTGAGAGTTGCTCCCCATTTAGTAAAAGAAAAATTTATGACCATGAGAGGGTATTTGATACGAACGGTGATCATGGGTCAACGTAGGACTGTGTGGCGTTTGCAGGAGTAAATGTAAACTTTTGACTTGACAAAAGTTTTGTTTTCTAAACATTCTTTTCCAAATTACCTTTTTCAAAATTATTTTTCCAAAATTTATTTCTTCACCCTCTTGAAATAAGGGAGGGGGGTATTATATAAATGAGCTATTAAAAAAAAAAAAAAAAAAAAAATAGTTCATTTATATAATATCTTAACCTGGGGATAATGTTTTCTTTTTATTTATAAATAAAAAATAAAAAAAACATTATTCAGACACGTCCCAAACCAGTGTCCTGGACGGTGAAGAAAATTTATAACAAATTAATTTTATTAACCAAACAGATGTTTAGCATTATGGTGAAGCAGTACATGATTATATGACAACCGGTTTCCCCCACTAGTGAAAGGTCACGTGACAACCAGTTTCCCCCACTACTACTGAATCTCACTCAGTTCCTAGTGCTACTCACTTGGCTCATTCTGCTTTATTCCTTCATCCGAGCAGCACATTATGAGCGGAAACATGACTGAAGTGTCTTTCGAAGCGCCCAACAGAAAAGTTCACCCAGACCACAAGCGGGTAGTAAAAAATTTTAGGACCCAATCCGTTTGCGGGGGACTTGGAGTTGGAGCGTTTACCATCAGGTCACGTCTATGCTCCGATGCTGTTGGACTACAAAAATAATTCTTCACCTGAACCACAGTCATCACCAAAACCTGGCCCATCCACTGAAGTTGAGCAAGAAAGTATATTAAGAAGTTTGTTGGTTAAGGACATGAGACAAAAAAATAAAGAGAAGAAGCGGCTGGCGGACCAACAGCGAAATTACCAAGAGCGTTTGGCAATTTTCCGGCTACAACTGATCGTGCCAACAGTGAATTTTCGCTCCAGTAAGCTGGACACTCTAATAGGAGCTGCAAATTATATTCAGCAGCTGGAAAGAAAAATTAAATTTTTAGAAGGGTTTGAAAATAAAAAATCAGATGGTTATGGGGGCCAACATTTAGAGATGTAAGTGTTGAAAATTATTTTATTTTGTACGACTTGGACTTGGACATGGACTATTTGTTTGGTATGTGGAAAAAAACAGAGCGGGGGATAGAGCACTCTGTGATACTGGAATAACATATCACTTAGTGCTTTATCCCCCGCTCACAGGGTAATTTTATTTGACCTTGACCTACTTAAAAGAAGTGGTGGGGGTAAGTTTAACCAGGTGTAGGGTATTGAGGAGGTTGATCAGTCTCAGTTCAGCGTAGCTAGGAGACGCACACCTCGAGATGGCTCCTTCCAGTCTTCTACAATTGTGTTTAATGAAAATTTCTGATGACACAGAATTGTTCAAGTATGTGGTGCATCAGTCTAGTGCACCACCAAAAATTAAAATTTTAGTTAAGGAGTTTGACTTTGAAAGAAATGGCTACACAAATTATTTTGCTTATGTTTTCAGAAACGAAAATATTAAATTTTGTAAAGACTGTGGTTTTGCTGCATGTGAGGACATGACAGAATTTATAGAAAGCGGTGGCTACATGATGATGACTGGAATTTCTAACATAAAAAGAGATGAAATACCGCAAGAAAGGTGTGATATTTGTGCGGCTTATTTACATGATTGGCATACATACAGCAGAAACCAGGTGGAGCCTAAGAGAAGCTTATTATTTCGTTGGCCAGGGGCAGTACCTAGGTTTTTGTTTAAAAAATAAAATCTTACTTATGATGTTGAATGTATGGTCTTGAAAAGTGGTGGGGGTAAAGTGATATAGGTGGTGGACATCAGCTGAGGAACATCACTCTTGCTAAATCCAAGGAAGAAGCATCATGGTAAGTCACTGCGTGGAGTTTGTGCTTTTGGAGGAGGACTTGGTAGAGATTGTGGAGCTAATAGAAGACACGACAAGGAAAGGGACTATTGAAAATGTGAGATGCGAGCCTCAGGATGAGAGATCGCAAAAAATTGTTGAAGCCTTTCTGTCTACCATGTTAACTGATAAAACAACAAATTTTGAGTTTGTAAAATATTTATTTGACAATCGGGTGAATGCCAAAATGGCTATATTTTTCAAAAAATAATTTTAATTTCAGAATGACTTGGACATGGTTTGTGAGTTTTAGTTTACGGACAAATGGTGGTGGGGGTAAATAATTTACATATCTATATAAAACTCTAGTTTGTTTGCAAAGGTAAAACATTCCACTAAGATGCCTCCACTGGACAACACTAATGTGCCTCGCAGACAAATTTTTGAAATTTTACAAGACATACCAATTGAAATAACAAATGGGGAAGAGGTAGAAGAAAATGTTACAGAAGATGAAAGTGCAATGGAAGAATTGGATGAAGAAGAAAATAATTTAACAGATATTGACTTACATGCTTATGAAACATTGGACTCGTCATCAGAAGAAGAAGAAATGGAAGATCAGAACACCCCTAAAGTTGGAGCTATATTGGACAGAATGTCGTTGTGTAAAAGACTTGTATTTTGTAGTAGAAGATTATTTTTGGAGAGTAGTGATGACGAGGATAGCAGTGATGAAGTTTCACCTTTGTAAATAACTTTTTTGTAAATAATTTTTTGTTTTGCATTTTACAAAAATCCAAAAAAATTATAAAACTGTAAAAAAGAAGAAAAAGAATATGAGCGGGGGATAGAGCAGCAGATGCTCTATCCTCCGCTCAAAATAATAATTTCCGATGGCCTTGACCCACTTTTGAGAATTGATTGTGGTGGGGGAGAGCATTAGTGGTGGGGGAAACGTCATATATACGGGTAGTCAAGCCTCAGTGTCATTTGGTAAGAAAGAGGGAACGCTGGATCGGAGGTGATGGTAAGATTGACTCAATAGCAAATACTTTAACACTGCAATATGTTAACAGGTTGTCAATGGTTAGGAAATATTTTTATTTTTATACTCGCTAGTTTGTTTAAGCTTAAAATTTTAAATATATTTTGTTTTGGTTAAATGCTTTTGCCAGACTTCCTACACGCTAAGACTCATATAAAGTACAGGATTAAGCTGATCTCTCGGGGAAATACTATGTAGCCACCTCACATTGGTTATTGGAGTCGCATAGTATTGGTGATTTATACAACATAAAATATTTTCAATATGTTATATATCACCAATTCTTATTCGAGTCAGATAACCAATGTTAGGTAGCACATCAGTATTTCCCCGCGAGATCAGTCTTACATCTGTACATTTTTTGAGTTTTGGCGTGTGGTAAGTGTGCCAAAAGCATTTGCTCAAACAAATATATTTAAAAGTTTTAATTTTAAATAATTTGGTATATGAAATTAAAAAAATATTTAACTTTTGCACCTGTTGATATATTATTGAAAGTATTTGTTAGAAAGTTGATCTTACTACCATCTCTTATCCAGTGTTCCCTCTTTTTTACCAGATTTAAGGTGGCCTTGACCTATATATTTGTCCTAAATAGCAAATTTTAAATAAATATATTACATTTTGTTCTGCGCATGCGCAGAACGGGTTTTCCCAAGATCACCCCCCACCACCCGCTATAAAAGGAGGTCGGCCAAGAGCGTCTCTCATTCTTTGGTGAACTTTTGTAGAGGTAACATCTAAAGACGCTAGTGGTAAAAAGTGTTAAAATGCTTCTTTGCCATATTTGTGGGGAATTTTTACCAGATGAAGACATTTTAGCTATACATCAAGAATTATATATGGAAGACCCGGCGAGTGAAACGGCTAACGAAATGGACATGGACTGGATTGATGACATTTTGGCTGAATTTAACCGCAACCTGGACAATTGGCAAAGTGAACTTCAACAGATTCAACGCAGAAGACCCAGTGTTATTCAATATGGAGGTGCTGGACCGTCAGGACTTAGAAGAGGAACTGTTGCGGAACCAGAAGAAGAAGAAGAAACGGACACTGATACAGATTTAGACACGGACATGGATTTGGATATAGAAACAGAACAAGGAGGAACCAGACACTTATGCACAACTGCTTTTCCCGGACGCACGGTAATGCATAACAAAATAAATAATGTGCAACTAGATTTAGAAAATTTTGTAACCGAGGCAAAATCATTGATTAGTGAAACTTTAACTGAAGAATTGGCAAGATTAAATTTTATTAAATTTGGTTTAGTGTTGGACGCAAAATTTAGTAAATCTGATGGTGAAACCACACTTCGAGGTTTCATAACAAAAAACCGTACTTTGATGTTTGCCTCGGATGTAAATAAAATTGTAGACGAATGTATTGAAGAATTGTTGACAAAAATGCAGGAGCATGAAGGAAGAGGGTCAGGTTGGATGTTTACATCCGTAGAGGGTTTAGATTTAAGAGTACATAAGCACGGTTACGGTATGAGGGGTAGTAGCTATATCCCTCTACCAAAACCCATTGAGAAAACGAAAGCATGTATAAATGTACAAAATGTAGATAATGAATGTTTTAAGTATGCTATGTTATGTAAATATATTTTGCCAGAGCAGCACCCTTGTAGAGTAAGTGGACATTATGTAAATGTAAATAATAGGTATAATTTTGTAGGACTATCTTACCATGTAAAAATTTCTGATATTTCTAAGTTTGAGAAAAACAATCCTGGTGTTAGTGTAAATATTTTTGGTTTGGATGATGCAAATAATGTGTACCCCTTAAGGGTGACTAAAACTGAACTTAGGAACCATACTGATTTGTTATTAATAACAAAAGGTGAAATTTCACACTATGAGTACATAAAAGATTTTGAAGCTTTAGTAGGTAAACAGTTATCCAAGAGGAAATGTAAAAAAACAATTTGTAAAAGGTGCTTTTGCTTTGTAAATAAGGAGTTAAGAAGAGGAGGTGCTCAGTGGCTACAAGAACACCAAAGACTCTGTAATGAAAATTTTGAATGCAAAATTAGTTTGCCTGCACCTACTCGCTCTATTGTAAAATTTGAAAAGATTAGCCATCAATATAGGGTACCATTTGTAATTTATGCAGACTTTGAGTCTACACTGGTACCCCAAGAACATCCAGAAGGGGAAATTACCAGTAGGACGAAATACCAGCTGCATAAACCTAACAGTTTTTGTTTGCTTGTTAAATCCACACTGTCAGAAGAACATTTGAAAAATTTTGGTTTAAGTTCAACACCAATTTTGTACAGAGGTGAGGATACTGCTAAACATTTTGTAGATAACTTGTATTATATAGCTGATAAGGTTGAAGAAGTGTACAGTAATATTGTCCCTATGATTCCTCTAGATGAAGAGGAGGAAATTCAATATATCAATGCCACTAATTGTTACTTGTGTAAAAAAGAATTTACTGTTGAGAACCATAAAGTCCATGATCACGATCACCTTACTGGTTATTACAGAGGGGCTGCTTGCAATTCATGTAATATTAATTATAAACTTCCGAAATTCATTCCAGTTGTTTTGCATAACCTTAGTGGTTATGATTCACATTTTATTATTCCGGAATTGGGCAGGGATGATGGGAAAATTGATGTGTTGGCCAACACTTTAGAGAATTATATTAGTTTTTCCAAGACTGTTGGCAAAATTAAGCTTCGATTCGTGGATTCTTTTCGATTCATGTCATCTAGCCTTGCCAACCTAACTAAAAATTTAAGACGACAGGATTTAAAAGAAACAAGAAAAATTGTGTCAGAAGATAAAATGGACTTGGTGCTAAGGAAAGGTGTGTTTCCATATGATTACATTACTGGACTAGAAAAATTTGATGAAACATGTTTGCCACCAATCGAAGCGTTTAAAAGTAAATTAACTGAAACCGAAATTTCAATTGAAGATTATAATCATGCTCAGAAAGTCTGGAATGAATTAGGAATGAATACCTTGGGTGATTATTCTGACTTTTATGTAAAACTAGATGTAACATTATTGTGTGACATAATGGAAGAATTTAGGAACACCTGTTTCACCGCTTACGGACTGGACCCCCTTCATTCGTTTACATCTCCCGGCTTAGCATGGCAGGCCATGTTAAAATCCACCGAGTGCAAGTTGGAGCTGTTAACCGACATCGATATGGTTTTAATGATCGAATCAGGTGTACGCGGTGGATTAACTCAGGCCGTTACAAGACATGTCAAAGCTAATAATAAATTTCTACCAAATTATGATGAGACTAAAGATTCGATTTTTCTTGGATATTTTGACGCCAATAATTTATACGGTTGGGCGATGTCCAAACCCCTTCCGTATGGCGACTTCCAGTGGGTAGACCCGGACAGCATTGGGGACATCATGCAGATCCCACAAGATGGACCGACCGGCTACATTTTTGACTGCGACTTCGAGTATCCAGAACACCTACACGATCATCATTACGACTTGCCACTGTTGGCTAAAACTGAAGTATCACCGACAGGAAAATGGCCCAAATTAATGATGACATTAAACAACAAAAACCGATATGTAGCACATTATTTTGTTGTTCAGCAAGCCCTGGAATTAGGATTGATTATCACCAAAATTCATAGAGTTTTAAAATTTTCACAATCTTGTTATTTAAAACCATACATTGATTCAAACACTGCGAGGAGAGCAGCAGCAACATCAGCCTTTGAAAAAGATTTTTACAAGCTCATGAACAACGCAATATTTGGAAAAACTTTAGAAAACAAAAGGAAACACAAAATTGTAAAATTAGTAACAAACCCCAGACAGATGCAGAAACTTGTACAGAAACCGAATTTTGGAACAAGTATAATAATTAATGAAAACTTGGTAGCAGTCAGCATGAAGAAAACCAAGATAGTAATGGATAGACCGTTGTACATAGGAATGTCAATATTGGATATAAGTAAAACGCACATGTATGACTTTCATTACAACAAAATGGTTCAACATTATGGAAGAGAAAATATTGGAGTAGCCTACATGGACACGGATGCACTAATTTATTGGATTAAGACACAAGACATGTATGAAGATCTTCGGACGTTCATACACAAAGATGATTTTGATTTTTCCGACTACCCAAGAAATCACCCGAACTTTAATGAAAATAATAAGAAAGTTTTAGGCAAATTCAAAGATGAATGCAACGGAGCAAGCATGGAAGAAATTGTTGCTCTAATGTCAAAATTATATTCTTTTAAAGTATATAAAGAACAAGAAGAAACATCAACCACTAAGAAAGCAAAAGGTGTAAAGACAGGTTATTTGAAGAAAAATATAGACTTTGAGCACTACAAAAACTGTCTATTTAACAACACCACTTTGACTGCTAAATTCAACACCATAAGGAGTGAAAAACACAAACTTTACAGTGTTACAGAAGTGAAAAAAGCACTATCGGCAAATGATGACAAAAGACATATTATGGATGACAAAATCAACACTCTTCCTTTCGGCCACTACTCTCTCAACCCTATCGACAACTAACCTATTCTTCGTCCCTCTTCGTCCTTCTTCGACCTAAATTCCTTTTCCTTCCGTAAAAAAATGGGGAACACGGCAAGTCCAACGCCGTGTTCCCCATTTTTTTACATCAATTTGAATGACCTTGACCCAGTTAAATATGGGTATAATGTAATAAAAAATTTATTTTTACTTCATCCATGAATGAGGAAGGATAAAATTATGGATTTGAAACAAAAAATTGTTCATGAACTTCATAAACCGGCTAGGAGAAAATTTCCCCGAAGAAATACTGTTATAAAAGGAATGAATGATCTATATCAAGCTGATTTAATCGAAATGATTCCTTATAGTAAACAAAATAAAGGATTTAAATATATATTGACTATTATCAATTGTTTTACAAAAATGGCAGATGCTTTACCGCTAAAAGATAAAACCGGCAAGAGTGTAACAAAAGCCATGGAAACTGCTATACAGAGAGACAAAAATACCATAAAACATTTACAAACCGATGATGGTAAAGAATATTTCAATAAAGAATTTTCAAATTTAATGAAAAAACACAACATAAACCATTATTCGACTAATTCAGAGGTAAAAGCATCAATTATAGAAAGATTCAATCGAACTTTAAAAGGTGCGATGTACAAGAAGTTTTCAAACAGAGGATCGCACGTATGGATTGATATGTTACCAAAACTAATAAAAGATTACAATAACAAGTTCCATAGAACAATTGGTATGAAACCGAACCAAGTGACTAGCAAAAATGAAAAACTAGTATTAAAACGTATAAAAATGAATACTAAACCAAAAGTTGAAAAACTAAAGCCTAAAGTGTTTAATGTTGGTGATAAAGTGCGAATAAGCAAATACAAAGGTGTATTCAGTAAAAGATATCTGCCTAATTGGACAAATGAGGTTTTTACCGTATTTAAGGTACAACCTACAGTGCCGGAAACTTACATTTTAAAAGATAATAAAGGACAATTGCTCGAAGGAGGGTTTTATGGACATGAAATGTTAAAATCCACAGTAGGTGATGTATATCTCGTTGAAAAGGTGTTACAACGGAAAAAAGATAAAGTTAAAGTGCGATGGTTAGGATTTAATAAGAGTGAAGATTCTTGGATACCTAAAAAGGATCTCATATAATGATGGAGCATCATTTTAGGTTGAACCTTTACAAAGGATGGAGATAATACCGCAAAAAGATAGTTTTCCTATTAATAATATTGATGAACTCACGGTGGACAATTCAGAATTAAACAGTGGCAAACATGGTGTTTTGTTACCAAACACGGTGCGTTGTCTTGTAACCGGTCCATCCAATTGTGGTAAAACAAATGTAGTATTCAATTTGATTACAAACCCAAAAGGATTACGTTTCAATAACTTGTATGTCTTTTCCAAATCATTACAACAACCCAAATACCAATTATTAGAAAAAATATTTAATAATGTGCCAGAAGTGAAATATTACAAGTTTGATGCAAGTGAAAGCGTAATGCAACCGCATGAAGCTAAACCATTTTCAGTTTTTATATTTGACGACGTATCCTGTGAAAACCAAAACACTATCAGGAGCTATTTCGCTATGGGGCGACATAACAATATAGATAGCATTTACATAGGTCAGACTTATAGTAAAATACCAAAACAACTGATAAGAGACAATGCAAATGTGTTAATTGTATTCAAACAGGATGAAACTAACCTAAAACACATATATTACGATCATGTCAATGCGGATATGTCATATGAACGGTTTAAAGACATATGTGGTAAGGCTTGGGCTGAAAATTATGGATTTTTGACAATTATGAAGGAACAACCACTAAATAACGGTCGATACAGGATAGGTTTCGATAAATTTATATTAATTCACTAACCACTATATCACACAATCATTCTTGTACAGCACGTCTTGCTACAAACATGGTTAACCAAGAAAAGTTAGTAAAGGAAATTAAATCACTTAGTGATTCTATTCGGGCTAAAAACAGAGCGTTAAAGTTAGGTATCAGCGAAAGGGAGAAATTTCTCGAATCTACTTTTAAACCTATTACAGAGCCTTTGAAACAATTGAACAAAAATTGACTAAACCTTCTTTTCAAGGTGATATTATTGCTCCGATAACACAATATGAAAGGGAAAGTGTAATATCAGAAGATATTAGCGATGAGGACCCGGAAGCCTCCATATATAGTGATACAACGGCAGAAAGAGAAGATGTATATGCTGGTAGTGAAGAATAAGCGGTATCTATAGCGAGTGAAGAAGAAAAAACAGAAGGAGAACCATCAAACATAAGCTTATTGGGTGAAAATATTCATACAAAAGGACCTTTAGGAAGAAAATACTTGTTAAAACTGTTAATTGGAACTGATTCTACTAAAAAATACCACAGTTATAGAGCAAGAATGTCCAAAGAAGGTGTAATGATTGGTAATAGCAAATTAGATGTCGATGAACATGATAATATTCACGTAGGTGATCAAATATATAAGGGAACAAGGGGACTATTTGAATTATTATTTGAAAATAAACCTTTAAAAGCATTAGTAAAAAATGATGATTTGGAAGTGTATAGCAAAATTTTGGATCAAACTAATGCATATAAAAGAAATTATTTACCTGAAGCACCCATATATAGAAATAAATCTGTAAAATATAAAGATTTTGTTTCCAAATTAATACCAATTATAAGAAGAAAACCTGTAAAAAGAAGATTAGTAGCATCCACTTTAGATTTAAGTTCCCCAGAACCGAGAAAAAGAAGCAAATCAGTCACCGGTAAAGGATTGATGAAGAAACTATACATGAAGCCAAAGAAGCGGGTCATACTGGATTGGAAAACGAATGGGTGGCTTTAGTGGATGAACTTAGAAACCGCGGGGTAATCTCATAAGAATGCTTTACCCCCTAAAATGCTATTCAGTTGCACCATGAGTGTCGACAAATTTGGACGGTATTCCTCGGATGGATTATATTACGCGAATAACTTAAAAAGAGGTGCTGGTTTACCACAAACACCTGAAGGAGATTATGATATTAGTAATAAAAGGTTAAAAAACATAAAAGATCCCACGGACGAAAACGATGCAGTAAATTTAAAAATAGTAAAGGAAAAGCTATCACCAACATTAAGACTACACAATAACACATATGATGCAGAAAATCATAGAATTATCAATGTTGGTAAACCAAATCAAAACGGTGATGCAATAAACAAAGGTTATTTGTCATCTGAATTAAAAAATACGTTAAAATTCAATGGAAAAACGTATAGTGCTAACAATAAACGTATATCCAACGTAGATGACCCTAAAGATGAAAAAGACAGCGTGAATAGACGCTATTTACATTCCTTGATACCTGAAAAGACAAAAGATGGATTTGTTTTTTATAAATTTGTTATTAATGATATAGGTTATCCAAAAACTGAAAACGATGCTGTAAATCTAAAATATATTAAAGATCATTGTATCATACGTGATGTAGGGGTTATAGATTGTTTTAATAATTGTTTAGCAAATGTTAAAAATGGTTCGGCGCCATCAGATGGTGCAACAGTGGGTCAAATGAAAGAGACTTTAAAACAAGAGACATCTGGATTTGTAAAACAAGACCAAGTGGTATCACGGCAGGGGGATGTGTTTGTACAAGGAAATGAAAAGTTTACATTACTTGAAGAAAAGAATAAAGTTCTTGATGGACATGTATTAAGGAATAATGTTTGGGATGGTAAAGGAAAACAAATGATACATATAGCTCCCGCGTCATTGCCTGGTAATGTTGTTACTTTTGAACAGATAATACAATTAGAGCCAACTGGACATAGATGGTGGAATTGCAATAACAAACGATTAACAAGAGTTGCAGACCCTGATTATGTAGATGACGCTGTAAATATTAATTTTCTTGTTAAAGTGATAGGTAATATAATGTTTGATATGCACAATTATATTGCAAGCGGACAATATAATCATGTTGATGAAAAAATGAGAAATTCATGGATAAAACAAGAAGTTTTTTATAAGTATTTTTTTACTAAAACAACACAACCTTAAGGATCCACATTTTAGGATCCTTTTAGTATTTAATTGATCAAAAGCATAAATAAAGTCATTTATGTTCAACTTGTCGTAGAGGTAACACATAAGTTGCGAAATTCAATTATAAAAGTGCATTATGACATTTCAATATATCAGTCCATATCGAGACACTGTAAGGAAAGGAGGTGGGATCACGTCCACAGCGGTTTCTCTATTAAGTAAAGCCTTAAATCGAATTCCAGTAGGATCCATCGTAAATAGAGCAATAGACGCTTTACCATACGAATTTCACATACCGGGAGGTTATCAGTATTGCGGACCAGGAACTAAATTGAAAAAAACGACTGGAAAGAGGCGATCCAGGCATAAATAAGTTAGATCAGGCTTGTAAAGAACACGATATAGCATATTCCACATTTAGCGATACAAAAAATAGATCAATAGCTGATAAAAAGCTCGCGGATATAGCTTGGCAACGAGTAAAGTCTAGTGACGCTAGTATTGCAGAAAAAGCAGCAGCTTTAGCGGTAACAGCAGGTATGAAGGCTAAAACAGCGGTAGGAGGTGGAAAAAGGAGGAGAAAAGTAAAAAGGAGATCGGCAAAGACAAAACATGGGGGGAATATTAGAAGAAAACGACGTTCCACCAGAAAGGGTAGCAAAAAACCAACAGTATGGTCAATGGTAAAAAACGGGGCAGGACTATACCTAAGACCGTATCGTGCATATTAAATAAAAGAAATCAATTAGTAATACCACATAAAGCGTTAACAAATATCGAATTATTTAAATACATTTCATGTTTAAAAATACCTTTTTTTCGCGGTGTCTTTATGAAAGATGGTTTACCAGTTAAAATGTGGAAAAACGAAACCGGTATTGTAAATTTAGACAATTCTGAAGGTCCTGGCACTCATTGGGTTTGTTATAAGAAATTAGGTGATAATATTTATTACTTTGATAGTTTTGGCAATTTACCACCACCTAAAGAACTCGAGCATTACTTTAAATCTGCTAAAAACATATATTACAACTATAAAAGAGAACAACCTGATAACACATTAATATGTGGCCATTTATGTTTGGAATTCCTAGCTAAAAGTATCAGTCACCATTGACATGTCATCCTATACGGTATCATTAACAGGAAAATCGTCCACTTTACGAAGTATCCTTTTTCCAGCGTTACGCTTGCAAAAAGGAAGATTTTGGGAAGCGGCACTGTTGGATTTTACAACTTACAACTCTATTCCCAATGTTACGGAAGGTAAAAATAACTTATTGCATTATTATAAAGGAAAAGATGCCAGTGGGAAGTTTACAGACTTAGAAGTTTGCAGTTTACCCACAGGTTCTTATGAAATTGATCATATTAATGAATTTTTGCAAAATAAAATGGGAAAAGACAATATAACATTAAAAGGTAATAACAATACTATGAAAGCTGAAATAAACTCCAATTATTATATAGATTTTACTCTATATAATAGAATAGGTGAATTGTTAGGATTTCCCAAAGATAGCCCAATTTTAGAACCAAATCAAACACATTCTGGTAAACAAACTGTAACTATACTAAAAGTTAATAGTATAGATATAACTTGTAACATTATACAGGGAGCTTACAGAGATGGAGCGAATACTCATATAATACATACTTTTTACCCAAGTGTACCTCCAGGATTTAAAATTGTTGAAAAGCCACAAAACCTAGTATATCTGCCGTTGAACACCACTTTCATTTCAGACATCGTGTTGAACGTATTGGATCAAGACGGTAACTTGATAGATTTCCGAGAAGAGCCAATTACAGTTAGATTACATTTAAAATCGACACTTTAATACAAAAATCATGGGTTTATCATTTAAAAGTGGACAGCCTACGGGAAACCGCATTAGTAGCTCTTCAGCTGTGGAGGAGTTAACACGCGAGAACATTCGTTTCTTAGAAAAGATTGGTTTAAAATTAACCGATTATGGATATACTGGATATAGCGCAGGGTCCAACATTCGACGAAACACTATGGGAAAAAGAATATCACACCCACAACCCTTACACTTCATCAAAATTGAACAATAACGATGAAATTCGTATTCCTATACAACATCAAGACATTTACACACTACCATGTGAAAGTTACTTGTATATCGAAGGAAAAGTAACAAAAAAGGACAATAGTGTAGGTACAACAGTTCCATTTATAAATAACATTATGGCTTTCCTGTTTGATGAAATTAGATATGAAATATCAGGTGTAACAGTTGATTCCACCAAAAAAGTAGGAATTGCAACAACTTTAAAGGGGGTAACATCTATATCACCTAATGAAACCAATTTACTTTAACCGGCCGGATGGGTTTTACCTGAACATGACACAATCACTCCTAATACAAAGGGATATTTTGATTTTCATATTCCATTACGTTTGTTGCTTGGATTTGCTGAAGATTATAGAAAAATAATATTAAATGTTAAACAAGAATTAGTTTTGTTGAGATCTTCTAACGATAAAGACATTATTAAAGCTCCAGATGGTACAACGGATGCAAACCTAGAATGGAAATTAACATTAGACAAAATTGTATGGAGAGTTCCACATGTTAAATTAGCTGACGAACATAGAATGCTACTATTAAGGAAGTTAAAGGCTGATCGTGATATTGTAATTCCTTTTAGAAGTTGGGAATTCCATGAACATCCAAGCTTGCCAACTACAGATCGTCACACTTGGACTGTTAAAACATCTAATTACGTAGAACGAGCCAGGTATATTATATTTGGTTTACAAACAGATAGGAGAGACAGCATCACAAAACATGCAGGCAAATTTGATCATTGCAACTTAAAAAATATTAAAGTTTATTTGAATTCACAATTTTTCCCCTATGACAATTTAAATGTGTCATTCGCTAATAAAAAGTACAGTATATTATACGATATGTATGCAAGATTCCAAAATTCATATTACGGTAAAACAAATACACCTTTACTATCACCAGAAGAATACTTAGATGGTTACACAATTGTTGTAATTGATTGTTCTAAACAAAATGAATCAGTAAAATCATCAAGTGTTGACATAAAGATTGAAATGGAGTTTAATGCAGCTATACCTGCAAATACAACTGCATACTGTTTAATTCTACATGATAAAATTGTAACATACACACCTCTAACTGGAATTGTTAAAAATGTATTATAAAAAAACCAGTTTTGTTACATTCCGCGAGTATAAAAGCGGAGCGTGCAGGCCGCTCCTGATCAGTTTGTTGCCTGACGTCGTATGGGTAGCATCATCTTCAATATGGCTTCTACAAGTGGTACAACGGAATGCGATATTGAAAAAGAAATTTCAGAATTTTTGGACATGAATGAACAGCAACACGTCACAAATCAAGAAGAAGAAGAAAAAGGTAAAAAGAAAAAATATTTGTCCAAGAGGAAAAGAAATGTGGAAGAAAATATTTCACCAAATATTTTGATGGAAGTATTTTTAAGGATTTTTTATCCAATCTCTTCAAGTTTCGATAAAAGTGTTTTAATTGGAGTTATGAAATCAACCGACTATTCACCTACAGTAATTTTAACTCACGGAACAAAAATGATTTTGTTTACAGCCAATGCTTGGGAATCTTTTATGAAACACCTCCATTTGTTAGAATGTTACTTTAATAGCAACATGTTTGGCAGGAAAACAAAAGTAGGACTATTGGATTCAGACTTGGAAATTGATATTATTAAACACAGAGGTGAACATCAAATGAGATTCAGAGATACGACCAAACATGACATAAAAATTCAACTGAACAGAGAAGAATTTTTTATTTTAACATGTGCAACTGAACCAATAACAAGATATTTAAGACAGCTAGTATTCTCCAGTTCAATTATTAAAGATTATTTAACAGACACTTTGGACAAACAATCGGATGCACCAATTTTGTATGGACCTGTGGACACTTCAATATTCAACAGAATTCCTCATGAAGTTCAAATGTGGAGACAATTGGAACAATATGTGCAAGAAAAAAATAATTTTGTAAAATCGGATGAAGAAACACATTTCAGTGATGAAAAGGATCAAAGTGATGATAATGACAACAACAAAAATGACCAGATGGAAAGTTAAATAAAGTTTTAAAATTTTTCACAACACTTTACACTTGAATTGGTAAATTTTCAATAAAAAATTCAAAATTTTGTGGGTGTAGGCCTACCGGGGATGGTGCCCACGTTAAATATACACCAACGCGCCTTCAACTGTACGGCCTGGCATAAATACATGCCTACCGTGGTGTGGAAAACAGTTGACCTTCTGACACCGTGATGGATAGACGGGTGACCTTTCAAATGGACATGGAAGAAGAAATCAAGTCCAAGCCGGGTATTATTGAATTTCAAGCTTTTCGTGGTAACGATGATCGGTTCATAATTAAAGAACTTGTATTTTACGATATAGATAAAAATATTCCTTACACATTTTTATTCAAACCACCATGCTCTTTTTCTTCACTAACCAGCAAAGCCGCAACAACAAACCGATGGACTTGGAAATATTTTCATCACATCGATTGGTATGACGGTTTTACCAGTTATTCAGACTTGTATCATATTATGCATCAATTTTCAAACAGATTTACTAATATTTACACAAAAGGACTTGAAAAGAAAAGATGGATAGAACAATTTACTTCTACTCCAGTTAAAAATGTGCAAATTAATAAAAATTTCAAATTTATTGCTGAAAACATTTGTATTTGCACACAAAGTGTGGAACATGAAAGGGACAGGCACTGTGCGTTAAAAAACGCTTTAAAATTAGCAACTTACCTGCAAGATGGAGAAATCGGTGATGGTGGTGGGGGTAACAGCGATTATAAAAGCGAGGAGCAGACCGAGACCTGGCACGAGTATTACTCGAGATTCCGAGACGACAACATCTCAGAGCAAGAAGACAGCGAGGACCTCTAGAACAACCATGGCATCCAACCAGTTTCTGCAGACTTTGGTGGAACAGTTCAACGCCCACTCCAAGTCTACAATTTTGCCGGTAAAAAAATGTTCTGAACTCAAGGATGAAAAACATTATATTATACATGCACTGAAGAAAATGGAAACTACTGTCGGCGAAGCAATCTGCTGCAGTCTCAGCGAAGCACCATATACTCCGGGGGATGAAGCAAAATTCCAAATTTACCTTCCGAAGAGATTTGTCCACCTACTACAAAATGAAGATCTACGCTCCATTCAACCGGGATGTCTCTACTTGGTGTCCCACGGATGCAGCGGCAGCAACTCCACCGAGCTTACCATCCACATCGCAGACAAGCAGCAGTGTTAAAAAATAAATAATTTTTTCTTTCTTGTATCTGTTTGTATTTTTTAACAATATATATTTTTGTCATGTAATCTTGTTTGTACTGTTTTAAATAAAGATAAAAAAAACACAAAAAAGGCAACATATCAATATGTGAAACAAAAAAAAAATTTTCACATATTGATATGTTGCCTTTTTTTTAAAGCTCTGGGGTGACCTTGACCTTTGACCTTTGCACAAATTAAACATAAATTTTTTTCAAACAGCAATATGTGTGTGTGTGTGTGTGTGTGTGTGTGTTTTCCCCCACCATTTCAGGTTACCAGCATACAGACTGTAAAGAAGTTCAGTTTGATTGCAACTGTCAAACGATGAGCACCCTATTTGAGCTTTGTGTAAGAAAAATTATTGAAGATCAACAGCTATTTAGCCATACTTTACGATCCAACGCTCCTCAACAAATTAAAATTTTTATCAAACAATACAAGCTAGACAACAGAGGTTACAACACTTTTGGTTGGTACAAGTTTGGTGATGGTACAAAATTTTGTCGAAGTTGTGGAAGGGCCGCTGTATCCAACCCGGCACAATTCCTACAAGATGATGGATGTTTACAATATGGTCATGTGGCTCCAGTTTTAAGTTACCATACACCTAAAGAACTTTGCGCCATTTGTTCAATCAATATGTTTAGTTGGCAAAAATTTAACCACCTCTCATCAGACAGCGTGTAAACAACTTCCCCCCACCACTATTTCATACTACCTTCAAACGACCATGCTAATATTCATTCCGCCTTTGGACATCATACGGAAAACATCAAGATGGCTCTGACTGTAAAATGTGCAAATTATGAAGAAGTATTTGTAAGAAATCTGCAAGAATTAAACGAAATTGTTCAAGAATTTAAATCACTAATCGAACAGGGATACCGATTGAACATGCAAATTTTTGCTTGCAACACAAAATGCCCTCATGTCCCCAGGGATGACGAGCCGCCTAGGTCACCATCATCAACTTCTTCAGCCTACTCCTCCAGATCATCCATGAAGACTCAAGCCAGTCCAAACTTGGAATATTTCTCCTGACTAATATTTATATTTTGTATCCTCATTGTACTTCAATATGCATATTTTTGTATTGTAATAAAGGAATGATAAAATAAAAACAAAATAAAAAAAAACCTATCTTGCTACAGTGTTGTAGCAAGATAGAATTTTTTTAAAACACAAATTGGATGACCTTGAACATGTTCTAACATGTTCAGGTTTTCCCCTACCACTTTTCCTCTTGGAGACCTGAGATGCGGCACCAATGTGTTTCATTACATCTTCATCTTTTGAGCTGCAAACATGGATGTTCCACCACCAATATATGAGGCCGATGAAGCGGAAAGCCTGGGGAGGAGGAGATGCCAGCATGTGGATCTAGTGGAGATGATGGAAAGAAGGATGGAAGAAAGACGGATCAGGAAGGACCATATGCTAATTCAGAGAATTTTAAAATTAGATCTCTTCATAATCTTGGCCTTATTGATTGCAATCTTCTTCTACTTGGTATACGCAGTTGTATACTGCCTAAAATGCATCGAGTGTTCAGATAAAGCAGCCAAATTGCCAGTTTTCAACATTACTCTGTAAATAAAATTTTCTTTTTTATAACTCCAAATGGTTGACCTTGAACATGTCTCAACCTGTCTCAATCCTGCAAGCAAGACTTGCTTCATTTCCAACTCAGCTACGCTAGAGGTTACACAACACAATGAAGTGGGAATTACTTGTTGACAACCTTCAATACCTAAAAGAAATTTATGAAAAATTGCACATGCGGCTATTTCAAAATCCAGGGATGGTAATTAAAATGGAATTGGAATACGACTGTCCAACCATCGACGACAGTATGGATGAAGCAGAAGGGGTAGTCCAAAATACACAAGGAACATGTTGCTGTGAAGAAAATTCTTCGACAACATCAAGCACAAGTCCGGACAGCACATATGGGGATGAAGGAGGATTTTTGTAAATAAAATTTTAAAGACCATTTTTTTAAAAACTTCAAATGGTTGACCTTGAACACGTTTGAACATGTTGAGCAATGTGGATAAAAAATATTTTTTTTCTTATGCCTATTGCTGAATAACAAACTCAGTTGTATAGTTTGCAAAAAAAATTTTTTTTTTCATTTCATATGACCATTTTCCCCCCACCATCTCCTTATCCCCACCACTCTACCGAGTACCTGAGATACACGGAGCGACTTGTTCAGTTGCTGTTCAACTCTTGTGGTGTGCACATCTCACTTTTTGCACTCAATTTACTTATATTGAGTTTAAATTTAAAAATTTAGCAAAATATCAAACATTTCTTAATTTTTCGGCAAAGTTTCAAATAACAAAAAAAATTTTTTTTCACTTTTGGTTTGATTGAAATTTCACAAGTTCCAAGATCACCTGAGAAAGAATAAAAATAAATATTTCTCAGGAAATATTTCCAATCCGAGTTACGGAGGTCCGGTAAAGGACCGGCTGGGACAAGTTGTTTGTAAGAAAATAAACTTTTCTTCCTTCTGACCACTTTACCCCCACCACTGGGCCGGGTACCTGGGGAACCGCCTGCGCCCAAGTCAGTACGTCTTCGGACGCGGTGCTGTTCGGATCGCGTGTCGTTTGTCGCAATGTCGGGTGTTTGAAGAAATTATTCTTCGGCTCTCAGTCTCTCGGTGGGTAAGTAAAATATAAAAAATTATTTTTTTTTTTTTCAAGTGGGGCTGCTGGGACGGGTCAATGACCCCTGACGGATATATTAGGTCGAGAATCTGATCGCTAGGGAATAAAAAAATATTTTTTTGCACTTTTGTGATTCCTCGAGAAATTTCAATTTCTCAGCAAAATTTGAGGATTCGCAAAAGTGCAAAAGAAATTTTTTTTTATATTCTTGCATGACCTTGACCTAATTAACGTCAGTGACGTCATCATGATGACGTCAGCGGTAGTGAAGTCACCATGACGTCATAGGTGTGACGTCTTGTGACGTCATATGACATCATTAGTGACGTCATTCGTGACGTCATTGATGACGTCATCACTGCTGACGTCATCGTGATGACGTCATGGCCCAGCAGCCCCACTTTGCCACTACTGGGGATATTATTTAAAATGAGGTTCTAAGACACTTTCATGCTTGGGCAGTTCTGTTTAACGTTAAATGTACAGGGGATGTGCAATTTCCCCATGTTATTTTTAAGGGTAAATTTTTTAACCTTTATTATCTGCTAAACTCGTTAGGATTAGGTTTAAAGATTAAACTGTTAAGTTGTCTTAATAGTTCTTGTATAATCAAAAAATGTCATAAAAGCAGGGGTTTATATTTAAAATTAGCGACTTTCGGTCTGGATAAGTTACTTATTGTACACCCTGCCTATTGAATTTAGTGTTAATCGATTTGGAAACCTTAATTTTTCTTGTTAATTTGCTGTTGGATTTAAATATTTTCACAGCTCTGAAGGATTAATTATAATAAATTGTCTAAGACAATATGTGTCAGAAAACCTACTTAAAAAGCTCATTTATAAAACGGAATCGTTGTGAATTCCCCTTTTCGTGCAAAACATTTGTAAAATTTCTAGTTAAATTAGATTGATAATAATACTAATCTATCTTCTTATTTGTATAAGGGTTTCGTCTGTTACGTCCCTTTTACTCTGGACCTAATGAGCCGATTTTTAAGATTGAGGTGTCATTTTAAAGCTTAGGATATACCGCAGTGACGAAACGTAATTAAAAAGGTCATATTGTTTCGGGCTTCGCCCCCTCGCCTTTGATTTATTTCTAGAGGGCGCCTTAAAATGTTGACCAACATTTTTATAGCAAGTTCTTTAATGTGAATTGTAATTAAACAGCTGATTACCTTCAGATTAATTTTAAAAGCCAGATAGTAAACAAAAATGGATCTCTGTCACTTCATAACCAACATTCACGTACAGTAGGCCTAGGTGAGTTTCACTCATACAGAATCATAAAATGCGCAATTTATGCGCACGGGCCACCTTGTTACTAATTGAAATAATAATACTTAACGTGGTGTGGAAAACTTGACAATATTAAAATGGGTAATTGAAAAGACAGTGAAGAATAAATAAATTCTTGAATGAAATTTTTTATAATGCTATAAATGATAACCATAGCTTATTTTCGTAAATTATATCTTTCTACTGGAACCACGTGTTTTAGCAATTGAAAAGATAAATTCCAGCTTTAATAGAAGTTAACTTTAAACAGATTAATTTGTGGCCACAACCAGGTAAGAAATGAGTTTGAGGTAATAAATATGTTTTTTTCTTACAAAATTTAAAATTGTAAATAATTTTGAATTGAAATCAACTTTTTATACTAATTTTTTTAAATAGTGATTGATAGGCAAACCAATGAACTAAGAGAGCGTACCAGAAATATTTAATTGTTTTAAAGGAATATGTGTTAATAACGAACAATAATCACATATATTTATGAGATTAGTTTTCTGAGCTATGTTGGATAAAACTGGTGATTAATCATATTTTTTCATGAAACCAAATAAATACTTTGCTCATGAACTAAATATTAATAGAGTACTGTGGCACATAGGTTTTACAACAAAAGTTGTAATTAATGCGGTTGGTCGTGTAAATTGAAATTTTTTTAATAAGACAAAAACTAGAGCAGACTCACGTTCAGGGAATAGATAAATCCCCTTTTCCTAAGAATCATAAATAAATAAATATTCCTCAGAATCAGAATAGATTTGATATACAAAATATAATTTTTAGAATTAGTTAAGTTGTTTGAAAACTTTTGAAATTACATTTGTTTAAAAAAATAACAAGTAGGCTACTGATACACAATTCATAATTTGGACTTCATGTCTTATACGGATATTTCTTGATGAAATATATTTGGATGGGTCGAATTAATCTCGAAAGTAAGTAATTATAAATATTTAAAATTGTATTTATTCTTAAATAAAAAGTTTTCGTCATTCTCAAGGCCATAATACGTCTGAGCCTATTTAACAAGCCCTCACGTTAAACCCTTTTGTCAAACTTATAACACATAATCATAGAATGCATCAGGATTACAGTAGTAGAGGTTAAGTGAAACCACACATTTATATTTAGCACTCATTTGAGGGTAAGGGTAAGGTTACATTTACGGTAGCATTTACGAAAGGACAATAACAATAAACATTATTAACAATAAATATATATTAATTTTTCTCCTAATATAAAAAATATTGACAACATATTTCATTAAAATATAATGCTTGCAAAACCAGCAAATCAATTGGGTCGCTCTTTAGAATCCGAACAATCCATAAAAAGTGGTTAAACGGTTTTATTAATGACGTATCTACATAAAGGAGGAAAGTAAGAAAAACTCGTAAACTTGTTTCTTAAACTGGTTCTAACCAACACTTTGAAGTATTCAGACTTCCGTAAGTTTTATAAGTGTTCTGAATCCCGGAATTCTTATTGACTTTTGTTCTTGTGTTTCTTCAGTTTTTATGTGTTTTGTCCTCAACGATATCATAAATCGATCACAAGAGACCTCTAGACCACGGAGGTTGATTGTCAGAGATTATCCGAGGAGAGCGGTGGGGACGTTGATAATGTTGAGGAATTTGAGCACGATGGGTAAACTGCCGAGGAAGGTCTCGAGGGCGTTGGTGCCTGTGAGGGCGCCCAGCAGCGTGGTGCCGTCGGAGATGGGCCCCAGCAGCCCTCCCACCACGTTGAGCAAGAGGAACACGATACTCAGCACTAGGGCCAGGACCAACTCTACGATCTCCACGATGACGTACAGTATCCCCGCGTCAGCCTTGTAATAACAGTTCGAACAGCCTTCCTCATCGTATTGGAAGGGGAAGATAAAGGGTTCCGGTTCCGGTTCGGGGTCGGGACCCGGGGCGGGCGCGGCGAGACTCGGGCCCTGCAACAGAAACCGGCCATTAGCAAAGAGGAACACACAGGGCCCGGTCGTTACTGCGAAATCGGGTTAGAAGTCTCTAAGGGTGGAAGGGCAAAAGAAAGTAGAGCTACAGAAAATCTCTTTTCTAACTTTGCTCACGACTTCACAAGAGTGAAAGATTGAATGGAATTTCACTAGGTCATCTCCCAATCTCAAAGCAGCCATCAAAAGTCCATTGTAACCAATAAGGATAATGGTTTAGTAACAAAAAGTCTTTTAAAGAGGTTGAAAGGGAGTTTAGAGCTTCAGTGAACTTGTCGATTAAAGAAACTCAAACGAACAGAGGATATTTATTACATTAAAACATGGATACATAAAAGAATGCATATAAAGGCCTGACAAATTTTGTAAAATATTAAAATCAATGATGGATGAAGGCTTCCACAGCCTCTGTCACAAGAAGTTAGGGTGGCTTCTAGGTTAGACCGCCTTTTGATATCCTCGAGAGGTTTCAGGGACTTTTACACTACTCCACCTCTAGGGCTCTTAGCCACCATAAAGCTACTTTAAACTACCAAATTCAAATTAAATACTCTAGGTGTGTGGTACGGTAATGGGCCTGTAGGGAGAGTTATATATGGATGCCCTGAGTACTCCACTGAGACGTCGGCAAAATATCAACAGTTAATTCTAAAAGGAAGTCCACACCAGAAGTCCTCTTAACAAATAAGCCTATTAAATTTATAATTTTCCATGCAAACTTGTATAATGGTTAGAAGGCACAGTAATTTATTGTTGTATTTGATATACGCTTCCCTGCATTTAGGTTGAATATTCTTGGACACAAAAATAAAATGGTTTGATAAAAAGGTGTCATTACATTCCAAGACTTTTGATCTCCAAGCCTAAGTGGTAGTAAGCATGACTTTATGTTTGACCAAACTTTTTGTTGTTACTGTTAAGAGTACTATTTTTTATCGATACTAATTTCTAAAAGATACATTTATGTTATATAATAAGCAACGATGTAATAATAAAAAAAATGCTTATTTATGACATGAATATCAGATATTTTCATTTATATTGGCCTGAGATTTAGAACTATTATCAAAATGTTAATTTGCACATGGTGATTAAATGTAAATGTAAATGGACAGGAATAGTCCTACATGTTAATAAAAATACAAATATAACAAATATATTTACATCCTTTAGTTAATTATACATATCTTAACCTAAATATTTGATAAACTACTTAATTTACATTCAACTTATTTTTGTTGTTCAACTGATCTTCATGCAAATAATTGAAGTACGCCAAGTCTTTTACTTCAGTGCTAAACATTTTCATATACAATACAAAACTTTTCTTAAAGTTCCCTATCAAGTCTAGAAATTGAAAATAGTAACTAACACAATTCAGGGTTAATGCGTTTTCATAATAATACATTTTAGGTAAGTGCCATTTATAACAATTTATCAACTGTGCTGTCACAACCCCAACTTAAGGAACGAGTGAGGAACTTCATATTTCATAAAAAAGCTCCGTAGGTTTTGAAGACAAACGCGACAAGGTTAAAATCTTTAACTTAAGTTTTTAATAAAGTTTACTTAACAAATCACAGGCCAATATACTGTACCGGGTGTTCATAAAGTCTTGCCCTGATAAAGAAATCAAATAGCATGAAAACAAAATATGATGGTAGAATAATGTTTTATTTACAGTTTTAACAAGTGATTTCTTAAGTTTTATTTACATATGTTCAAACTCAATAAAATTCTATGTGTCGCCTTGGGTTGCCTGTAAATATTCTAATCGACTTTTTCTATTTTCCCATATTTTTATTAACATTTAATGAGTATTAGACTGCACTGCATTTCTTATTCTCTCTCTTAGTGACTCTAAATCAAGAACTGGGGTAGAACACACTACGTCTTTGACAAACCCTCACATAAAAAAGTCCAGAGGAGTAAAGTCTGGTGACCCAGGAGGCAATTTAGTCGGGCGATCACTCCCAATCCTTAGTGACTTCAGTGATGCGCGGGCGTCTAGTTCGTTTCTTGTCTCACACACTGCTCCTGTCACAAAAATATGGATACCACCTCTCGATACTCTTTACATCAGGTGCAGGTGTTCTGAATGTTCGCACAAAAAGTCTTCGGACAGTACCGGTAATGGAGGACTGGGTTTCATTGAACCATAGGACAGACTGTTACTTCTTCTGGAGGCTAACCGTTTCTGATTTGATTTTGTACCGAATTTAAAGAAAACTGCATTGTTGTCAAACAGCTAAACAAAAACAAAGTTGTTACCAACTTAATACTAACAAAAAAACTAGATTAAATTCTCTTCAAAAGAAGCAATGCAAGTTGCGTGTGGCTCTAATGGTTTCTGTACTGCAAAGCTATCAAATCAGGGCAAGACTTTATGAACACCCGGTATATTAGCTGAAGTGATCAGTTACATCGAAAGTATTGAACATATTGGACTGAAACTAAAAAAAATGTTACAAAGACAGGAAGGAGTTTAGAACTAGTTTCTTTTGTGCTTTTAGTGGACGAAAAACCTATAAAAATCCTCGTAATAGGTTGATAGACAGACATAAATTTTGTGCTTTATTATTTAGTATGGATAAGTTTAGACAAAGCATCCCTAGATGTCCAAGATAAAAAGAACGGGTAAAAAATAATAATAATTAAAGCAACAACTATCGTGTGTCCAACAACCCTCTATGGAGTGACTGCTATCAATGACACCAGGAATTATTTAAAACATGAAAACCCAAATAATATTTGCTTAAAAGTGTTTATCGAGGTGTGCTAATTACGTTAAAAAAATTAAAACTGATGTTGTGGAAAATTAAGTGTATGTTTTTTTTTACTAGAAAGCCGATGAGAATATGTGCCAAACAGAATAATTCTATTACAGGATTTTTTTTCAAATGGTAAAAAAAACTAACTCACTTAAAAAAAAATCAGCGAATCTTTACTATAAATTGAATTATTGTGACATTGAAATAAATTGGAAGTTTGCAAATGTAAAGTGTATAAAAAGAAGTGTGCACTTAACTATTAAATGTGGGATTTATATAATTAATTGATACGGATGCCAGTAGCCTAAAGACCATTAAGCCATTGGGATTAAAATGGAAGTAATGCTAGGTTTAGTCAGGTAAAATAAGTAGACCTAGTTTAATTATATACATAGAAAATAATAATAAAGCCACAAAATATATTTTATTATGAGTAAGGCAGTAGTTGTAAATGAATTTTTAACATTACATATAAATAAAATGACAGTTTTGCCTGTTAATTGCTTAGAATCATGAAGTGTTTGGTTACTTTTAATTTTTTTTAATCTAAGAAAGCAAAAATGTGTAGTATCCCAATGTCTGTCCGTCTGTCATTTAATGTTTACGGGTTTTTCGGCGACGGTTATTGACCCAAAATTGTTCGTATAAGTTCTTAGTTTTTAGGTTAATTAAACTAAGATTTGAATTATTGTTATATGGTGTTATGAGAAGGTTTTTTGTCAATAGGGCTCCGCTCCAAAGTCCAAGAAAGTATAAATGTTAATATTTTACTCAATGTTTAAACATAGGTGTGTGAACCTTTAACAACTGATCATACTTTTGAAACATTTAACTCAAATTTCAAGTTAGTAGGTCATATTTGTTTGACAAAAACAAAAAATAACAAACGTCTGACAAATTTGCACATTTTAGCCAGCTGATCATAAATATAAATTAAGACATAAACTGGCTAGGTAGCTGGCCCGGTGCACACGAGCATTTTGCGTTTGCGTTGATGCAGCTTTATTTTGCAGCGGCGTTTGAGCAGTGCATGTACTCAAATGGAACAGTACACACGTAAACGCTCGTGTGCACCGGGGACGCCGCGTCGACGCAGCGTGCACGCAGTGTATTTTGACGCTCGTGTGAACCGGGCCTATAGTAGGTCTATTCGCCTTTAAATTCAAAGGTAGCCGGTTCGATCCTGTGAAAATTAGTAGCTTTTTAAAGAATCAATTACAGACTCCGTCGCCATTTGTCATTGAGCTATCATGGTGCTACCGAATAAATGATAGATGTTAGATAGTACAAGACTGTGGTTTGGACCGTTTCCCGTCAAAACGTCATAAAATGCATCAAGTGTAGAAACACACAATTAAAAAAAAAGATAACTATTTTGCGTTATGAAAACTGTTTAGTTATTGCAGATGTACTTCTAACTGCTTATTATGGGTGTTTTTATCCTCATATAAGCTATGGAATAGCAAATGGGTTCTGAGTCAACCAAAACAAAGTCACTCTTCCGTCTTCAAAAAAAGCAGTTCGTTTGGTTTTTGGCCTGAAGAAATCTGAATCTTGTCGGGGTATTTTTTCCCAAATTTAATCTTCTCACTTTTTCAAGCTTATACATCTACGAATGCCTCTCCTTTTTCATTAGAAACAAACACATGTTTAACTCCCGGAACACTACTCATTACCAATTCAGAAATACTTGTACATTGGCTATTCCCAAACATAAAACCACCTTTTTTAAAAAAAAACAAACACTTTATAACATAGTTCAGCTACACAATGCCTTCACTTTTATTGCCTTTCTTTTTATGGAAATAAGAAAAGAAGCCGACCTAAAACGGTTCACGAGTTGTCTGCGAGCGCTCCTTCTCAGCAAAGAATATTACAGTGTACAGGACTTTTTAAATGATAGGAATGATTTTAGTTAGGAAATTGATTTGTGTTTTTTTATTCTATAATGTATACTGACAATTGTCAATGCTGTATGAACATCAGTTTACGACAATAAATGATCTTGATTCTTGATTCTTGCAAGGCCATAGAGTGCCCTCACTAACATCACTCAAATAGAGTAGCCAATAGAGTGTTATCACTAACAACACTTGTGGTACCACGTCTTATATCAAAAGAGGAATTCAATTTTCGACTTGAGGAATATTTAGTTCCATACTTTTTAATACGTACTTTTTAATCAGCTGGATAGGCATTTTGTCATGTTCACACCACTAATTGCAACACTTAAATTTTTAATTAATAGGCAATTATGATTCTTTTCCTCCTTTTTCCTCGGTTCGTGTGCATCGAAGGAAAAATTTGCTCATATACCGTTAGAAAAGTAGTGTCCAGTAGATGAGCAGAATCCCACTTCAATTCTAATCGACAGGTTTCCAAAATTTCAATGTTAGTCTTATGGACGAAGGGTAATTGATTAATTCATTAGATAGATGTTGTAATAAAAAATCCTAGCAAATCAGGAAAATTAGATGTTTGAATTATAACATTTTAAAAAACTTGTTTGGTTAAGAACAATTTAATTTTTAGCATAGTTTTGACCAGGGGACGATCTCCAATATTTTTAAATACAGACTCTCATATCTAACAGCCCTAAAATTATTTGAGCATCAAGAATAGAGTGAAGACAGTGCATTGATTTCTTCTTTACGAATATAGGAATATTTAAGAAATAAATGCGTATTGTATATGGTTACACAACGATTTTGGCTCCTCAACTCCTACGTCATATTAGTATATTTCCCTGAACAAAGAATTTAGTTCTCAATTTACCTTTCAATAAACGTTCTGTAAAAAGAGTTATGGACTGTCATAAAATAAAATAGTTCAAGCCAACAAGATGAGTTTATATCTAGTTTGTTTAGATTAACGACACAGTATACACCCACTAACATCCCCGTGCGAACTGCTATTAATTTAAATTACCACAATACAGGTTAGTATAAAAGGTACAAAAATTATAACAAAAATCTTGTTAGTGTGTAGTTTTGTAAGAATTAGTTTTCTCTTTCAAATGTTATATCATTGTATTGAAGATGTTCACTAGAGTACAAATATGTAAAAACTCAGAATCTCAAAAAATGTCATTTACCATATCCTTGCTTAGCACGGCAGTATACAGGTAAGAATAAGAATGGGTAAGAATGGGCGAGGACTAGGTGATTGTTATATTATTGTCTATAAGTGTGTTTGATCGCATACTATGAAACGGTTTTAGTTCTAGTAATAAAAACTATTATTATTTCATTTATTTATTTGTATGTCACATAACATTTAATGAATACGGGCGAGATCCTTCCAAACAGGTGACTGGTCAATACAGTATTGACATAAAATATTTAATTTTCATATCATCACTTAAAAACTCCTTAATTAAATAATATTTTTTTTATAAAGAATAAAAAAATTACAGGACATCTTTTGAAGAAAAATTTATTTTATATACTTAGTTCTCTTCGTACACTTCTCTCAGGCGGTTTGGTTTTGTTTGAAGGATATTGTTATATTTATTTTTTGTTTCCTGTTTTATATTTATGCTATTAATTTCCAAATATTCGTTCATATACATTAACATATGCCATAAAAGAGTATATATGTACAATGAAGGAGCTGTTGAAATATTCAAGTTTTTGAATAATTGTTGACATGATTTTCGTTGCGGCGACATGGTCATGATTCTCAACATCTACCTCAAGTACTTTTTCCATTGAAGATTTTACACCCCAAACAAAATTCCGCAAATAAAAATTGAATGAAAGTATTCGTTAAACAATATTAATTTAGTGTTCATAATTATAACCCTAGTCAGGCATCTCATGTTAAAACAGACAGAAATCAGTTTTTTATAAGCAATTCATAGGCTATGTTCTGACCATGTAATGTGTTCAACAACATGTACTCTAATAATTAATACTCTAATAATTTGGCATGGCTCAGACGAACAGTTCTTTTGCTACCTATTCACAACTAGACTACAAAGGCTCACTTCTACGTTTTTGCTAAGGGAGTGAATGAAATTTGCTTTTAATTCATTCAATTTCATTCCATTACCAAACATCTAGTTCTTGAAATAATATTTTTGCTTTGATTTTGAGTTATTTAAACTACCCCCCCCCCCCCCCCCCCACGAATGATAATTACAGTTGTGTCATATTTCGTATAAACTTAACTTGGACTGTACACTTGAGGGCAAGTCATTTAGGCTTCATAGAGATTGAAAAGTGTTGGACCCGAAATTGAGGTACCCCAGTTTGTTTGTTTGTTTGTTTTTTTTTTTTTTTTTCAAAACTAGAGAGCCTTATTTGAATTTTGGCCTACCAATTTATGTTTTCAGCTTTCACTTTAATAAATAAGCCTAAAAAAGTTTTAATAAGGAAACAGCTTTTATTAAACATTTTCTAAATAATAATCAATATAGGAGTAGAATAAAAACTCAGAAATTATAAAAAGAACAAATTCTGATCTTTATTATATGTCCTTTAAGACTCGAGTCTTGGCAAAAACTAAAAATCAACATTTGATTAAAGTTACACTATACAAATACTGTCTTAAAATAAAACTAAATACACTTTCGGATTGAATTTTTGTTTTAAATAAACGAAACTATGAGTTGAACAGAAAATTCACTTTACACTAAGGGTTATAGTTGAAAGACTTGTGATGAACGTCGACTGCGACGTTGGTTGTAGAGTAGCGCGGTGCGGCGAGGCGTGGAGTGGCGTGTCTATCCCAAGAGCGCCGTCGGCACGTTAAGGAGGTTGAGGTACTTGAGGACGATCGGCAGACTGCCCAGGAAACCTTCCAACTCGTTGGGGCCATTGAGGGCGCCGAGCAGCGTGGTTGTGTCTGTGGCGGGGCCGAGCAGGCTGGCAACGATGGACACGATGGCGAACACGAGACTCAACAGGAGCGCTAACACTAGCTCGACGACCACGAGCAGAATGTAAAGTAAGTCCGGGTAACTGAAGTCTGTCTTGACATAACACGTGGGACAGCCGGGGTCAGGCGCGGGGTCGGGCGTGGGGTCCGCGGCGCTCGGGCCCTGCAACAGAACACCGGATGTTAGCAACAACAGAAAACACAGGGCCCGAGGCTCGACAGGTCGCGGGGTCACATCAATATTTATTTATCCTTCTCATTTCTATGAAATTTGGAAGTTTGTTTTTTTCTTCATTTATGTTTTTAATTCAATTGCAATTTTACATCTTAACGCAGTTTTATTTTTTAATTCTATTACTAAAATATGATTATTTCTTAAGGTTGTAGTACAAAATCTCCATGTAGCGTTTTTGTAGGCATTACTTTGTGGCATTAATTATTTTTTTACCAGCCATTTCTTACAAAAATATTTATACAACATTATTACACATTTTACAAACGGGCGTGGATAAAAAACATTAGAACGCAACAAGGTTAAATAGTAAAAAATATCATTTGCGATCATGTGCTCACAACGCAGTATAAAAATTAGAACAGACAAGATTGGAGGATAATGAAATTAATGAATGAAAGAGTTTTTCTATTCAAAGTTCAGTTGAAAGTTAAAGTTATCCGAAAAATAATTATATGATGCAAAATTTACTACGAAATACTTGGGAAATATTACGATTAAAAATGTAATTTAATAAAAATATGTGGTTTGAAAGATTTTGTTGAAATCTTTTAAAATGCTTTTTTCTAAATGTTTTATAGTTATTGTTAATAACTTAATGTGTTACATATTTATTATGTTTAGTGGGTTACATTAAGGTTACACAATTCGTTTTGTGTGTTACTTCATTGACTTGACGATTCCTCTAAAATGACTCGTATTGTTAAGATATGCAGTAAAATGAAGATTGTTTAGAGGTATTGTGATGCAAACCCAACCCCGACTGGCGTATTAAATAATTACCAATTCTATATTTATGAAAATTTGTGAAAAGCGAAAGTTATAATAAAGACAATAATGAGTGTTCATAAAAATAATATGTTGACTTTTGTTTGTAGTTGTAACTTATTTTGTACTCGATTTCACATTATGTAACCTATCTGGAAGTTATGACTTATTTAGTAGGCCCTACTCGATTTCATATTATGTAACCTATCTGGATCTGTTTACAAGTAGTAATCTTAAAAATGAAATAGAGCAACGTATTGCAAGTTTTGTACTATTACCAAAGCTTATGCAAAAGTTATTGGTAACAAATCAACACTCCCAATTTATTATTCAATATGAAAACACAAAGTTCAGAAGATGTGACCACTTTTGGTAACACATTACAAGCTTACAATGTACTGGGTCTATGTGGTATCCCCCCACGTCTGCATGTTTGGTGATGCGTTTCTTGGCCGGACACACTATTAATTTTGGAATGTATCGTGCGGTTATGTGTGTATGTGTAATTTTATTGATAAACTCTATATTTTTAAAGACTGCGTTTTGAAACTTTGACAGAATTTCTAAGGATTTGATTTCGCGACAGGTGTCCCGAAACTAGTTATCGACGTTAAACAATATGGGATTTACGACGGCATTAAGTTATGTAGACTAGTGATTAATTATAGACATAGTCATTGATCTGGAGTAAAAAATAAATAAAATGAAACAATTGTAACCCTACCTATCAAGATATTTTTAATTTTTTAAAATCAATGGCTCAGATATGTTCAATCTGCCCCAAACATAAAAATACACTGAAAGTGGCTATTTTGGGAAACAATATTTTGAAAATATCTTCTCTCAAATATGTAATTTTGTAATATTACACGTTTCTCTAATACAATTTAACATTGGAAAACAAATTTTTCCCCAATTTGGGGGGTTTGTCAGCGTAGTAGTGCTTACTGTGTAATTGTTAATTTTGCAAACACCCCAATATTAGGTATAAGGAACAAAACCAGTTCAAATACGCCTGTACTTAAATTTCATTTTAAAGTAACCACAACTATAAAGGCGCTAATTAAGTGCTGTTCCAGGTACCATCCAGTGATTATTATTTTAAATTATTTAATAATTATTTAATAATTATTTTAAATTATGATTAAATTATTTTGTCACGAGATGGTACAACAAGTTAATTAAAAAATTAATTGTTGATATTACCGAGAAAGAAGACATAAACATGACAACAGAGCAACTTGACAAATACAGTTAAATAATACTTTCACATGAACTTTGACTTTGTGTTTAATTGTAATTAAATAATTATAATTCTAATTACTATTAAATAAGTAAAGGACACATTTTTTTCAAAACTGTTATTTTAAGTTAAAACCAACATTTGATTTTATAACTGTATACGAAATTGAGTTACTGCAACTAAGTATATATATAAAAAATAATTGTTCACGTTTAATTTTAGACATTAAACTATGTCAAATGAGTAATACAAGTATAACAAATCAGAGAAATCTTAGCATACAGTTATAAATAAAAATTAAATGAAAATGTAATTAAACATGTTTTTGTTGATTAAATTAATCTTTTATACTTATGCCCAAAGTAATTATGTAAAAATTAAGTTATGCGATTATAGTATGATAATCCAGTGATAGTGATAATACTGCAACTGAAAAAAAACAACATTATTTTTCCCTGTAATATACTGGAACTAATTTTAATGATTAAAATAGGAGTATATTATTTTATTTACTTGGTTCGCTTTTATACTTTATAATGAAGTAATGAGCTTAGTACCTTAACGAGTGCATAAATTTACCTTTTTAACGACCAAGAAATCTAGAACAAAATTACCATGATAAGCATTTTATCTGTAATTATATCTTACTATTGCATTTCTCTCTAGATCTTGGGGCTTTGCCACATGGGACCTCCAAATTTGATATTGACATGTCACAGTTTAATTTCAGTTGAACAAAGAAATTTTAAAAGAAAAAAGAACTTGTATGAAACTAATCTAGTAATGTGTGCAGTGTAAATAGGGCCAAGATTAAGATCACTTTACAAAATAATGAACACATTTTATTACGCAATAAATACATTATTGTTTGAAACCCCTAAAATAAACGATTGCCACATGAACACGAACTTGGTGCTATAACGACGTAGCTTTTAGCTAAGGATTAACCCATTAAACTCCAGGGGAACGGAAGTTCGTTCTTGAGCTTATAGGTTTTGCCGAAACTGCCGATGTAAGCCTCGAGGTAGGTTGGACCGTTGAGAGCACTTAGTAAAGACTTGGCGTCTGTAGCCTGGTATGGTCGGCCATCCACGGCCCACTGTGAACAGACCATCCAAACTCGAATAAGCTAATTGAAAATATACCAGAAGTTTTAGCAGATTCATATGCTTTTTTATATCTAATGTGATTATCTAATCAGTAAATAAACCATCCTGCAATTCATATAAACATAGGTATGATCAAATATTTTTATAGTTGTAAACTAGCAGATTGCATGTCAAAAAAATGATTCAAAATCTGAAACTTTACATTGATTTATTTTTTAAATTTTGTACAGTAATAATTTGTAAAATTTGATAGGTTATTTTATTTATAATTTTCTTGAACATATATTGTAAAATCTTGGCTCGTCTCAGGCAGAAAAATTCATACTTTATGAAAGTATTTTGCACTTATCTAGTATCTAGGATGATCTGCTATAAAACTTCTAGTATATACTATTGTCTATATTTTATGAGCAATTTTGAAATGACTTCTGAAACAATTATATTTTAGTATGGGAACAGAGAGGTTTTGAGAATTAGACCCACCGAATTAAAAATATTTCTGTTTATTTTTCGTTCGCTTCCCTCCCATAGCTAAATGTCTGGCTTACATAATTTTCTGTCATTGCAACCGAGACAAAAAGCATTTTGAATATATCAAAAGCGATTAAGGGCAAGTATTTGATTTTATTTCATTTTTTTGTATGTACAGAAATTGAAAGGTCGAGTTATCTAACTTTAATTGATCGAGTTATCTCACTAAAGATCAAACATGGACGAAGGAAGGAATTATATTATGCGTAGAGCGGAACTATAGTTCGTGAAATAAGTTGAGTAGTATCAACTTATTTCACTTATTTCAATCATTTTGAAATAAGTTCGTGAAATAAGTTGTATTTTGATTTCACCAGCAGATAAAAAAATATACTTTCACAAATAAAAAAATTAATTTAAAAATTAATTAATTAATTAATTAATATCAGCCGTTATGCTTTCAAATTTTACTGCATAACAACCATGTTACATCACATCTAAATAATTATACACTCCCATATGTAACTCACTAAAAAAAATCAAAATTATAGACCACTTCCAATTGTGGTACAAACTTAAAATTGGTATGTATGTGGCTTTTGACCAGAAACCTCCGGAAAAGTCTGAAAACCGACTATATTTTTCAACGCCTTAAAAAAATGTGGACATCGATAACACGAATATTTAAGGTTTTTCTATTATCACCGTAACTTTTAAACAAGAAGTCTTGTCCCAAATCTGATTGAAATTCGTTAGTCAGGAATTAGACGCACTACAAGTTTGGTCCTTTGAAAATTTGACGTATCACACCCCTTTCACCCTTAAAAGGGGCATAATTTCAAAATGTTTTACAAAAATTGCGCTATTTTTATATTTTTTATTTACTATTTTAAAACATAGATGCCTGAAATTTGGTCCATATTATGACTTCAACTAGGCCATTGTGTAGTGGCACCCATTGGTCAATTTTAAACTGAGTTTAGTCCAAAAATTGTAAAAATACGAAATCCTTAACAATTGTTCATGTTTTTATGTTCATGTTCATAGTTGTTGTAATTGTGTTTAACTTAGCAAATATACTGCTATGTCAATATGTGTTTTGCCAGAGTATTATATTCTATTTTAGACGCTCTACAAGTTTGGTCCAGTGAACGTTGACGTATCTCACCCTCTTCACCCTGAAAAAGGGGCGTACTTTCAAAATTTCAAAATATTTTCAAAATTTCAAAAACGGTGCGATTTTATTATTTGTATTATGGCATATAGACGACTGGAATTCAGTACATATTATGACCCTAACTAGGTTTTACTATAGTAGCATTTGGCCAATTTCAACGTCTTAGATATAAATAAAATTAAAAACAAGAAATTTTTAAAATTTTCCCGTATTGTGTTTGTAATTTTCCTTAGCCTGGTAAATATCCAGTTATATCGATATATATTTTGACAGTAACATAATGTATTTTAGAAGTCATTCAAATTCACTAAAAAATTTTTCCGTATCTCAATTCCTTAAACCCCAAAGAGCATAATAGTTGAATATCTCCCCATTGTATCTTGCCCCTGCAATGGAACTAACCTAAGGAGTTTTTAACCCCCCCCCCCCAATCCTGCGAATGATATAGTTATAGGATAGCTATAACTATATAATTTTATGTTACATTTTTTATTTGATATCGTTGATGATAACATCACTAAAAAAATTTAAACTGTTATTAGTGTAATTGAGACTTTATAAACCATAAACGAACGACGGTATTTTTCACGAAATTTTTAAGACCCTTTCACCGACGATTATTTATGCAAATACGAGCATTTATGCACTCGTAGTAGGTGTCTTTAAGGGGTTGGGGGCGTCTGAGCCATTTTAAAGATTTATTTATTTATTTATTTTAAATGGAATTTTCAATTGCTTCGTGTTTGAATTTTTTTATTGTTGTTCTCCTACTCTGAGCTTAACTTTCAAATATGTGGCAATATGGAAGAAACAGTGTCTTTTGAGAAACATATTTTGAAACTAACCACATTTAAAATTTTTTATATTTTTGTGTATTTCTAGCCGCTTAGCCCCAAGACCAATTATGAACTCTGATCTGTATTTTGTTTAATACTTAATAAATTTAGGGCTTTTCCTAATGGGGTATGGGAAACCCCCATCGAGCCTCAGGCGAATATTTATCTGTTCTTTTATAATTCAGTTTTAAAAATCTTGAGACAGAAAACTCTAAAGTTCTACTGGACAAATTTTATAAATTAATGTGTCGTTAGAATGCTCCCTTCCTGTAGATCTGCAAACAATAATGAATCTTTGTTTTTGTTAAGATTTACGGTGAAAAAAAGAAGAAATCACGTTTTTCATAAAAAATACATTAAAAATGAATTTTTACTTTTTTTTATTTGGAGGCAAATTTTAGCTGCCTTTATTGAGTATTTTCAAGAAATGCGTAATAATACAACTTGGGAAATTCGTACCTCTTTTTAGAATATCACAATCCACTTTTTAAAAGTTTTTCCAAAAAAAGCTAAGCAGCCTTCTAATTTAAAGTGGCCAGAAAATACAGAATTAGAGATATTTTTATTAAACTTTGTACGACTAAATCTACAGTTCTCTGGACAGATTTCATTAATGAATGGGTCATTGCTTCATCCAAGTAGATGAACAAATAATTATGTAACTTTTATTTTTTTAAAGACGTGTGGTGGAAAAGTAAAAAACCCATGTATTTATAAGAAATACATTAAAAGCGATTGACCTATTTCAGATTTTTGACCTTTTTGTCAAGTTTTGGCTGCCTGTTATCAGTATTATACAGAAATTTATAGTAGAGATTAGCGGGAAATTTAATTCTCTTTCATAATATCACCATCCACTTTAGTAGATTTCCTCAAGATTTACAAGTTATTTGCATAAAGCTAGGCAACCTCCTAATTTATAGTAGTGAGAGAATACTGTATTAGTGATATCCTTATTAAATTTTGTACAGCCAAATCTACAGTCCTACTGGATTGATTTTATTATTTGCTTGGTAATTAAAAAGCTTCATCCGTCTGATGTGCAAATACTGTAATTACAAAAGTTAGATAAAAAAAATCATGGCGAAAAAGTAAAAACACCTATTTTTTTACAAGAAATACATTGAGAACGTGTTTCCCGCATTTATTTACTTTCTCCCCATTTACCATAGTATATAGAAAAAGTATTGTTTTTTAATTTGAGTTGTTGGTGGATTAATTCGTATTGGTGCCCACTGAGTCCAAGAAAGTGTGTCTGGATGTAAACAGAGCCAGAGAATGCCCCCTTGGTCCAATTTTAATGAATTTGATACATAGGTCCAAATCCACAATAATTCCAGGCGTTTTTCCATTTTTTAAATTTTGATTTTAAGGGTAGTTTACCCTTAAATACCCCCGTCGCAGCAGACCTGCGTACTCAGCGAATTTCCAAAGAATTATTGTTTCAACATCAAAGAACTTTGTGGCTTTCTTATATAATTAATAATCTTTACAAGGAAATATAATATATTTAATGGCATTATATTTCTGAGTAAATTATTTTTATTTAATAACTTATATATTTATATTTATGTTGCAATAAATGACTTTTTTTAACAGTAATAAAACTGCATATCCAAAGCTTCCATGCAAAAGGAATGATTTGTTTACAAATAACGAAACATAAACATTTCAAATTTGACAAATATGCAGAAGACAGCTGATCAGCTGATTAGGAACAGGTACCTTATTATCCTATCCCCATCTCTCTTGCACCCATTATACACTTATTTTCCATGAGAATACCATGGGATTTAGCATGTAGGTTTGCTGCCATGTGGGATTTTTATCAAATCTTAATTACTCACCACCTAGTGAAGGTTCATAAAAATTTTTATTAAGATATGTTGATAAATAAGCGATATATAACTTTTTAAAGATTTACCCATAAGAATAACATGGGAAACTTCATTTGAATTTTCTCTATAACCAGTTAAGCTATTTTAAAGATTCAAAATACTAAATTGTTTGTTTTTTTAAGCTCTTTTAAATGGTTTTAGTTAAATTTGAAAATTTAGGTCCAAAAATGCCAAAAACCCATTTTTGACCCCTTTGAAACCCCATAAAACCCCGTTCCCATAACCCGACAAAGCTGGTTCGCGAACTCATGAAAATAGACCTGGTCTTACACCTTCATACCAAATTTGATCAAAATCGGAGGTCCGCTTCAAAAGTTATCGGTACCACGGACACACACACACACACACACACACACACACACACACATATATATATATATATATATATATATATACATATATATGAAAATGAACGAACGGTGTTTTTGGCTTCTGGGGACCTCAAAATGAAAAAGTAAAGTGGTCCCGGGCTTAGGTCTTACCATGGCTACTACCGTAATAGCGTATTCCCTATAGGGAAATTCGCTAAAACCATAAAAAAGTTAAAAGTTAGCTCAAAAGCAGCTCAAATGATTTTGATTAAGATTAAAAATGTTGAATTGACACCACCCGCACTTCCAAGAAAATGAACGTTCAAAAGTTATATAGAAAAAAATTGCATTTTCAAAATAGCTTCTAGATTGAAATAAACTTTACTTATCATCATTAAATCAAGATAAAAAGGGAAATAACCCAGTATCTCAAATTATATTGCTTTATGTAAAGTTGTTGCGGAGAAATTTTTCGTTTTTGCTGTATACTTTGTAGGTTGTTAAAAATCTCAGACGCGCTTAGGCCGGTTCCTACGTGGGCGACTGATGCGACGTGACGAGAGCGACAAAATTTCAAACAAATGTATAAGCATTGGAGCGTTCTTAGTGGGCGACAGGAGCGACAACAATTTACAATGTATAACGTTATGGCGATGCAAGCTTGTCGCTGGTGTCGCTCCAGTCGCTCTCGTCGCGTCGCATCTGTCGCCCACGTAGGAACCGGCCTTAGGCTACGGCCACACATGGCGACTTAGTCGCCGCGACACAAACGCCGAAAAAGTGTGATACATTGAATCAAATGAAGGCGGCCACACAAGGCGACCCGCGACATGCAATGTATCACATTTGTTTCTTTGTCGCGGCGTTTGTGTCGCGGCGACTAAGTCGCCATGTGTGGCCGTTGCCTTAGACTCAAATTCGTGCCGCTCAGCTGTTAGCTACCCGACTAAGCCATCAAGGCATTTATGTTTAGAGACTTTTATAGTATTTTTCATCACTAGGAGCAAAAGTGGGTCTTTTTGTGTGCACAGCGTTTTTTTTTATCATAGTACAAAATTAAACTTTTGATAGTTAAAAATAAAGTTGTATTTTCGAGGTTATATTTACAACGTTAGTAATATGCAGTGTTTACAGTTCTGTTATTTACAAACAATGCTTTTTACAATGTTTGAATTTCAAAATTCTGCTCCTCAACATTAATAAATGAATAATAATATACTTAGCAAACAACTGACTTTTCAGTCCTAGGACCTAGAAAATTCTCCAGCTGATTTTTCAGTCCTAGGACCAAAAAAAATCGGTTTTGGTACAACTGAGAGAGAAAAAAACAATTAATTTCGTGCATAATAATAAAAACACATTTTTTATAATACTTTTGGGAGAAAGTATGAGTCAGTTATTTGATACCGTTTATGCGGAGGTAGGAATTGGCTGCCTTTATTGTGTATTTCCAAGATATGGTGGCTAAAAGTGATTTGTAGGAAATTTAATTCTCTTACAGAATATCACCATCCACTTTAGTCCATTTCCTCTTCATGTAAAAGTTATTTGCAAAAAGCTAAGCATAGTGGTGATTTATATTGCTGCTATATTACCTGCTAATTTATAGTGGTGAGAAAATACAGAATGAGTGAAACGTTGTACAACTAAATCTTTAGTTCTACTGGACGGAATTGACTAATTATGGGTAACTAAAAACCTTCATCCGTGTAAATGCGCTAATAATTATGAGTTTATTTTTAAGATATATGGTACGAAAGTAAAAACGCATGACTTTTTCATGATTAAGAAATACATTAGAATGACTTTAATTTAGAAACTTTAAAAATTGTTTTTCAAGTTTTTTCTGTCTGTCATTAGTATTTCATAGCAATTTATAATATTAAATCTTAGGAAGTTTGATTCTTTTTCAGAATACCATCACTTGGTTACTATGGTCGATTTATTCACTATTTAAAAGTTTTTTTAACTATGCAGCCTACGAAGTTTAGTGATGAGAAAATACTAAATTAGAATTATTTTTAATAAACTTTGTACAAATAAATCTACATCTGTACTGGACCAATTTTATTAAATATTGGGTCATTGGAAAGCTTCATCCGTGTAAATATCCCAATATTATGTAAGTATGATTGTTTTCGAGTAAAGGTGCATGAGTAAAAAACACGATTTCTATATAAAATACTTTAAAAGAACTTGATTAGTTCATTAATTTTGTTAGCAAGTTTTGGCTGCCTTTTAATCAGTATTTGATAACAAATGTATAATAGCAGTTTTTTTTATGAATCGTTTTATTTGAAGACATTACAATTAAAATTTATTATTCCTATCATATATCAAGGGAGATCGTAAAAAAAACTCAGATGAATTAATTTTGCTGTGGCCTATAAGAAAATCGTATTTAATGTTTAAATGTAAAACCAAATTATTTAAGAGTATTGGTCCAATCATAAATACATGTTCTTAAAATTGAATTATTTATACGAATGAAGTTGTCGGACTTAATTCAATTCCTACATTAATAATTCAAAACATTACAACTGCCTTCCCTTGCACCGCATTATAACGGTGATATTGTCTTGTAACCTACTCTGGATTCAATGTCTTCTGTCAATTGAAAAAACGAATTAAGTTTCCATTGAATATATCATATCTTAATGCACAGGGTGTAAAACAAATTAATATTTCATCACATTTACCAGGTTTTTAAGAAGGTAAAAACAAACAAATATCCCTAATAATCTACAAAAAACTTGAAAATGCTATTAAATGCTAGATAAGATTTAATTAAAAAGATAACTTTTCAATTAAAAAGAAAAAAGAAAACACACACCCACACTTACATCTCACAACGGAGATATTGATATTTTTTACAAAAAGACTTAAAATACTCTGTTGTCCGTCGTTCAAACTTTAAAATAATGGTACTTTAGGTGAATAAATTTTGCAACATTTTGTATTTAGTGCAGTTTAAAAAAATCTAATTTTCTCGGCTATTTTGAAAAAAAAAAAAATTTATGCGGTATCGAAATGATGTTGCTAAGTTTCATCACTATAAATAAGCAGAAATCAACTCATTAAATCGTTTTTCTTTTTCTACTCTTTAATGGATCTTGTACAAAATTCTGATAGTTAAATTAATAAAAAACTTTAACATTTTAACCTTTTTGAAACTTAAAAATTCTGCGTTCTTTGATTTAATTCCAACCACTCATGTCTGATGGAGTAGCCTACAAAATCTGAGATAGTTTTCAGGAGTTGTTTTCTGATTCTCATATCTATAATTTTGTTTAATTATATGTACACGAATAAAGCCGGTTTTAGAGCCTGGGGACATCAAAACAAATAGTTATCACTGCTCCGGGCTTGGATCCAACTGTGACGACTACCCCAGGATTCGATCACTATCAGTATTACCATTGACTATGTACACTAACGTAAATAGACCTCACATCCAATACATTTAGTTTGAGAAAAATTTGGAAGTTTCGTGTACGCGGCGTCAGAATCGCTGCCATCGATGTTGTTATTATTTAGCTGAATTTACAGTGCTACAAAAACACTTCATCATAACATAAACAAAAACCTCCATTATAAAATGTTTAGTCCTTGATTGAGAAGAGTGGTAGTACTGTTTGCCTATCATATGACTCTCGTACTTTCATGTACGCCGCACGAGATCGCACCACCATCAATAGGTGTCAAAAATTCCTATGCTATGAGAAGTCTACTCATGTTAGTGTACATAGCAATGGTATTACCTATGTCCACACAATAGTTGGTAGGAGTATCATTAACTCTAATACGGGTAAGGTATATTTGCATGAATGTAGAAATGCGTGTAGGCCTACACAATGGTCTCAAAAACTGCTTGGATTATTTTATCCTAACTAAAATAAACACTGTATCTATAATGAAAATAATATGTATAAAAATTGCAATGCTGATTTCAAACTCTTATTCAGAGTTGTAAAAGTATATTAAGTTATATTTAAGTAAAATTTCAAGAAGTTTTAACATTATCCTTGGAGTTAAAAATTAAACCAAATGAAATGCTGAAAACTGCTCAGTGAATTGTCAAAGTATAAACATGGTATAATACGTGGTATGATACTCTAATAAAAATATGTTACTAGATTTTAATCCTACTTTATACATATGATTATGATTGATTAGATAAACTAAATAAAATAATAAGACAACAACTATGCAATTTTTTTAATACGCAATTCATTATAAAAATTGTTTAACAATAGTTTACAATAGTATAACAAAATCAGCTGATAACTTAAGGAGTGAAATACGAATAAGAAAATTATTTCAGTTTCAACATGTGGCTCAGCAAATTAATACTAGAGTGTAGCAGCATCTATCTTACTAATTCCGTAAGGAATTTGTTGTGAGCAGCAAAACTCTCTTATTTATGAACCGATTTTGATGATTGAGGTGTCAAATTAAAGGGCATGGAATAATTTTTGTCCCCCTCAGTTCAATGTGCTTCGCCCCTTTAGACTTGAAAGTTTCCATGTGTTTTAAATATAAGACAAAATGTAGTTAGGTTACCTATAACATATGATAAATTTCATGAAAACAAACAGCTGTCTTCATAAAAACAACCTGTCTCCCCTCTGTCATTTTAATTTATTTAGTTTTCTGTTTACTTATCTGTTAACTTTCAAATTCAAATACGATGACTGACGAAATGGGATAGTGTTTATTAACATGCAGTTTTCATTCAGAACAGTGTCTAGGGAGTGACAGTTAGTTTATTTAATTATGTACCTAGAACATAATTAACAATTTAACATTTTTATTTTCATTTCATACAAGTTTCACACCATCTGGCTAGCGCTCAGACTGGAGCTGTATTCGTCGAGTATCGACTGGCAACGACTCGTTAGGTTTTAAACATGACGAAAAGAAAGTTAGCTGAGCGGAAAATTACAGTATTCCTGAAAAGAAACAAGCGTTTTTAGAATCTGCATTGAAAGATAGGTATATGTGACCGAGGTTATCACTGTTTAAGATTCCTATAAAGTACCAAGAAAGCCCTCAAATCCTAGGTCCTCACTATTATGAACTTAATAAATTTGTACTTAATAACGTAATAACTTTAATAATCTTCATCAAGATATTTAAATAAAAACACAAACAATTAAAAAATGCATTATTTCCTTCCAGACTACTAGGCCTACTAGTATAAAAACACAGTATTATTTCAAATAGGTCGTAAAGCGCCTGAAGCTGTGGGGACGCAACACCCCTGTCCCTTTGTTGCCTATTCTGACAACATGAAATTTTCAGTGCTCTCAGAACAGAAATTTACACGGCACTCTGAATGTACAAATAGTATGAAACTCCAATAAACCAGGAAAAAATTCGTATAAAAATGTATTTCTCATAAAAAAAACGAATTAAAAAATCAATTACATGCAGAGTAGACAGATTTTAAACTAAAACGTTTTACAAATAATTGATTTTTTAATGATCTGGAAAGAATAAAACTAAGAATTTTCGTATTTAAATAAAACCAAGCTTTAGAAAAAATCCATCATACATGATAAGTAGATACAAAAGTTGAAACTTTCGTGGCTATAGCTTTTTAAAGGAACAATTCAACGACCAACAAAAACTCCAAAACAAGTCCTCCATTTCAAATTCAGTCAAAAATGTATGAGGCTTGTAAAAATATCCAAACAATTACCCTGATTGGGGAAGCATTGCCGCTTTGCCACTTTTCAGCGACATTGTGGGTTTTAAAATAGGTAAGTTATTTTAAATAAGTTAGTAAAGGTCTATAAATTGAGCCGTGACACTGTTCACCATGCGAACATCACGTCTCAGTTGACATTGAAAATTGTCTCTGTTATAGTGCTGTTTTCTTGTTTTGTTTTGTGTGGGTGCCACACCTGACGGAACTAGTCATCAGCTGTTGGTGGGATATGGAACTGTCAAAGTTTCCTTTCTTCTTCATAAGGACCGACGCCACCAAGTAAAGCATACATATTTTGGAGTATTTTTTGGATCAATGTGCATCCCGCAAGAGTTGAAATTTATTACCACTTCTCAACCACATTAGTTATGTCTGCGTAGTTTGTGTGCCGCCCGACGAATGAGTAAGTGTTATTTCCCTCTGTTAATGGTAATTTTTCCGAGACACTCTTGGTGTATCAATGAGCCTCAGCCCTCGTGTTTCATTTTTGAGGGCTGGTAGCTTTGCACCACCCTTTTCTCTTTTCTCATGATTTTTCCAAGTTCAGAGAAGTCTGTGAGCATGATTGAGTCTTTTCCCTGCTCGGATAGGCCCTCAGTGACAACGAAGTCACTTGGTCACAACGAAGTGAACAGTGAGACGAAGTCTGATGGGCTATTTAGCCTGCACTGGCCTTTTCACTTTAGTTCTAAGGCCTTTAGCTGAACCAAGATATTTTTTATTATTGTTAATAATTTATTTATTCAATTTTCAACGGCATCACCATTTTTACAAGAGAATACAATGTTGATACATGCAAACTTATCATCTATACTTATTTAATACGTTAAGGGTTTTTTTGTCTTGAGAACTCCTACAATTTTCAACCAATTTTCAAGTTTTTGGTGTCGTTGGATAGGGCTTGGTCTGTAGTTGTTTCCGCCAAAAATTTATGAGAATCGGACTGAAAATAAAGGCGCTATTCACCATTGAAATCTCAAAATTTTCCATTTAAATAACATTGGGACTGAATAAAACATTTGAAACATCTGTTAATAATCAGCTGTAAATACGTGTAGTTATTGGCGATTGAAGATAGTCACATTATTGGATTGGTCGGTTGTAATTGATTTAGAGTTAAAGTAACATTTGTACTGTATTTAAATAAATTGCTTGATTTCGAGCAACACGTACACTAGTAATTCTATAATAGCACAAGCAAAGTGGAGCAATTCAAGATGGTAAAGATATTAAATTAACATAATTGAGATCCGGCGTGCTTACATGCGTAATACTACAGGTAGGATAATATATTTATAAATATCTACGATATAACAACAAGTGTGAATAAATGCAAATAATGACAATGCAAACAATATAACAAAATAAATGTTATATTGTTAATCAAATAAATAAACAATATAAATAACAAACATTTTCCCCAGCCGCAACAATCTAGAGATAGGTGCCTGCGAAATGTAGTTGGTGCGGTGTACTCTTTCAGCGAACAGGTACCGGGAGCGGGTCCGAGAATGGACCCGAAAATTGATGTGTGCCAGAAGATCGGGACAGTCGTTATATACGGCCAGGAGCTTGAACAGGAAGCAGGCGTCAAGAATCCTTCTACGAGATACCAGCTTCGGCTTCGATGGTGTCAACTGGCACTTCTAAGTAGGGAAATCCCATTCGGACTTCGATCATTCGCACGGAGAATAATGTAGTAAGCGTAGTTCAACTGTGTCATAAAAATTCTGTCCCCAATAATGTGTGATTAAATTGTATTAAACAGTGGCTTCGGTTCAGCATAGAATAGGCATTCACCCCAGGTGCAGCCTAATTCTGTCACAATTTATGTTTGTGGCATCTGAGTCCAATGTTTTTGTTACCTTGGGTTGCTGCAGTTCATTCACCTTGTCTCCAACAAGGCTAAGACATTTTGGTCGAGCCAAACCTTAGAAAAATTCGTTTTACTGCGAGCAGCTACCTTTATCGGCAAATTCCACCGTTTTTATTTTTTTCTTGTCACCCGTTTGGCCCAGTGGGCTAATGTTAGTTTCATTCCATTGTTTCTGTTGCCATGTAACTTTCATGAAGTTTTGAAATTTTTCTGATGCCCCGAGGTGAAAAAATGTTTCCTTCTTAAATGTAAAATTTTGGTTTACCCGCTGAGTGACGGTTAACTTTGAACCCACAAAGTCTCTAAATATTTTTTAAGCATTCAAATGAATATTATTAGTAACCTCAACCTCTGCCCAACTTTTAAAAGCAGTTCAAACAAATTCTGTCAATAATTGTGAAAGTTATTACCTTTTTAAGATTACAATCTACAGTCAAGCCAATATTTTTCTGGTAGGCCTGTTTCCTATTATTACAAATGTTATATGTTTTAGAATGTAACCAAACCGATACAGTAAGTCTCATTGGAGTTACCCCATCCACACTACGCCTTATTCGTTTTTCTTTTTTTTTTCCTTTGTAGGTTCGTGAGCCCCTCCTCGCCCCCGTCCTCATGGGACACGCTTCCAGGTCCTGGTTGTAGTGAGGCGGGTGTGGAGAAGAGGTGGCGGTTAAAATGTTATTAACAGCATTATTACCTTCAGCAAATTGTGCCTTTTATCCTTAATTCGCTTAAAATTAGAATCCGAATTCGCCGATATAGGATGTCTCGGGACTCTCCTCGTAATAAAGGTAAACATATTTAACAATATAATCATGAGTGACCAGTGTCTAGTCATGCTAGTTTTGTGCAACCCAACTATCATAAAAGATCTACAAATGAATTTTATTAGTTTATTTTACAACAAATTTGTACATTTTTGGACTGATCAAGTAGATCATGACTCGTCAGCGAGGTCTACTATATTAAACAAACATACGATATTTACGATATATGATATTTACGATATTTGACCCTTTAATTCATAAAACATAAAGGTAGCAAAAATTTCAAGCAATGAAAAGAAAAAATATTTAATTATTTGACTAAAGAATATTTCACTTTCTTAATCCTGGAGTGGTGATGAACCAAATGTATCTGAGTATGAAGTTAACAAACGCGAATTTTCAGTAGTTTTAAGAAGTTTTGTTTCAAGTAAACATAACAACATTCCGAAAAACGAAGAATGTTAGGTCATACATCATGTTTTGGAAAACATTTTCCTTATTTTGTGTACATACCGAAGTACTGAGAACTATTATGTACAACACTATAATGTACAAGATTGAGGAAGGGCTTCTGCCAAAACCGCCCTGCCTTAAATTAAAGTAAAACCAAAACACAATCAGACAATTGGACTACTTTTCCGCTGCTCGGTATCTGATGTGTTATAAAATTATTAAAGAGGAAATATTAATTTGAAATTTGGGGAGCTTATAATGTTAACTGAGTCAAGAACGTGACAACAGCATATTAACAGTTATTCTGGTTATTCTGTGTACCAGGCTACCTTGACGTATGAAAAAATTGATTGTTTACATTATCCATCAACGAAACCCATATGAAAACTAAAAATTTTATGTCACATACTTTAAGTCATGCCTTATAAAAAAAATTTGGTTCTTATCGGGTTGTGGATCAAAGTTATATAAAGTACATACATAGTATTGTCATTTAAGATGATCAGGTTAAATTAGAGTGGATAATTATAAGTAGAAGGGATTTGCCGGTTCTGGCGCAGGTCAAGGTCAGCGGTTGTAACTGGCAGGTGTGTGTTGTTGATTTGGGGGTTTTTTGGGGGGTTTGGGGAGGGGTTGGTAAGTGTGTCAAGGTCATTTGGAGGGGGTTTTAAAAAAGGTGGGGAGTCTGGGGACGGGTGGGGCTCCGGGAAATAAATTTATTCATTCATCAAAGCCTACCAGTGATCGTAGGATGGCTTCTACATCGTTTGCAGCCGTACTGTTGATTTCATTGCTCTGCACGGGTCGGGAGTCGGTGGAGGTAGTGTATGTAGGTGAATTTTGTGTGGGAACACCACCATTGTTATCGTTAGTAGTGGATGTCACTATTGGAGATTGTATGGGTGCACCCTGCCGTGTGTCCATAATTTGAAGAAATAAGAGCTGCTAGATGGTTATATTGTGAGTTGATAGAGTAGAATGAGAGATGTGTGTGATGAAGAACGGTTATATAAACCCGGTAATATAGTGAATAAGAATAACTGGATAACATCATCAATAGGTGTGACAAGATTGTAATGTTGATATTTCAGCATATCAGTTAAGACTGTTTGCAAAATAGTGTCAGTAGAATAACTGTTGCGAAGGTTGGATCTTGTAAAATACAAGGGGTGAAAGCTGAACTGTTTCTTAAGTTTAGCGAATGTATTACGAGGTCTTGAAACTGTGTAGTTAGACTGTTTTTGTAAAATATGTTTGGTGCGTAAAAGTTTCAGCTGTAAAGTGTGGGAAGCCATTGTAATAGTGGTGACTAAATGTGCACTGCGTAAAAAAAAAAAAAAACAAACTGATAAATGGTTAGTGTCTGTAAATGTGTTTGAATATATAAAGAGTGATTAGCATATTAACCGCGAACACATGTTTTAGAGTAAGAAATGTAAATTAGAAAATTGTTAGAAAAGTAAAGACCGAAGTTTACCCTACGAAACCCGGCGAATAAATGAGACGCTCGCGGTACCGACCCCGTATTTAAGCAATTTGTGAGTCACGAACAACCCCTCCTCTACCCTCCCCCCTCAGCCGATGGGATAAAAAGGGTGGGATTGCGGTCACCCCGGTTATTTGTTCGGTAGAGTTGCGATAGTTTGTATTAAAGGGAGAGGGAAATACTTCAAAACTATTTTGTTAAAAATATTAAGATAACATCTAGTTGAAAAAAAAGGAATTTGTTACTCTGTATGAATTGGCTATGAGCTGCACAAGTGCAAACAACAATCTGTTAATAAGTTGATGCGGTAAGAACTAGTATTTGTACAAACATTATAGTTCAGCAATAATTATATGTGTTATTAATGTGAAAAATGGTAAGTTAACACCATGGATAAGACTAACAGTAATGTAATACTATAAATGTTTAAAAGGATTAAATATAATTAAGAGTTTAAAAAAAAAGCAGATGTGAATATGAATAATTAGCAGCAGGTGAATATAAATATTAAATAATAACAAAAAAAAATATTGATGTGACGTTAATTTATGCAGTAATAAAAAAATTGGTAATGGGAGAGTAATATGTGTTTATAGTAAATAAAAAAGAAATAGTTGAAAACTAAGTTATGCATGGGGTGTTAAAAACAAGTAGACCTAATTGGAGTAAGTTAAAAGAAAGCATATATAATATTATTAGACGGTAGCGACTTACCGAGGTGTTGTGTCAGCTGTGGGTCCCGCGAGTGAAAAGAGGCGCAGCTGCTCGTGTAACGGTATTTATAACAGCAGGTGGTAATTATTATGAAAGTGACCCCCCCCCCCCCCCCCCAAATAGGTAATTAACCCCCCCCCCCTTCTTTCACTTTTATTTTATGTTGAAATGGTAATAGTAGTTAAGCTTGTGTAATACTAATTTGGTGTTACCAAACGGTAACTATTGTGGTTAAGATAATACAACATATACTTAAGATAAATTAAACTGATAGAGTAACGGTAATTTAGGTCTGCTGTTGGCAATAGATAAGAATCATAGTTGAGCGGCGAAAGGGAACACATAATTTCCTACTGTTATTAAATTAATAGCAGTGAACAACTATGGTGTAATGCTATAAGGAAAATTGTGGTTCGATTAGGTGGAGATTATAATTAAATGTTGGCCAACATTATTGAAAGCCGCAACACTACACTTAAATTATCGATGACCTACTCGTAATAATCGCCGCTACGTGTATGAAACAGTGTTGCTTGGAAATTTCCTATTGAAGTTGTACTTCGAACGTTGTAAGCCCCTCAAACCCCTACGAGTTCCCCCCACCATCTTGAAAGTTTACGAATATTCTGTTGAGAATTTTAGAATCAGTTCGTACCGAAACTCCGGACGCGAAGCTTCGGGACGAACTCAAAGGGTAACTTAAATATATAGGCGGCCGATATATATTTGAGTTATTCTTGCTGTTAGGGTTCTAATATTAATATTTGTTGTGTGTGACTGTGTGTGTGTATAAAATGTTATTTATTTTTTAGTTTTAAGTTGTGTTATTTTTAAGTTTTAATTTGCGCATTGCGATGTTAGTATTAAGGTGTGTTATATTATTGCTAATGTTTAAAAAATGTGTTTATGCATTTAATGTTGAGTGTTGATGTAATTATTGTGTATTTGTGTGCATGTGTGTGTGTGTGTACTAATAACCTTTCACAGCTAGCTGTTAGGAGGGTAGATTAAATTTAAATTTAAATTATAGAAGTTCTGTTGAACTTCATTAAATATGGGTGGGACATGCGTGTTGTGCCATAGGCAGCGCATATTTTTATTTTTTTTAAATTTTTAATTTTTTGTTAGGAAATAATTATATTTGGGTGGGTTTAGATTAAGGGTGGGAGGTTAGAGTTGCGTTTTGCATTAACTGTTCCAGATTCCCTATTGTACAATTGGAATGGTCAGGTCCAGTGCCCAGGCCCGAGGCCGACCGCCCGTATCACAGCCCACCAAACTGGATCGCCACGTGCGTGCGGGCAAAAAATTGGGATCCCTTGCAAGACGTAACTATGGGGTTGGGATTGGGAGTGTTTGAGGAATACAGAGTGGTGGAGACGGCCGTGGCCGCCTCCATCACTTTGGATCATTATTATTTTTTGGTGACCTTGACCTAAATTAAAGTAATTAACCCCCCCCCCCAAAAATTACAATTAGCCCCCCCCCCCCCCGAGGTCACTTTCACTTAGCATCCCTATATAAGCGGGGCTAGCTAACATGTCTGTTTATTCTGATTCCAGCCGCTAACGCTGCCACTTCAGAACCATGTCTCTATCAACAACTTCTGCTACTACTATCACTACGCCTGCTGCTCCTGCTGCCACTTCTGTGCCTGCTCCTACTATGAACATACCAGCTGCTAACAAGAAACCGGCAAAGAGACTGAAGTTGAAGAACGTCCCGGAGTCGATGCTGCGGCAGATGGATACACCACCATCTACATCTGCTACAACTGCTCCGGGAAATATTCTTCTCCAAGCCATGGCGGTTCTTGGGAGTATTTTTTCTCCACCTCCATCACCAACACACCCTACGGCAACTCCACCACTACAACCCCAACCTACACCTACAACGTCACCACAGATGGAGCTTCCTGTTCGTTCTGATACTCCTTCAATTCTAGAATCTATTCATAATTTCACCTCATTACCACCACTAATAACACCAATTCCTGAACCAAAGTCCATTAATCCTATCATTCCTAGTTCTAAAGTTAAAAAGTCTTTTTTCAAAATTGCTCCTTCAGAGCGTTTTCAATTATTAAAAGCAGAGCGTCGCAGGGCATTTAAAAATCCTCGTAAATGCACTGAGAAGCTGCTTAGGGGTTCTAAAAAAGGATCGGTCTGTGGTAGGAAATGTGTTTTTAATGAAAAGTATTGCCGTGTACATCTTGTAAAACATATTTCTGTGCCACAACCGACTGTGATTTCCAGCAAGTCCTACCCCGCTACTAAGTTGAAGAGATTGCGAGAAGGTTTAAGGTACTTTTTTGTAAGTAGAACAGAAAAGAGCAATAGAATTATAATAGGGTGTAACGGCTACAAATGGGTAATTAAGCTCTCTGTACCTATGAGAAACCAAAAAGCGATCAAAACACTTGATGCGAAAGACTATCTCTACAAAGGTGCGGATGGTTGGACTCGCTGGGGTCGTAGTAAAGAGTGATAAGAATTAGCTTTTTCCAAATTTTGTTAGAAAAATAATGGGAGAGAAACCAGCGCTATATAACAGTGCGCTGCGTTTCTCTCCCATTATTTTTTGGTCACTCTAAGTCCCATGACCTACTTTCACATGACCTTGAACTTTACCCCCCCCCCCCCCCCAATAAAAAATTAACCCCCCCCCCCTCACCTTTCCCTTTCCCTTTCCTTAATTTTCTCTTGCCTTATATAAGTAGCCGCTATGCAACTGGGTATGGGATATTGGCCGCTAACCTGGTGTACAGTGAACATGGCTCCGCTGGATGGTTCAAACTTTTACAACAGGCGATTTGAGCTAAAGAAAATGGAAGAAGTGGAGGAAGATGAATCTGAGCTAGAGGAAATGGAAGAAGTTGAGGAAGATGAATCTGAGCAAGAGGAAATGGAAGAAGTTGAGGAAGATGAACAATTGATATTTGAATATTTGCGTTGTGTAACTTTGGACCTGGAAGAAAGTCTTGACCCATACATGTGGGAAGCATTGGACTGGTTGCAGTTGGGCAGAACAATAGTAATTATATCACCAGTGTTGTTTCTTGGTAGCCCAATTTTGTATGTGACTGCAGACAACGCCGAATACATTTGGCAATGGGCGGAGTTGTTTGAGGATTTTAGGGGAAATGAGGAGTACAATAATTGGTTTAATATTTGTTTAAGATAAGCAGGGTTTTTTAACTCATGTGTGAGAGTTAATAGTTACTGGTTACTACATAAGTTAAAGTTTGTTGACCTTGACCTTGAACTTGACCCCCCCCCCCCTTAAAATTGCAATTAGCCCCCCCCCCTGCCTTCTATTAGTTGCATTATAAAAGCCCGCAGCTCACATATTTGCTCAGAACTTAACCAGTTGCTATATAGTGAACATGTCCAAAAGATTGGATTCATTCTTTGCTAAACATACAGAACTTTGGCCATTATTATATGGATTACATAGAAAGATTGAAGAAACAATTTTGAAAGATATGGGTGTAGGGGTTAAAGTGCTTGTATATCGTCGAGGTGATTACAAATTATTGTGTTCATGTACAGTCAGAATTGAAAATTTAAATAATTTATTTCCTTGGATGGTGCAATTACGTAATTTTGTAGAAGAAATGGAGTTTCAGTTGGAAGTAGCCGCAATGTATTATAAGCTTGATAAAGAAGAGTAATTATACTATGTTACAAATGTTTAACTATATGAAATATAGTGGGGGAAAATAGAATATATATATATAAGACAGCAACTTCATACTCAGTATCACTTTGTTATAAGATATTACTTTGGTGTGAAGAGAAAAGGTTAATAATGGTTTTTAAGGATACACCTTTTTTAAATTATTTTGAAGTAAAAAATCAGTTTAATACAAATGAAAATATAACTTGGATAGAAGAGACAAATGAAGGTTCGGAAGAAGAATTGAATAATAGTCTGGATGATTCTATATTGGAAGAAGAAATTTCGTCCTTTGAACAAGAAATATTTGAAGAGCTAATAAATGATAGTGATGAAGAAATTGTTAAAGAAGCAATTGAAACATTCATTTTAGATTCGTCAATTGATACATTGATATCCCCTATACAATCTTCAGACTCTGAATCGGACTAATGATATGTTGGTGTTTTTCTTACTGATCCTCCCCCCCCCCCTTTCTTTCCCCTTCCCCATATTTGCTATAAAAGCAAGAGTTGATCAGGTTTTTTATTCATTATATGCTGTGTTGTTAGTAAAGTCATACACTTTATTAAACTATGTCTCCAAGAGCTACTACCTTTATATACATTACTGAAATTATTACACATCGTCAGATACAAGAACAAGAAGAACTAGAACAAGAGATGAATGTTACATTTGGAGAGTTAATAGAAGAAATAGTAGAAGAATTTATAAATTTAAACCAAGAAACAACTAATGAAACTGGAAATATATCAATGATGCATCAACCGGAAGAGTTAACCGAATCTGAAGAAGAAGAAGAATCTGAATAAAATGGTGGGGGGTTGATTATTTAAGCAGGAAAGAAAACAGTTTAAAAATCATTTCATAATGGAGGACCGAGAAGCAATGTTTAAAGCTTTTTGTAAGGAAGAACCCTGGGTTCCACCGGTAAATTCCTTTACATATTATTTCCCACTTTTAGACATGGAGGATTGTAAAAAAATTCCAGACATTGGTTTTAAATTTCAAAAACAAGGAATGTTAATTGGTGTCACTGAAAAATATCACAATGAATATTCGGAAAGATTGGCGTTTAACTTTATGATGGACAATATGAATATTAAACCCAGTGAGTATCCATATTTTCTTTATAAATTTTTAGTTGAAAATGGTGCCAGTGTAACTATTGAAATATGTATTCAACATTTTTGGCCTACTGGGGATAGTGGTGGGGGAAAGTAAATAAATGTGTTGTTTAACCGGATAGTCTCTCACTCTTGTAAAATCATTCACCAACAATGTATCGTCCAATTTTATCTGATTTGGCTGCATCTCATGAAGAAGCTGAAGCTAGAAGGAAGAAAAGCGAACAAGCAAGACAAATTCAGTCTAATATTAATATGGAGTATTATAGGCTACAAATCCAAATCCCAGGTATGCATCTTGGAGAAAACAGAGTAAAGACTGTACATGCGGCTGGTAGTTATATTAAGTATTTGAAATTATTATTGGAAGATAGAGAGTCTAAAATTACAAAATTAGAAGATGAAATGAAGAAATTGAAAAATGAACTATTGCTTTTGAAAAATGGAAATAATGAAGTCGTAGTTGAAGAGGGTGCAGAAGAAGGAAATGAAATATTGGGAATTTGAAGAAAGAAGTTTAAACATCTGTATAAACTTATAAAAAACAAAAATAATAAAAAAATTAATAAAATAAAAAAAAATATTAAAAAAATTAGATTTAGAATAGAGAGCGGGGAATAGATCACTTTGTGGCAATGGAATAACATGTCACTTAGTGCTCTATTCCCCGTTCTCGCATTAATATAATTTGACCTTGACATATATAAAATATGGTGGGGATAAAGTATTTAAGACGGATGTAACATGTGTAAACACTTCAGTTGAAATATTAATCTCTTTTATAAAACATGGTGGATACTCTATTTGAACTTTGCTTGAGGAAAATTATTTGTGATGGTTTTTTATTTAACCATATAATAAGATCAGGAGAATGTGTTATTCCAAACAGCATTAGAGAAGCTATTCATGAATACCGAAGACAAAATTATGGGTTTGGCATTATTGTTGCTTATAAATTTGCAGATGGGACGACTCTTTGTCAAGATTGTGCACGAGCAGCTATAGATGATTGGGATGAATTTGATCTTGAAGGAGGATATGTAGACCATCGTGTTAAGGCACCACTAATAAGGTTTGAAATCATGAATGAAAAATGTACAATCTGTGCACAACTGTTATTTAGATTTATTAGATGTAGATCATATTAAAAAAAAACTGTTTAATGTAACACTATGGTGGGGAAATTTATTGAATGGTGGGGGAAAATAGAAGTGGGGGGTATTGGTTATATATGTTGCTCGATGTTCACCAATTTCTTTAGTCTTGTAATATTGTTTGAAAAAGTAACTTGTAATTTAGTAAAAAAAAAAATGAATTTTGAACTAGAAGTGACAAGCTTTAAAATAGTTGAAGAGGAGTGGACAACAGTTTCAAATTTTATTCATTCAAAACAAGATAATGGAACTCTAATGAAGGTATTTTGTTACATTTTAGAGGAAGGGGATGAAGACATAGTAAGAGACTATTTAAGAAATAGAGATATGTCAACTTCCAGCTCGGACTTTGTTAAATTTTTAAAAGACAAAAATGTTAACGCGGAATTAGAAGTTTGGTTTTATGTTTAAAGAACTTGGTAGAGGGAGAATAAAAATGGTGGGGGAATTGTGTATAAAACAAGGTTTATACGCAGCAGGAGTTATTCGCTTACTACCATTTAAAAGAAGAACATCATAGAAAAAAATGGCTGAATCTCGGGACTATTCAACTCCTTCAACAAGTGAAAGAAAACCATTAAATTTGTCAAAGAAGATTGTGAATTTGTCAAGAAAAGGTAAACCTATAACACATCCGGAATCGAGCATTTTAGCTAAGGAACGTCATATAAAAGAGAAAACTGAATTGTATCAAATGCAGCTTTTAGTACCTTCATTGGACGTAGGCTGTACAAGAGCACATACATTGAGGACTGCAAACAAGTACATAATAGAACTGTTGGGTAAAATTGAAGTATTGGAAAATAAACTAAAGGAGTTGCAAAATCTAAATGTATGGAATCCAGCAAATGAACTCCCTGTTCTGCAGATGGAGCCAAACGATCTTCCTGCTACTTATGCATGGAACGCATTTAATGATATTGATAGAGACTCTCCTGTGAAGTACCAACCTCCTGCTGTGTAAAAAATGATGGGTAAAAAAAAAATACAAAAAAATAATAAAATATAAATGGAAAAAAAAATTAGTTGTAGAATAGAGAGCGGGGAATAGATCACTCTGTGGCAATGGAATAACATGTCACTTAGTGCTCTATTCCCCGTTCTCGCATTAATTATGTTTGACCTTGACCTAAATAAACATGGTGGGGGAAGGTAATTGAGTGGGGGAAACTAGATAAAAGAAGTCCAACGCTCGGTTGGAGTCATTCTTATCCTAAACAGGCGTTTACTAACATAACATAAGAAAAGACAACATGAATAGTGAAAACATCATTTTGGATCTTTCATTAAGTGAAAAGAATAAAAAACAATATGCGGACTCTCGAAAAATGAAGATGAAAGAAATGGCAAAGGCAAGAGAAACAAGAATAAAACTAAAATATTATAAACTACAGAGGCTAATACCAGGAGTGAAATTGGGAGAAGTAAGAACCAGAACAATTGACATGGCTGCTGACTACATCAACCAACTTCTTATAGAGTTGACTATAAAAAATGAAAGAATACGTCAATTGGAATATGAACGTAAACAATTGTTTCACCAAGAAAAAGAAGAACCTATGAACTGTGTGATTAAAGACAATCAATAAAGAAAAGTTAAAGAAAGGAAACTGCAAAATTACTAAAAATATTGAATATAAATTGGTTATTAATTGGACTTGCATTAGAGAGTGGGGAATAGATCACTTTGTGGTAATGGACTAACATACCACTTAGTGCTCTATTCCCCATTCTCGCTTTAAGTGTTGTTGACCTTGACCTAATAAAATAATTTATATAAAAGCAGCTACGAGAAAGAAGCTCTTTCATTTAATCGACATGGCTCCTGTGGATACCACCGACTATCCAAGTAAACCTATTGCAGAAATATTGTGTAAAATTCTACAAGAGGAGTTTGATGTGGAAGATGTGGATAATGACAGTTCAGAAACAGATAGTGTTAACAGTATGGAAGAAGAATTAATAAATGAAGGGAGTGAAGATGTAGAAATGGAGTTAACAGAGAATGAATACACACCATCATTGGAATTTGAAAATATTCATAATGAAACTCCAACATCCAGTCACGATCCAGATTTGGAATCAATACGTGGAAGATTAATTTTTTGTGCAAGACAATTATTTCCATATGAAGAAGAAGAAGATGAAGAAGAAGAAGATTAAAAATAGTGGTGGGGGTAAAAAGTGGTGGGGTAATACAGCATAAAAAGGAGGTATGAAAAAGATGCATTTCATTTATATGCCGAATTTCATAGGATAAACATCACTAAAATGCATCGTTGTGATATATGTTTAGAAACTTATGAAGATGAAATATTGCTAGACATTCATAAGGAGTTATATCATAATATAAATGAAAATTTAACACAAAATGAAAATAAAAATGCATCTGCAGAAGAAGAAGAAACAGCGGGACCATCTAATGCACTACCTAATTTAAGTATTCATGCATTGCCTGGAAGAGTAGTAACACATCACAAAATCCAAAATGAAAATTTAGAATTAGACAAATTTCTTGCCGAAGCAAAAACCATTGTAGTTAAACTTTTAAAAGAAGAATTAAAACGATTAAATTTTATTAAATTCGGCTTGTTATTGGATGCTATGTTTATAAACGTTGAAGAAGAATTGTCACCAAGAGGATTTATAACTAAAAACAGAACCATCATGAGTAGTTCAGATATTAATTCAATAGTAGAAGAATGTTTTGATGAGATCATCAATAAAATCCAAGAACATGAAGGACGAGGATCAGGTTGGAGTTTAGTTAGTGTAGTAAGTATGGATATTAGAGTTCACAAGCATGGGTATGGGGTAATGGGGAGCAGTTATATAGCTCTTCCAAAAAGGATTCAAGATACAAAATCATGTGTGAATGTTCAAAATCATGATACGGAATGTTTCCGGTATGCAATGACATCAAAATTCATATCATGCGATGCACAAAGACCCAGCGAAGAATATGAGAACTATAGATACAGATATAACTTTCAAGGTGTGTCTTATCCGGTAGCCTTGAAGGATATTTCTAAATTTGAAAAACAAAACCCTGGAATATCTGTAAATGTATTTGGTTTGGACAGTTCTAACAAGGTGTATCCTTTGAAAGTGGTAAAAAACGAACTTGCAGACCATACGGATTTGTTATTAATTACAAAGGATGAAGTATCACACTATGTATGGATAAAATCATTTGAAAGACTTGTCAATAAACAATTATCAAGAAATGAACATAGAAAAATAATTTGTAAAAGATGTTTTTGTTTTAAAGAACTTAGAAATGGAGGACAAAATTGGTTACTGGAGCACAAACAACTGTGTAATGAAAATTTTGAAGCTAAGATTATTCTACCACCATTAAATAAATCATATTTACAGTTTGAAAAAGTTTTCCATCAGTATCGCATTCCTATAGTAATATATGCCGATTTTGAATCAACACTTGTTCCAATTGAAGATGAAAACATTGAAGCAAGGAAGAGTATAAAATATCAAATGCACAAGCCTAACAGTTTTTGTTTATTGGTTAAATCCACATTGGTTGAAGAACATTTGAATGCATATGGATTGTCATCAAAACCCGTGGTGTATCGTGGTGAAGATGTTGCCAGAACATTTTTAAATCATCTATATGAAATAGCTGGCCATGTTGAAAATTTGTATAATAATATAGTACCAATGATACCAATGGAGGAAGAAGAGGAAATTCAACATGAAAATGCTACCCACTGTTTTCTATGTAAAAATGAATTTACTTTAAATAACTATAAAGTTAAAGATCACGATCATCTTACAGGATATTATAGGGGTGCAGCATGCAATGCATGCAACATAAACTATAAGATTACCAGAAGAATTCCTGTAATATTGCATAACCTTAGCGGTTATGATGGTCATTTTATAATACCAGAATTGGGGAGAGATGATGGTGCAATTGATGTTCTTGCAGAAACAACTGAAAAGTTTATAACCTTTAGTAAAAAAATTGGAAATATGAAGTTGCAATTTGTAGATTCGTACCGGTTTATGCCGTGCAGCTTATCAAAACTTTCTGAAAATCTTAGAAAAGAAGATTTAATAGAAACAAAAAAAATTGTAAACAATGATAAATTAGATTTAGTTCTTCGTAAAGGCGTTTTTCCTTATGATTACATTGACAATTTGGAAAAATTTGAAGAAACGTCACTTCCACCTAAAGAAGCTTTTAAGAATAAATTACATGAAGAGGACATCAGTGAAGAGGATTATCAACACGCTTGTAGAGTATGGAATGAATTAGAAATAAGAACCTTAGGCGAATATTCAGATTTTTATGTTAAATTAGATGTGACTTTACTCTGCGACATAATGGAAGAATTTAGAAACACCTGTTTTACAGCATATGGATTAGACCCACTTCATTCGTACACAGCTCCCGGATTGGCATGGCAGGCTATGTTAAAAGAAACAAAATGCAAACTTCAACTATTAACTGACATAGACATGGTGTTGATGATTGAATCCGGTATTCGAGGAGGATTAACCCAAAGTGTAACTAGATATGTAAAAGCAAACAATAAATATCTTCCAAATTACGACGCATCACAACCTAGCACATTTATAGGTTATTTTGATGCAAATAATCTGTACGGATGGGCCATGTCGAACCCTCTTCCATATGACAATTTTAAATGGGTTGATCCAAATTCAATCAATAACATCGCTGATATCCCTAAATATGGGGATATTGGCTACATTTTTGACTTTGATTTTGAATACCCAGAACATCTCCACGACCATCATTATGATCTACCACTATTAGCAAAAACAGAAATATCTCCCACTGGTAGATGGCCAAAATTGATGATGACACTTAACAATAAGACTAGGTATGTAGCTCATTATTGGACAGTACAGCAAGCGCTAGAAATGGGATTGAAAATTACGAAAATTAATAAAGTACTGCAATTTTCACAATCCTGTTGGTTAAAATCTTATATAGATAACAACACAAGAAGAAGAACTGCAGCAACATCCAATTTTCAAAAAGATTTCTTTAAATTAATGAACAATGCGATATTCGGTAAAACATTAGAAAACAAAAGAAATCACAAAGACTTAAGATTGGTTGTTGATCCAACAAAATTACAGAAATTGGTGCAAAAACCAAACTTTGCATCTTCTATAATTATTAATGAAAACCTTGTAGCCGTTTCTATGAATAAAATTTCAATTAAGATGGATCGACCCATATATGTTGGAATGTCCATTTTAGACATATCAAAAACTCACATGTATGATTTTCATTATAATAAAATGGTGAAATTTTATGGTAGAGATAATATCGGAATAGCATACATGGATACTGATGCATTCATCTATTGGATTATAACCAATGATATGTACAAAGATTTACGCACATTTGTTTATAAAAATGACTTTGATTTTTCTGACTACCCACAACATCACCCTAATTACGACAATGGAATAAACAAGAAGGTTTTAGGAAAATTTAAAGATGAAACAAATGGTGCACCTATGGAAGAAATTGTGGCATTAATGTCCAAACTGTATTCTTTTCAATTGTACATTAGTGAAAAAGAAGAACATCAAGTTGTAAAGAAGGCAAAAGGTATAAAAACATCATATTTAAAGAAGAATGTACAGTTTGAACATTTTAAAAGATGTTTATTTGAAAGCATGGAAACAACTGCAACTTTTAATACAATAAGAAGCTTTAATCATCAAGTCTACAGTGTCAAGCAAACTAAGTGGGGACTCAGCTACAAGGATGATAAGAGACATATCCAGGAAGACAATATACACACTCTACCTTTTGGACATTATTCTTTAACTCCTATCGACCAATAAAACCTATTCTTCGTCCTTCCACCTGTTTCCTTTTCCTTTCCGTAAAAAAGAGGGAGCATGGCAAGTTCAATGCCATGTTCCCTCTTTTTTACACAAATATAATATGGCCTTGACCCATATTTGTTAATAATATAAAAGGTGATAAACCATTTTGAGGATTAGTATTTTCTCAAGCGGTGTACAAACAACATCTGAAGATGGAAGGATTAAAGGATAAAATTGTAAACGAACTTCATAAGCCGGCAAGAAGAAAGTTTCCAAGAAGAAATACAATTATTAAAGGAATGAACGATCTTTACCAAGCCGATCTTATTGAGATGATACCGCATAGTAAATTAAATAAGGGATTTAAATATATATTAGCAATTATAGATTGTTTTAGTAAGCTTGCTGACGCTATACCACTCAAGGATAAGACTGGGAAAAGTGTAACAAAAGCTATGGAAGCAGCTATAAAGAAAAACAAATTTGTTATAAAACATTTACAAACTGATGATGGAAAAGAATATTTTAACAAAGAATTTACAGCATTAATGAAAAAATATAACATAAATCATTATTCTACAAATTCGGAAGTTAAAGCTTCCATAATTGAACGATTCAACAGAACATTAAAAGGAGCAATGTATAAAACATTTTCTAAACGAGGATCATACGTGTGGTACGATATATTACCGAAGCTTATAAAAGAATACAATAACAAGTTTCATCGCACTATTGGTATGAAACCTATTGAAGTAAATAGCAATAATGCTAAGCTTGTTTTGGAGCGTATTAAGAAAATTACTACTCCTAAAATTGAAAAATTAAAACCTAAAAAGTTTAAAATTAACGACAAAGTACGTATAAGTAAATATAAAGGAGTTTTTAGTAAAAGATATTTACCAAATTGGACTAACGAAATATTTACAATCTACAAAGTGCAACCGACAATACCAGAAACCTACATTTTAAAGGATAACAAAGGTGAACTACTTCAAGGCGGTTTCTATGGTCATGAATTATTAAAATCGACAGTAGGTGATGTATATCTTGTTGAAAAAGTTTTACAAAGAAAAAAGGATAAAGTTAAAGTCCGTTGGTTGGGATTTGATAGGAGTGAAGATTCTTGGATTCCTACAAAAGACTTGGTGTAATACTTTAATAACTCATTATGTGTTTAACCTTTAAACAAGATGGATATTGTACAGCAAAAAGAACGATTTAATATTAATAATATAGATGAATTGACAGTGGATAATAACAATTTAAACCATGGTAAACATGGTGAATTACTACCAAACTCTATAAGATGTTTAATAACTGGCCCTTCTAATTGTGGAAAAACAAATGTTGTTTTTAACCTTATAACTAATCCAAAAGGGCTACGTTTTAATAACATATACATTTTTTCAAAATCTTTGCAACAACCTAAATACCAGTTGTTAGATAAGATATTAGCAAATGTACCAGAAGTAAATTTCTACAAGTTTAATGCTAGTGAAACTATTATGCAACCAAATGAAGCTAAACCATTTTCTATATTTATATTTGACGATGTGTCATGTGAGAATCATGATACAATAAGAAGTTATTTCGCAATGGGGAGACATCATAATATTGACAGTATTTACATTGGTCAAACCTATAGTAAAATTCCAAAACAACTTATAAGAGATAATGCAAATTTGTTGATAATATTCAAGCAAGATGAAACAAATTTGAAACATATATATAACGATCATGTGAATGCCGACATGACATTTGATAAATTTAAAGAGATGTGCGGCAAAGCATGGGCTGAAAAGTATGGATTTCTTGTTATTATGAAAGATGAAGCTATAAAAGATGGAAGGTATCGAATAGGGTTAGATAAATTTGTATTAATCCATTAAATGAATAGCAGTATGTCTAGTAATGAATGAGACTTCATAGTGTAAACATGGTAAATCAAGAAAAACTATTGAAAGAAATAAAATCACTCAGTGATTCTATTAGGATAAAAAACCGTGCATTAAGGATGGGTATAAGCGAAAGAGAAGAATTTTTAGAGACTACATTTAAACCTATTACAGAACCTTTAAAACAAATATCAGAAACCATTAGTAAACCTCGTTATGAAGGAGATGTTTTACTACCAGTTTCTAAACAAGAAGTACAAGCATTAAAAAAAGAAGACAATGATGATTCATATACAAGCGCTAGTGACCAAGAAGAAACAAAAGAAGAAGATGAACCTATTGTTGAAAAGGAAGAAGAACAGCCAATACCTGAAGCAGAACAATCTATTCCAAATTTAACTCAATTGAGTAGCGATATATTACAACACGGACCTCTCGGAAGAAAATATATATTGAAAATGCTACATGATATAAAATCAAACCCCAATTTAAGTAAATCACACATATACGGAGCAAGAATTGATGGGAATGAATTAAAAATAGGTGATTCAAAACTTAAAATAACTGAAGACGATTATATCATTATTGGTGAGCATAAATATAAGGGAACAAAAGGATTATATGAATTAATTTTTAAAAACATACCATTGAGATATTCGACCAAAGATTTAAATACTTTTAAGGAAATTTTACAAAATACTAATGCACATAAAAGGAATTACTCAAAGGATGCAATAATTAATCGTTCACGCGCAACAAAATATAACATTGTTATAAAAAAGTTGTTTCCCCCACGAAAACTACCAACATTACGTACCGCACCAGTAGTGAAACAACCGCTAAAAAGAAAATCTTTATCACTTATGGATTTATCACTTCTTGAACAACATGGTAAAAAGAGTAAAGGAGATACTTCAACATCTGGCAAAGGACTGATGAAAAATCTGTACAATACCAATGTAATTTATTACAAAGACATTAATAAATTAGTTGACAGAATGAGACTATTACATGAAGCTATGGAAGCCGGTCATACAGGTTTAAATAATGAATGGGTGGCTCTAGTTGATGAACTTAGAAGTCGAGGTGTCGTCGTATAATTGTCCGCAGATATAAAAGAACGGCAAGCATATATAATGTATCATTTTTAACATGAGCGTCGACAAGTTTGGACGGTACTCCGCGTTAGGAGTGCAAGTTGGAGAAGACAGAAAAAGAAGTGGATTGCCGCAAACACCTGAAGGTGACTATAGCATAAGTAATAAACGTTTAAAACTAGTTAAAGATCCAGAAGAAGATACTGATGGAGCAAATTTAAAGACAGTAAAAGAAGCTACTTCAACATCATTAAAATTACTTAAGGATACTTACGATGTTAAATCTCATAGAATAATTAATGTTGGTAAACCAACTGACAGTTCTGATGCAATTACTAAAGAGTATTTATCATCTGAACTTTCAAACACTTTAAAATTGCAGTGGGGTAACAATTTAAAAGATGGACAAACATATGATGCTGGAAATCATAGGATAACCAATGTGGCAAATCCAAAAAATGATAAAGATTCAGTTAATAAAGAATATTTACATTCTATAATACCGGAAAAGACTCAACGAGGATTTTCTTTTTATAAGTTTATTATAAATGACATTGGATACCCAAAGGAAGACGGCGATGCTGTAAACCTGAAATACATCAAGGACAACTGTATTTTACAAGATGGTGATGAAATCGATTGTTATGGGAAAGTATTGTCAAATGTAAAGTTCGGTTCTCAACCAAAAGACGCTGTTACTATGGAACAACTATCTAAAGAATTAAAAAGGGGAACATCGAATTTTGTAAAACATGAAGATGCCGTGCTAAAGCGAGGAGATACATTTATACATGGAAATGAAAAGTTTGATTTAATGCAAGGAAAAAATGATGAATGGGATGCAGGACATAAAACAATAACAAATGGAAGATTTGGTATAAAAGATTCAGATGTACCTTTGATGGTACAAACATTAATTGCGAGTGGTGGTAGATTAGATACATACAATGGTCGTAATAGAAGAATAAAAAATATTTATCCTGGTTATGAAGATGATGATTGTGTTACATTGAGACAAACAATAACTTGGGATAAACACTTTGGGACCAAATATGATGCAAAGATGAAGAAAATAATTAATATTTTACCAGGAGAAGATTTAAATGATGCTGCTACTATAGGACAAGTTATAACAATGTCAAAAAGTGATTCAAACGCTTACACATGTAATGATAAACGTATTATGCAGTTACACGATCCTCAACATCCGAAAGATGCTGTAACTTTAGATTGTTTAATAAGAATAGTGGGCAATTTACTTATTGATACCCACAATCATATAGCTAGTACAACAAATCATGTGATGATTCAACCCGATGAACGAGAAGCATGGATTAAAAATAGAATCATAAATCAATATATAATTAATTTGAATAATTAATTATTTAAATATAAAAATTGTGCATAAGTTATTCATTTATATAAAGCATCTCGTTGAGTAAACACGCCGGTTATATATAAAACAACATAATGAAGATCGCACCGCTCAGTCGTCGTCAAGTCAGCGGCAAGAAAGGACGTGAGTAGTGTGTTTTGGTCACTTTTAAAACCGGCCACGTGCCCACCGGGCCACGTGCCGCGGCAGCTGGCGCCAGCTGCCATGTCACATAGCTTCCGGTGGGGGTTAGAGGGTATATATGAGATGCTGTAGTTATATTTTATACCATATAGGTTGGGGTGGAGATGGCGATAGTGTTGGCGTTAGGGTGAAGTGAATTTGCGCATAAAATTAAAATTAAAAGTTAGTTCAAAATTGAAATTCGTCGGTGTTAACGAAACTCTAACAGTTGAAGAAAAATTAAGAGTTAGTTCAAAATTGAAATTCAAACTTATAACTGAGATGCGGAAAATATGTCAAGGTCATCCAGAGTAAGTTTTAAAAAATTCTATCCAACTATCACCAGAAATAGTTTTTTAAGTTGAAGTAGTTGGTGATAGCGGGATAATTGATTCGTGCCATGGGAGAGGTGTTTATCGTTTGAAAGTTGGCGATCGAATGAGAAGCGCCGCCTAGGGAGAGGGCTTATAAAACGGCAACCTTCCCCCACCACCCTTTCCCCCACTCCTTTAGACCAATAACCGGTCGCCGACTCTATGTGGTGAAACTGAACTAGACATGGCGGCCGCCATGGATAATTCTAACCTCAAACCTTAGTTTTGCATTGGTGAGCATGAGCCACCCCCACTCCTTTACCTTTCTTTTATATTTTTAAAACCGAACAGATGTTCGGGCAGGTGTTGGGGGCAGAAATGTTAAAATATTGGGGTGGAGATGGCAATAGCGTTGGCGGTCGGTTGAACTGAATTTGCGAATAAAGTAACTAGGGTTGAACTAAAAGTATACATAAATTAAAAGTTAGTTGAAAACTGAAATTTGACGGTGTTAACAAAACTCTTAATAGTTGAACAAAACTAAAAGTTAGTTTAAAACTGAAATTCAAATTTATAAATAGGATCTGGAAAGTATGTCAAGGTCATCCAGAGTAAGTTTTAAAAAAGCCTACCCAACTACCACCAGAAATAGTTCTAAGTTGAACTAGTTGGTGATAGTAGGATAGGTTGAAGTAACTTTTGAATTTTATTAGTGAACATACAATTAATGTGCAACAGCAGAGTTTAAACAAGTTGAACTTTTGTGATGAATTACAGAGTTGTAAATGCAAACACCGACGACGATGAGAAGGTAAATGCAGAGTCCCCAGATGATGTATTTGAAAAGCTTGAACAAATGTAACATTTCAAGTTGGTTTTCCCGTTCCATTTCCAATCGTTTAATTTCCAATTTCAATTTATCCTCTTCCATTCTAGTTACGAAGGGAACTTCATCCATCATATCCATCATGATTGTGTTAGTGTTTGAAATTTTAGTGATGTTGATAGTTCAGAAGTCGAAGACGGAATAAGAAGTGAAAGGGGGAAATGTTAGTTAAATAAAGAAGTGGTGGGGGGAAGGATGAATTACAAAGAAGTGGTGGGGGAAAGACGTTGCTCTTCATTATTACCATCAGTAGTGTCAGATGGTGCAGGAGTTAGATTTAGTAAACTGTCTTCGTCTAAACTTTCAACCTTATCACAAATAGGACAATCGTATGTTATTTCCAAATTCATTTTGATGGTTGTAAAATTATCTACAAGTTCTTGTAAAATATTAAAAATGTCTTGTAACTCTTCTTTAGAGTTTATTTCAAAACTAGAATTCATTCGGGCCAATGGAGAGTTGTTCATTGTTGGAGAGTCGGTGATGGAATGAGGATCGGCGCATAGGGAGGGGGCTTATATAATGGTGACCTTGAGCAGGCGTCTAGGGAGGGGGGCTGTCTAGGGAGGGGGCTTTTATATGGGGAACCTTGAGCTTATGATTAAATAAAATGTTTAGTTCTTCTTCTTCGTCTTTTAATTCAATTATTTGAACCGAAGTAGTTGTTTCATCCTCTTCACTCGATGAAGAAAACAATTCACCAGGATTTAAATATTGAACTACAATTCTGAACCATCTTATAGGATATTCGTCAATGATAGAAAGTAAGTTTTGAAACAATTCTTCCATCTCTTCCCTGTCAGTTATTATATGTTCAAACTTGATAAATTTGTTTTCCATGTTGTTAGTTAGAGTGTTGGAAGTGGAATGATTTAATATTATATAAAAATTAGAACTAGTGGTGGGGGGAAATCTCAAGGTCATCCAAATGAAGTTTTAAAAAAGAGTGTAAAACTGAAATTACACATTTGATGGTTCTACAGGATCGGAATACCAATCTGATCTGTATTTACATCTTTTTATCATATGTGTACAAAAATCATCTTGATGAGAATTGGTGCGTTGACAATGAGCAAGATCTAGAGGGTGAAATTTGAAACATCTTTGAGGACAACATGTATGAAAATATCTTGATTTGTAAAATTTGAAAGTTCGCAATTCCGGTGGTGGTAGTTGTTTTGTTTTGCATTTGCAATAACAAGATCCGAAGAATTCACATTTAGTACAAGCTAACCCATCCACCATCATTGGTCCTAAATCTGTACACTGTTGTTCACAACAGTAACGAGGTTTGTACTTGTATTTTTGCTCTTCCATGTTGACGCTGCGGAGTCCAGTGAAAGAATAAGAGTGTATAGTGTTGAATAGTGAGTTTTATGTACTGTGAAAAGTGGTGGGGGTAATTTCAAGGTCATCCAAATGGAGTTTTAAAAAATTATACCTTACAAGTGTAAGGATTATTAAAATTTAGGAAGTTTGTTTCTCTTTGTTTTCTTCAGACTTTTTCTCTCTCTCCGCCTTAGCCATAGCAACAAGTTCTTCTGTTGATAATGGATGTACTTCAGGAAATTTTAAAATTAATTTAGCTTGATATCCTTCTTTAGTTAATACATCTAAATCTTGGGTCATTTGTTCAATGGTGTTGTAGTCTTTTCCATAGATTTTTCCATCAAGTTGAATCATCATTCTGTACAACATTTTCTTAAATAGGTCTTGTCGTGGTGAGAGCTGAGAAGCAAATGATTATTTATACAAGTATCACATCCTTTTTATTAACTCACATTGATCATGTGATTCTTTAGTTGTAGTTTTGTCTGTCAAAAGTTATTCAACATTGGTAATACTTTTGGAACTTGATGTTATGTTGACCAGTTGGCGATGAAGAAGTTGTAGGTTGTGTAGAAATAAATATTTCATCATCGCAATATTTTGTTTTAGTGAACATCCTTGTATTAGTAGCACTAACATCAACAGTTAAGTGATAACCACCGGTAAGTAAAACTCGCATTTCGTTGGTTAAATCTTCGAGTTGTTCAAAAGTTGTAATGGTGTTGGTATCATAAGATGCACATTTGACTTTGAGAGACATCTTTTAGTTTTTATATTAAGCGATAGAGTGAGCGAGATGTGTACGGTACGAAAGGTAGTCGTAGACTGATGAATTTTACAAGTAGATTTTCGCTTTTATAATCACACACAAGTGGGTCAAGGTCATCCCGTGGAATTTTTAAAAAAAGCAACATATTGTAATGTACAAAGACATCACAATATGTTGCTTCTTTTAATTTTTTTTTTGTTTTTTTCTTTATATCATATTTATTGAAAAACAATTACAAACAAATAGTTACAATGTTATGTACAAACTAATCAGTAGTAGGTGTTACATGAATTGTAAGTTCAGTAGAGTTGTTTCCACTGGGTCCATGTGATACCAAATAGAGTGCGCCGGGTTGAATTATACGAAGATCTTCATTTTGAAGTAGTTGTACGAAGCGCTTTGGTAAGAAGATCTGAAATTTTGCTTCATCACCAATTGTATAAGGTGCCTCGCTCAAAGTGCAATTTATAGCATCACCTACTGAAGTTTCCATTTTCTTAATAGTATGAATGATGTAGTGTTTTTCTTCTTTTAGTTCAGAACATTTCTTCGTAGGTAGAATTGATGATTTAGAATGAGCGTTGAACTGATCAACTAAACTTTGAAGTAAGTTCTGTGATGCCATATTGATGTTGTTGTTAATCTTCTTGTTAATAAGAATGTCCGTCGGAGATGTTGTCTCTTCGGAGGTTTGAGTAATACTCATGCTGTGTCATGGTAGCGCTCTCACTTTTATAATCGACACTACCCCCACCACTGACACTACCCCCACCAGTTTGTTGAAGGAAATTATTCAAGCGGTAGGCATTCTTTAAAGCGCACTGCGACCTTCGATGTTTAAAACTTTTTGATGAAATACAAAGTTCGTTGAAGTAGCATTGGAAATCTTTATCAATTATTGCATTAATCACTTCGTTGCTTGTAAATGATTGTATCCAATTTGCTTTTTCCAATCCCCTTGTGTAGATAATTTTAAACTCTTTGCAATAATGATTCATAATGTGCGGCATCATGTTATAATTAATGAAACCTTCATCCCATCTTAAGTTGTGAAAATGTTTGTTCAACCATTTGTTTGTAACTTTCGCTTTAGTTGTTAGTCTATTAAATGGTACTGGAGGTTTGAACAAATAATGATAAACTACTGATGTGTTCATGTCCAAGATTACTAATTCTTTAATAATAAAATTACCATCATTTCCTCGGAAAGCTTGAAATTCAATTATACCTCTTTTAACTTCCATTATATGTGGCGCATTAGAAAACGAAACCCGTTTATTCATGATGAAGTCTTACTAACAACTGACTTAAAAATTGAATGAGCCGATGTTTATAACAGACAGGATTGTTCTTCTTCTTTCACTTCTTGTGCCACTTCATCAATATTAAAATTGGTGTGATAGTTGTTTAATTGTCTCCACATTTCAACTTCTTGAGGTATTCTATTAAAGATTGAAGTATCCACGGGACCGTATAAAATTGGAACAAAAGGTTTTTTATCCAATGTATCAATTAGATAGTCTTTAATTATTGCACTTGAAAATATTAGTTGTTTCAAATATCTGGTGACGGGACCGGTAGTACAACTTAAAGTATAAAATTCTTCTTTAGTGAAATATAATTTAACATTATGTGTAGTTAAATCTCTGAAGCGAACAATTTGTCCTCCACGATGTTTTACTATATCAACTTCAATATTTGATTCCAATAAACTTAATCTTGTTCTTCTTCCAAATGTGTTGTTACTTAAATAGCACTCCAAAAGATGTAAATGTTTCATGAGAGATTCCCAAGTAATTTCACTGAAAGTAACCATTTTGTTTCCATGATTTAAAATAACAATTGGTGAATAATCCATTGATTTTAAAATTCCAACTGATATACTTTTTGTCATGCATGAAGAAATTGGGTAGATAATCCGAAGAAATACTTCTGTTAAAATATTGGTTGTAATGTTAACTTCAACCTTCTTCCTTTTTACTTCTTTTTCAGCTTTTTCTTCTTCTCTCTTCTTATGTTTGTTGAATTTTAAGAACTCGTCCATTTCTCGTTCAACTTGTTTTTCTATATCTGAACTATTATCATCCATTAGAGGTGTATTTTCTTCTCCGTTAGTAGAATTCATCTTGCGAATGATGTTTCCCATACGACGGTTGAAGATAGAATGAAGTTTCTACTAATTATTTTCTCGCTTTTATATTTTTCGTAAATCCTTGAAATTTATACAATTACATAATTGTTTGTTTTGAACTTGTCTTTCACAAATGAAATTCTAACCTCAAAAATTAAAGCAGATAATTCTAACCTCAAAAATTTGCAGTTGTTGTACAATTCTTCTTAAAGTACATTCTTCACAATTCCGGTCAGCGGTGTGTAAGTAACTATTTTATCATGTAGAATTAGACAGTATGCCGAAGTTCCATCCGCTACTGGTTCTTCAAATTCCATTTCAATTTTTATATCCACACTTGATGATTTTACCGATTCATTTTGTTTTGAACAATCGATTACAATTATTGGAGCCTTGGAATAATACTGGTCAGGTGATAATAGTGGTGTATTAGTCTTTCCATAATATGACGATTGAAATCTTGCATACATATCGTATAAAATAGAAAAACGTTTTTTGCTGAACATGACATTCAAATTGTCATAGGGAAAGAATTGAGAGTTTAGGAAAACTTTACAATTCTTTATTTTACAGTGATCAAATTGACCAGCATTTGCAGTGATAACATCTTTTCGCTTAGTTTGAAAACCGAGTATTATGTACCTTGCTCGTTCCAAGTAAGTTGATGTCTTGACGGTCCATGTTTGTCGTTCTGTCTGAGGTAGTGTAGGGTATTCATGAAATTCCCAACTTCGGAATGGCATCACAATATCACGGTCAGATTTCAACTTTCTCAATAATAGGATTCTATGTTCATCAGCCAATCTTACATGAGGTACTCTCCAAACAACTTTATCCAACTGTAGTTGCCATTCCAGTTTATCTTCCGTAGTTGCAGGGTCTGCAAGTATCAAGTCCTTATTAGTTGAAGATCTGAGTAATACTAATTCTTGTTTGACATTTATTATTACCCGTTTGTAATCTTCAGCGAATCCCAAAAGCAATCGTAAAGGTACATGAAAATCAAAGTGACCGTTGGAAGCTGGTGTTATAGTGTCTTTATCGGGGGCAACCCATCCGGCGGTGACTATTGAATTCTTCTCATGCGGTGTTAATGATGTTAATCCTTTCAATGTCGTTGTTAAACCAACCTTTTTTGTTGAATCAACCGTCACCCCTGATATTTCATATCTTATTTCATCAAAAAGATATGCCATCGGGTTATTTATAAAAGGAACTGTTGAAGCAGTTTTTCCATCCAATTTTAATACCCGTCCTTCGATGTACAAGTAACTTTCACACGGTAAAGTGTAAATATCTTGTTGTTGAATGGGGATCCTTATTTCATCGTTATTGTTTAATTTTGATGAAGTGTAAGGGTTGTGCGTGTGATATTCCTTCTCCCATAGTGTTTCGTCGAACGTTGGTCCTTGAGATATATCCAGGATATCCATCGCTGTTAAGTTTCAATCCAATCTTCTGTAGAAAACGAATGTTGTCCGATGTTAACTCTTCCAATGTTGAGGAGCTACTGAGCTCCCGACTCTTCCGTTGCGGTTTAAATGATAATCCCATGTTGACTTTTATGTTGCTGCTCTGATGTGTATCCGTATAGTAATTGTTTCTCCTCTAAAGTCAACACTATGACCGTCTTGATCCAATATGTTCAGTACGATGTCTGAAATGAAACTGCTGTTTAACGGTAGGTATATCAAGTTTTGTGGCTTCTCAACAATTTTAAAACCGGGAGCCACTGTTGGATAAAATGTATGTAAAATATGTTGATTAACTCCATCTCTATACGATCCGTGTATAATGTTGCACGTGACATCGATACTATTTACTTTCAATATTGTTACAGTTGAATCACCTGAATGAGTAGTTCCAGGAGTTAAGATTTTCTTTTTTGTATCTGTAAATCCAAGTAAACTGCCAATCGACTGTTCCAAGCTGACATCAATATAATATTTTGAAGTTATTTCTGCTTTTAAAGTATTATTGTTTCCTTTAACGGTAATATTGTCTTCTCCGAGTTGTTTCTGTAATAATTGGTTTATATCATCAATTTCATAAGCTCCAGTAGGAAATGTAATTATTTTTAATTCTGAGTATTTTCCTGTAGCATCCTTAGTTTCATAATAATGTAGTAAATTATTCTTCCCTTCCGTAACATTGGGAATTGAGTTGTAGGTAGTCAAATCAAGTAATGCCGCTTCCCATAATCGTTCCTTGGATAGACGCAATGCTGGGAACAGCGTACTTTTCAATGTGGATGAATTTCCACTCAATGACACTGTATACGATGACATCTTAAAGCTGACTGACACTTTTCGCTAGAAACTCCAAACATAAATGCCCACATATTTCAGTATTGTTAGGTTGTTCTTTTTTGTAATTGTAAAAAATGTTTTTTGAGTTTCGAAAATAATGTTGAAGTTCTTTTGGCGGTGGTAGATTGCCAAAACTGTCAAAGTAGTAAACGGTTTGTCCAAGCTTTTTATAGCATACCCAATGAGTACCTGGACCATAGGTGGAATCCAAATTTACTATTCCAGTTTCATTTTTCCATATTTTAGTTGGTAATGCATCTTTCATAAAAACTCCTCGAAAGAATGGTATTTTCAAACATTTCACATAATCATTTAACTGATGATTTGTTAAGGCTTTATTTGGAATTATCAATTGACTCTTCTTATTTAGTACACACGGTATGGTCTTAGGTATAAACCTGCTCCGTTTTTTACCATTTGCCAAACAGAAGTCTTCTTTACATTTGGCTTATGAGTTCTACGACGTCCTTTTTTAATGTTTCCACCTCTTTTGGGAGCGCCTTTCTTTGCAGGTCTTCCTCTGCGACGTTTTCCACCACCTAACTTTGCTTTCGTCTTCATGGCTGTAGTTACTGCCCAAGCCGATGCTTTTTCTGCAATACTTGCGTCACTTGATTTTACTCTTTGCCAAGCTTTTTCCGCTAGAATTTTATCTGCTATTGATCTATTTGTTGAATCTTTATACTTTGAATATGCTATATCGTGTTCCTTGCAAGCTTGATCTAATTTATTAATTCCAGGATCTCCTCTTGCTAAACGCTTTGCCAATTTAGTTCCAGGTCCACAATATTGATAACCTCCGGGCAGATGTAATTCGTATGGTAAAGCGTCTATTGTTCGATTTACAACAGCACCAACTGGAATCCGTCTAAGCAGGGATAATGCAGCTGATGTTATACCACGTCCTCTCTTGCCGCTGTCTTGACGATGACTGAGCGATACGGTCTTCATTATGTTGTCTTATATAACTGGCGTGTTTACTCCACGAGATACTTTACACAAATGAATAACTTGTGCAAAATCTTTTATATTTAAAGACTTAGTTATTCAAATTAATTATATATTGATTTATAATTCTATTTTTAATCCAAGCTTCCCGTTCATCGGGTTGAATTATCACATGACTCGTTGTACTAGCTATATGATTATGGGTATCAATAAGTAAATTGCCCACTATTCTTATTAAACAATCTAAATTTACAGCATCTTTTGGATGTTGAGGATCATGTAATTGCATAATACGTTTATCATTACATGTGTAAGCTGTTGAATCACTTTTTGATGTTTTTATGACTTGTCCAATAGTAGCAGCATCATTTGAATCTTCACCTGGTAAAATATTAATTATTTTCTTCATCTTTGCATCATATTTAGTCCCAAAGTGTTTATCCCAAGTTATTGTTTGTTTCATTGTAACACAATCATTTTCTTCGTAACCAGGATAAATATCTTTTATTCTTCTATTACGACCATTGTATGTACCTAATGTACCACCAGTAGCAATTAATGTTTGCACCATTAGAGGTACATCTGTATCTTTTATACCAAATCTTCCATTTGTTATTGTTTTACGTCCTGCATCCCATTTATCATTATTTCCTTGCATTAAATTAAACTTTTCATTTCCATGTATAAATTTATCTCCCTGCTTTAACACGGCATCTTCATGTTTTACAAAATTGGATGTTTCCTTTTTTAATTCTTTAGATAATTGTTCCATAGTAACAGCATCTTTTGGTTGAGAACCAAACTTTACATTTGTCAATGTTTTACCATGACAATCAATTCCATTAACATCTTGTAAAATACAGTTGTCCTTGATGTATTTTAGGTTTACAGCATCACCGTCTTCCTTTGGGTATCCAATGTCATTTATAATAAATTTATAAAAAGAAAATCCATGTTCAGTTTTTTCCGGTATTATAGAATGTAAATATTCTTTATTAACTGAATCTTTATTATTTTTGGGATTTCCCACGTTGGTTATTCTATAATTTCCAGCATCATACGTTTGTCCATCTTTTAAGTTATTACCCCATTGCAATTTTAAAGTATTTGAAAGTTCAGATAATAAGTACTCTTTAGTAATTGCATCAGAACTTTCAGTTGGTTTACCAACATTAATTATTCTATGTGATTTAACATCGTAAGTATTCTTATGTAATTTCAATGATGTTGAAGTAGCTTCTTTTACTGTCTTCAAATTTGCTCCATCAGTATCTTCTTCTGGATCTTTAACTAGTTTTAAACGTTTATTACTTATGCTATAGTCACCTTCAGGTGTTTGCGGTAATCCACTTCTTTTTCTGTCTTCTCCAACTTGTACTCCTAACGCGGAGTACCGTCCGAACTTGTCGACGCTCATGTTAGAACTGATACGTCTTACGCTTGCAACTCTTTTATATCCGCGGACAATTATACAACTATACCACGATTCCTAAGTTCATCAACTAGAGCCACCCATTCATTATTCAAACCCGTATGACCGGCTTCCATGGCTTCATGCAATAGTCTCATTCGGTCAACCAATTTATTGATGTCGTTGTAGTAAATCACATTTGTATTGTATAGATTTTTCATCAATCCTTTACCAGAGGTTGAAGTATCTCCTTTACTCTTTTTACCATGTTGTTCAAGAAGTGATAAATCCATAAGTGATAAAGATTTTCTTTTCAATGGTTGTCTCACCGCTGGAGCAGTACGTAATGTGGGCAATTTTCGTGGAGGAAACAACTTTTTTATAACAATGTTATATTTTGTTGCACGTGAACGATTAATCATTGCATCCTTTAAGTAGTTTCTCTTATGAGCGTTAGTATTTTGTAAAATCTCTTTAAAAACACTTAAATCTTTGGATGAATATCTTAGTGGTATATTTTTAAAAATTAATTCATATAATCCTTTTGTTCCTTTATATCTATGCTCACCAATAATGATGTAATCGTCTTGAGTTATTTCAAGCTTTGAATCACCAATCTTTAATTCATTCCCATCAATTCTTGCTCCGTATATGTGTGATCTACTCAAATTCGGATTTGATTTCATGTCATGTAGCATTTTCATTATATATTTTCTTCCAAGATGTCCATGTTGTAATATATCGCTACTCAATTGAGTTAAATTTGGAATAGATTGTTCAGCTTCAGGTATTGGCTGTTCTTCTCCCTTTTCAACAATTGGTTCTTCTTCTTCTTTTGCTTCTTCTTGCTCACTAGCACTTGTGTATGAATCATCATCTTCTTCTTTTTTTAATGCTTGTACTTCTTGTTTAGAAACTGGTAGTAAAACATCTCCTTCATAACGAGGTTTACCAATAGTTTCTGATATCTGTTTTAAAGGTTCCGTAATAGGTTTAAATGTAGTCTCTAGAAATTCTTCTCTTTCACTTAAACCCATCCTCAATGCACGATTCTTCATCCTAATAGAATCACTGAGTGATTTTATTTCTTTTAATAGTTTTTCTTGATTCACCATGTTTACACTGTGAAGTTCAACGTGTAACTAGATGTAGCATCGGTAGTTCAACGCATAAATACAAATTTATCCAACCCTATACGATATCTACCATTTTTAATATCTTCTTCCTTCATAATAACGAGAAAGCTATATTTCTCATTCCATGCTTTGCCACACATCTCTTTAAATTTTTCAAATGGCATATCCGCATTTACATGATCATTATATATATGCTTTAAATTTGTTTCATCTTGCTTGAAGATGATCAACATATTTGCATTGTCTCTTATAAGTTGTTTTGGAATTTTACTGTATGTTTGACCAATGTAAATGCTATCAATATTATGATGTCTTCCCATAGCAAAATAATTCCTTATTGTGTCATGATTTTCACAAGAAACATCGTCAAATATAAAAATAGAAAATGGTTTTGCTTCATTTGGTTGCATAATTGTTTCACTAGCATTAAACTTGTAAAAATTTACTTCAGGTACACTTGCAAGTACTTTATCCAATAATTGATATTTTGGTTGTTGCAATGATTTTGAAAAAATGTATATATTGTTAAAACGCAATCCTTTAGGATTAGTTATAAGGTTAAAAACAACATTAGTTTTTCCACAATTTGAAGGACCAGTTATTAGACACCTTATCGTATTTGGTAGTAATTCACCATGTTTTCCATAATTTAACTTATCATTGTCAACTGTCAATTCATCAATGTTATTGATATTAAATCGATCTTTTTGTTGTACAATCTCCATCTTGTATAAAGGTTAAACACACAATGAGCTATTAAACAACTATACTAAGTCTTTTGAAGGAATCCAAGAGTCTTCACTTTTATCAAACCCTAACCACCGGACTTTAACCATATCCTTTTTTCTTTGTAAAATCTTCTCGACAAGATATACATCACCAACTGTTGATTTCAACAATTCGTGTCCGTAGAATCCACCTTGAAGTAATTCACCCTTGTTATCCTTTAATAAATAGGTTTCAGGTATAGTTGGTTGCACTTTATAAATTGTAAATACTTCATTAGTCCAATTTGGTAGATATCTTTTACTAAATACACCTTTGTATTTGCTTATACGAACTTTATCGTTGACCTTGAACTTCTTTGGTTGCAATTTTTCTAATTTCGGTGTTGTATTATTTTTAATGCGTTGTAATACAATTTTCGCATTAGCACTGTTTACCTGGATAGGTTTCATTCCAATGGTACGATGATATTTGTTGTTATACTGTTTTATAAGTTGTGGTAATATGTCATACCACACATATGATCCTCGTTTTGAAAATTGTTTATACATCGCACCTTTCAATGTTCTATTGAATCTTTCAATTATTGAAGCTTTAACTTCAGAATTTGTAGAATAATGATTTATTTGATATTTCTTCATCAAAGCTCTAAAGTCTTTATTAAAATATTCTTTTCCATCATCGGTCTGTAGATGTTTAATTTTAAATTTATTTCTTTGTATTGTGGTTTCCATAGCTTTTGTAACACTTTTACCAGTCTTATCCTTCAATGGTAAAGCGTCAGCTATTTTAGTAAAACAGTCTATAATTGTTAAAATATATTTAAATCCTTTGTTTAATTTACTGTGCGGTATCATTTCAATGAGATCAGCTTGATAAAGATCATTCATCCCTTTAATGATTGTACTTCTTCTTGGAAATCTTCTTCTTGCTGGTTTATGTAGTTCATTTACAATCTTGTCCTTCATACTTTCCATCTTCAGATGTTGCTTGTACACCGCATGTAAAAATACTGATCCATAGAATAGTTTATTCTCATTTATATAGCTTGAATATAGGTCAAGGCCATTTCATATTAGTGTAAAAAAGAGGGAACATGGCATTGGGCTTGCCATGTCCCCTCTTCTTTACGGAAAGGAAAAAGGAAGAAGGTAGAGGGCGAAGAATAGGTTTACTGGTCAATAGGGTTTAGAGAGTAGTGGCCGAATGGTAAAGTATTAATTTTATCTTCTAAAATATGACGCTTGTCATCTTTGTAGCTTAATGCCCACTTTGTTTGTTTGACACTAAATAGTTGATGATTATAACTTCTAATAGTGTTGAACGTTGCAGTTGTTTCAACATTTTCAAACAAACATCTTTTATAATGTTCAAACTGTACGTTCTTCTTCAGGAAAGAAGTTTTTATTCCTTTGGCCTTCTTCGTGACTTGATGTTCGTTCCTCTCGTTTATGTACAGTTGAAATGAATACAGTTTGGACATTAATGCTACAATTTCCATCATCGGCACACCATTTGTTTCATCTTTAAATTTTCCCAATACTTTCTTATTTCTGTCATAGTCGTAATTTGGATGATCCTTAGGATAATCGGAAAAGTCGAAATCATCTTTATATATAAAGGTGCGTAGATCTTCATACATGTCATTTGTTTTAATCCAGTAAATTAGTGCATCCGTGTCCATATATGCAATACCAATGTTCTCTCTTCCATAATAGTTAACCATCTTCTTATAATGAAACTCGTACATATGTGTTTTTGAAATATCCAAGATTGACATTCCAAGATACAAAGGACGATCCATTGTAACTGACTTCTTGTTCATGGAAATAACAACTAGATTTTCATTAATAATTATAGATGAACCAAAGTTTGGTTGTTGCACCAATTTCTGTAATTTTACTGGATCAGTTACCAATTTGATATCCTTATGTTTCCTTTTGTTTTCCAAAGTCTTGCCAAATATTGCGTTATTCATTAATTTGAAAAAATCTTTTTGAAAACTTGATGTAGCGGTGGCTCTTCTTCTTGTGTTGTTGTCGATGTAAGGTTTTAACCAACAAGATTGAGAAAATTGTAGTACTCGATTAATTTTTGTAATTCTTAATCCTAAGTCTAAAGCTTGTTGTATCATCCAGTAATGTCCAACATATCGAGACTTGTCGGTTAAAGTCATCATTAATTTTGGCCATCTTCCAGTAGGGGAAATTTCAGTCTTCGGAAGAAGTGGTAAATCATAATGTTGATCATGAAGATGTTCAGGATATTCAAAATTAACATCAAAAATGTAACCAGTTTCACCATGCTTCGGTATATCCATTATGTTTCCAATCGATTCTGGATCTATCCATTTAAAATTATCATATGGAAGGGGATTCGACATTGCCCATCCGTATAAGTTATTTGCATCGAAATAACCTAGGAATGTTGTTGGTTTTGATGCATCATAATCGGGCAGATACTTGTTGTTGGCCTTGAAATGTCGTGTAACGCTTTGCGTCAATCCCCCTCGAATTCCTGACTCTAACATCATAACCATATCTATATCAGTAAGAAGTTGTATTTTACAATTTGTTTCTTTCAACATAGCTTGCCATGCTAATCCAGGTGAAGTGTACGAATGAAGAGGGTCTAATCCATATGCCGCAAAACATGTATTTCTAAATTCTTCCATTATATCACATAGTAAAGTTACATCCAATTTAACATAAAAATCTGAATATTCTCCCAATGTTCTAAATCCTAAATCGTTCCATACTTTACATGCATGATCATAGTCCTCTTGAGATATGTCCATGTCATAAAGTTTACTTTTGAATTCTTCTTTAGCCGGAAGTGATGTTTCATTAAATCTTTCTAAACTGTCTATGTAATCATATGGAAACACACCTTTCCGAAGTACCAAATCCAGTTTGTCGTTATTTACAATCTTCTTTGTTTCGATGAAATCTTGTTTCCTTAAATTTTCTGAAAGTTTGGATAAACTCGACGGCATAAATCTGTAGGAGTCCAAGAATCTTAGTTTCATGTTTCCAACTTCTTTGGAAAAACTTATAAACTTCTCTGAAGTTTCAGCTAACACATCGATTTTACCGTCGTCTCTTCCTAGTTCAGGTATTATAAAATGAGCATCGTACCCACTGAGGTTATGCAGAACCACAGGAATAAATAGTGGTAAACGATAGCTCAAGTTGCATTTATTACAAGCAGCACCCCTGTAATAACCTGTGAGGTGATCGTGATCTTTAACTTTATAATTCTCAATAGTAAAATCATTTTTGCATAAGAAACAACGAGTTGCATTTTCATGTTGAATTTCTTCTTCTTCCTCCATCGGTTTCATTGGTACAATATTTGTATATAATCTTTGTGCATTTCCAGCTATTGAATATAAGTGATCAAGAAATATTTTTTCTACATTTTCACCACGATATACTAGAGGTTCTGAAGTTAATCCATATCTGTTTAAATGTTCTTCTGATAATGTTGATTTAACCATTAAACAAAAACTATTTGGTTTGTGCATTTGATATTTGACACTTTTTCTAGCTTCACAATTTTCATCTTCCATAGGAATTAGTGTTGATTCAAAGTCCGCATATACAACTATAGGGATACGGTATTGATGATGAACCTTTTGAAATGTAACAAATGCTCTGTTTTCCGAAGGTAAATTAATCTTTGCTTCATAATTATTGTTACATAGCCTTTTGTGCTCTTGTAACCATTCTCTTCCTTGTCTTCCTTCTCGTTGAAAATTAAAACATCTCTTGCAAATTATCTTTCTGTGTCGAGCTTTAGAAAGCTGCTTGTTAACAAGAGAGTCGAATTTCTTAATGTACACATAGTGAGACACATCTCCTCGCGTTAGTAGTAGTAAATCCGTATGATCTGGTAGCTCTTCTTTTACAACACGTAAAGGATACACTTTGTTTGAACTATCTAATGCAAAAACATTGATAGATGTACCAGGATTTTTCTTCTCAAATTTTGATATATCTTTCAGTGATACAGGGTAAGTAATTCCTTGAAAATTGTACCTATGTCTTTGATTTTCATAGTGTTGGTTAGGTTTATCGAAATGATTTGGTACAAACTTAGATGTCATCGCATATCTAAAACATTCATTATCTTGATTTTTTACATTAATACATGATCTTGTATCCTTAATTCTTTTGGGCAAAGGAATGTAACTAGATCCCATTAGTCCATATCCATGTTTATGAACTCTTATATCTAATACTTCAATACTTGTAAGACTCCATCCGGATCCTCTTCCTTCGTGTTCCTGAATTTTTGTTAATATTTCTTCTATACAGTTTTCTACTATTGAATCAATGTTTGAACTTTCCATAATGGTTCGGTTTTTTGTTATGAATCCTCTTGGTGATAATTCTTCTTGTACATTTATAAACATAGCTTCTAGTAGTAAACCAAATTTAAGAAAGTTCAATCTTTTCAATTCTTCTTTTAAAGTTTTACTTACAATTAGTTTTGCTTCTCTAATAAATTCTTCTAGCTTCAAGTTTTCATTTTGAATCTTATGATGCATTACTACTTTACCGGGTAATGCAAATACTTGTAGATTCGGTAAAGTAGTTGAAGATGTTGCAGTTATTTCATCTTGTTCTTCTTGTTTTTCTTGTTCTTCTTGTTCTTCTTGTTCTTCTTGTTCTTCTTGTTGTTCTTGTTGTTCTTGTTGTTCTTGTTCTTGTTGTTCTTGTTGTTCTTGTTCTTGTTTTTCTTCTGGGTTGTTGTGAATTAGTTCTTTATGACAGTCTAATAGAATTTCATCGTGAAACGATTCCGAACATTTATCGCAACAATACATGTTGAGATGTTTACTCTTCGAAATTTCACCAAGAAATGAAATGGGCTCTCATGTTCCTCCTTTTATAACGGTTCCCCCACCACTATTTCATCTTCTTCACTATCCAAGGAAATCAAACATTTTGAACAAAAATATTAACCTTCTACAAACTAATTGTTCATTCGTGTTCTTTATTCCCATTGGAGTTTTAGTATATACTTCTTTATATTCAAGCTTTAACGAACTTTCCCCCACCCAACTAATTGTAGTTACTTTTAGGTGAAAATGGCTACAGCACAGACACTTGGTTAAACTAAATTTGTGCATAAATTAACTAAAGTTAAACTAAAAATTCGCATAAATTAAAAGTTAGTTCAAAACTAAAATTCGACAGTATTAAAAAAAACTCTTACAGTTGAACAAAAATAAACGTTAGTTCAAAACTGAAATTCAACAGTGTTAACCAAATTCTAACAGTCAAACAAATAGGTCAAGGTAATCCAATTTAACGCGAGAACGAGGAATAGAGCACTAAGTGGCATGTTAGTCCATTACCACAAAGTGATCTATTCCTCGCTCTCTATTCTACATCTACTTTTTTCAGTTTACTTATTTATATTAAAATGTTCAAATTTTACTATGTAGAATGTCCATTCTTTCTCTTCAACTCTTCGATTGTTTTTAGCAATTGTAACAAATATTCGTTAGTTTTCACCAAAGTCTTTAGTTTGCTACATCCAATTTCAATGGAAGGTATTATAAGTTGTAATTTTATAAGTTCAATCTTTTCTTTCTTGCGAATTTCTTTCTTTATTATATTATTCCTTATTTTTGCTGAAGATTTAAACTCCATGTTGTTTCTGCTAAAGCCACAATAATAATAAAAGTCTCTTGAAACAACCTGCATTTATACACATTCCCCCACCACTTTATAATCCCCACTCCTTTCCCCTTCTTCTTTATATGTGGAAGGAAGTATTATAATTAGATTCCTAATATTTCTTTTCCTTCTTCACTACGTGGGGGGAGGGTAATTTGTTATTACACTAGTTGTGCAAGAAAATAGCCGCCAGTGTCCACACCTTGTTCGTAGCACTCCATCATAGATTGTGCCCACTGCAACATGCGGTCTCTGTCATTTGGTGTGACAAGGAAAGAATGACTATCACCATACAATATAAAAGAGTCAATTCGTACATAACATCCTGAGTCCAACCATTTATTAGCTTCAGCCATAAACTTTTCTATTGTATCAAATGGAAATTGTGGATCAATTGCTATGACTTTACGTTCTTCACTAAGTTCAACAGTATAATCATCATCGTCCTCATCATCTTCACTTTCACTGTCGTTACTTAAAGTGTCTTCAGATTGTTCAAAAACATCAGAAATTTCAGAAAAATTAAAATTTTCATTCAGATGAGGAGGCATTTTGAAGCAAGAAATATTGTAAACAGCAGAGACGAAACGACAAGAGCGGCGTGTAGAAGAAAAATGAAGGGGTGACCAACGCTCGCTCCGCTTTTATAATAGTATGCAAATGAGGGATAGGTGCTGACCATGACCAGTCATCGACCCAAAGGAGTGGGGGAAGTACTTTTCTTACTACTTGGATGGAAGTAGGTTAGTAGGTCACGAGACTTAGAGTGTTAAAAAATAATGGGGGAGAAACACAACGCTATAACGCGTTGTGTTTCTCCCCCAGTATTTTTTTAAGCAATAATTTGGAAAAAGCTATGTGAATTTACTTGCTACGCCCCCACCTTGTAATACCATCCAGTTTGTGTCTGAGGAGATAGTCTTTAGAGTCTAACTCATAAACTGATTTCTCTTTGCGCAAGGATTCAATCACTTTAATATTATATCTTACGCCGTTACAAGTTGCCAAAATGTGTTTGTTGTCAATAACACTTTCAAAAAAATAGACACAACCTCTCTTAAGCCTATTTCCTTTCACACCAATAATTTTGGATTGGTATTCAACAGTGGGGGTTTCTGTCACTTGTGGTTCAGAAATGTGTTTTACGACATGTACACGGCAAAAACTTTCGTTTTTTACACATTTCCTCCCACAAGGTGATCCTTTCTTAATTCCCCTAGTAAGCATTTCAGGGCAAGTAGTGGGACGGCTAAATGCCCTACGACGCTCTTCTTGTAATAATTGAAATTGCTCTGAAGGAGCGGGTTTAGGAGTAGGTTTAGGAGTAAGTTTAGGAGCTGGTTTAGAAGCTGGTTTAGGAGCTGATTTAGGAGATGATTTAGTAGCAGGTTGAGAGGAATCAGTTTTGTGATAGGTATGATCTTCAGGTGTACTAAGTGGTGGGGTAGGAGGCAATGGTGATAGTGGGATAATAGGTGTGCTAAGACGATGAACAATGGTTTCAACGGAAGGGGTATTAGGATGGTGGTGAACTGGCTTCTGCGGTGGCGGCATAGTAGTTGATGGTGGTGCGGAGTCCTTTGAAGGCGAAGGCGGTGAAAAAATACTACGAAGTCTAGAAGTGTTGGTTGGCGGAAGAATAGCTCCAGAAGTTGAAGGTTGAGATGCAAGTCGATTCTTGTAGCAATCAGGAAGGTTTTTGAGGCGAAGAGTTTTCTTAGGTGCAGGAACAGCCGTAGTAGAAATAGAAGTCGAAGTAGAAGTTAAAGTAGAAGTTGTAGTTGGCAGAGATAACATGGTTGTGGCTCCAAGTTCGCAGCGTAACGTCTGTAATCAGAATGAAATGTTAGCCGCAGTCGGTGCGTCTTTTATAACAATATGCAAATGAGAGGGGTAGCAGCTGGCCGAGACTGATTATTGACCTGGGAGGTGGGGGAAAAGGGGAAAGAGAAAGTATTTATTTAAAATAATTCGCATAACTTTTGACTAAAATAAGATAACCAAATTCTTCTTTTACCAAAATGTTTGTCTTACATAGACCTTTTCAATGATGTATCGCTTGTCCAAATCCGTCAATCCATTATCAAGTTATAGCCATTTTAATTTTTCAGGTCATGACCGGTCATTCACCCATAGTGGGGGAAGGAGTGGGGGTAGGAGTGGGAGGGGGGGGAGGGGGGGGGGAGGGGGAGGGGGGGGGAATCGACTCCATTTTTTCGGGGGGGGGGAGGGGGGGGGAGGGGGGGGGGTCATTGACCCTTCCGAAAGTGGGTCAAGGTCATTCAAGATTTATAATGATCCAAGGTGATGGGAACAGTAATACTGTTCCCACCACCCTGTTTGCCTAGCGGTTCCCACTCCCAACCCACTAGTTACGTTCTGCAAGGGAGGTCCCTGGGCCGTCCGCATCAAAGCGTAACTTCCCGTCCGCATCAAAGCGTAACCATTAATTTCAGGGAAACTGGAACAGTTAATGCAGAAACGCAACTCTAACCCCACCCAAACTAATCCCACCCATCATATTCCTAAACAAAATGCAAAAAAAGTCCGACTTGCGGATGTCCCACCCATTTTAAATGAAGTTCAACTGAACTTCTGAATTTACAGTTAATCTACCCCCTAACATCTAGCTGTAAGGCAAAACAAACATAAATTATTAGTACCAACACATCATTATTAAAAACCAAATAATTCAACACAACCAAATACCATCATTATTCTTAAAATTAATACACCTTAATGCTAAATACCATAATTATTCTTAAAAATTAATACACCTTAATGCTAAACCCAACTTATAACTAACATCGCAATGCGCAAATTATTTCTTAAATTAAATACACCTTACAACTAAACACACACACACATACCATATTGCATTAAAAAACGCAACATAGTAGAAGAAGTTCAAATATATATAGGCCTACTATATATTTGAAACCTCTTGCTGAGTCGCCAACAACCTTTCGCTATGAAAGTTTGTTGACGACTAACGCTAAAATCAGGCTCGTATTGCTCCTCGGATTCTCGAGTAGTGGGGGAAGTTCTTTCACTCCAGTACAGTGTTCAATCCAGTCCAGTTCGCAGCAATGTAAAAGGAAGGCAAAGGAGTGGGGAGCGGCGCATGCGCAACAACACAAAACCAAGGTTTCAGGTTAGAATTATCCATGTGCAGTAGCGCTAAAGTGAGTAATACAGGACTAGGCGCATGCGCATAGCATGGACTGATTCCGGTCCGGAGAACTCGTTGTATGCGCAGCAGGTTTGAGGTTAGAATTATCCATGGCAGCTGCCATGTTTGGTCTGGTTTCACCACATAGAGTCAGCAACCGGTGGTGACCGGTCATTGGCCTAGAAGGAGTAGGGAAAGGTGGTGACCGGCCATTGACCCAGAGGAGTAGGGGAAGGAGTGGGGGAAGGGGGGGGGGGGCTCCATTTTTTCGGGGGGGGAGGGGGGGGGAGGGGGGGGGGAGGGGGAGGGGGGGGGAGGGGGGGGGCTCCATTTTTTCGGGGGGGGGGAGGGGGGGGAGGGGGGGGGGAGGTCATTGACCTTTCCGGTCGGTCATTGACCCCAAGGAGTAGGGATAGACACAGAACCCTACTTCTCTTACTACTCAGGTGAAAGTCGGTCAACCAGTCATTTGCTTGCCATCTGCCGCCATCTGGCTGGAGTTATTGCCTCTATAAAGGTGGGTAGTTTATCGCGCTACAAACATTCATTGCCTCGCATCCGCTCGGTCATCATCTCTCATTAGTTTTATGTTATGACTACTTCACTTACTAGGTTTGAGGTTAGAATTATCCATGGAATAGCCTTCGTAAATTCTAACCTATAAAATTACTACTCTGGCGTTCTGTTTCAATTTCTTTTACACTTCATTTTATATCTCAGTCTTCTTTTAACTTCTGAACTTAACACATCGGTTATAATGACTGCACAATGTTTAAAATTAAAGCTTTTGCGAACACAATACATATTACGAAGTACTTCTAAACCTTCAATTTCAAAGTGTAGAACTAATTTAAATAGAGTTAGGAAGAAGTACAGTTTTAACCCATTATACTCAAAGACTTCGCAGGTTAATGTTGATGATAATGTTATTTACAACATTTTGCATTCTATGTTACAATTCAACAACTTTGAACTTGTTACACCTATCGACTGTGTTCAACAAGTTTTTTTATTTTACCCCTACTATTCCTCATATAAGCGCTGTCACCACAATTCCTACTTCATGCTCCTCTATTCTCTTCAGCTAAGCTAAAGTTTGAGGTTAGAATTATCCATGGCGGCCGCCATGTCTGGTTCAGTTTCACCACATAGAGTCGGCGACCGGTTATTGGTCTAAAGGAGTGGGGGGAAAGGGTGGTGGGGGAAGGTTGCCGTTTTATAAGCCCTCTCCCTAGGCGGCGCTTCTCATTCGATCGCCAACTTTCAAACGAGAAACACCTCTCCCATGGCACGAATCAATTATCCCGCTATCACCAACTACTTCAACTTAAAACTATTTCTGGTGATAGTTGGATAGAATTTTTTAAAACTTACTCTGGATGACCTTGACATATTTTCCGCATCTCAGTTATAAGTTTGAATTTCAATTTTGAACTAACTCTTAATTTTTCTTCAACTGTTAGAGTTTCGTTAACACCGACGAATTTTAATTTAAAATAACTTTTAATTTTAATTTTATGCGCAAATTCACTTCACCCTAACGCCAACACTATCGCCATCTCCACCCCAACCTATATGGCATAAAATATAACTACAGCATCTCATATATACCCTCTAACCCCCACCGGAAGCTATGTGACATGGCAGCTGGCGCCAGCTGCCGCGGCACGTGGCCCGGTGGGCACGTGGCCGGTTTTAAAAGTGACCAAAACACACTACTGACGTGGTATAACATCGGCTGCGTTATCCCTTCTCAAACGAATTCCTGTTGGTGCTGTTGTAAATCGGGCAATAGACGCTCTACCATACGAATTTCATCTGCCCGGAGGTTATCAATATTGCGGACCCGGAACTAAATTGGCAAAACGTTTAGCAAGAGGGGATCCTGGAATTAATAAATTGGATCAAGCTTGCAAAGAACACGATATAGCGTATTCCAAGTTTGCTGATTCAACAAATAGATCAATAGCGGATAAAGCGCTAGCAGAAAAAGCTTGGCAAAGAGTTAAATCAAGTGACGCAAGTATTGCAGAAAAAGCAGCCGCTTGGGCAGTAACTACAGCTATGAAGGCGAAAACAAAATTTGGTGGCGGAAAACGTCGGAGAGGAAGACCTGCAAAGAAAAGAGCTCCTAAAAGAGGTGGAAACATTAAAAAGAGACGTCGTAGAACTCGTAAAACAAAGATAAAAAAGACTTCCGTTTGGTCAATGGTAAAAAACGGAGCAGGTCTATACCTAAGACCGTACCGTGTGTACTAAATAAGAAAAATCAATTGATAATTCCAAATAAAGCCTTAACAAATTATCAATTATCAAATTATGTAAAATGTTTGAAGATACCATTTTTTAGGGGAGTTTTTATGAAAGACGCATTACCAAAAAACATATGGAAAAATGAAACTGGAATAGTAAATTTAGATTCCTCCTATGGTCCAGGAACACATTGGGTATGCTATAAAAAACTCGGACAAAGCGTTTATTATTTTGACAGTTTTGGCAATCTACCACCACCTAAAGAACTTCAACACTACTTTAGAAACTCTAAGAATATATTTTACAATTATAAAAGAGAACAACCTAACAATACAGAAATATGCGGACATTTATGTTTGGAGTTTTTAGCAAAAAGCGTCAGTCAGCTTTAAGATGTCATCGTACACAGTGTCACTGAGCGGAAATTCATCTACATTAAAAAGTACTCTTTTCCCAGCACTGCGTCTATCTAAAGATAGATTATGGGAAGCGGCATTATTAGATTTCACTACATACAATTCAATTCCCAACATTACAGAGGGTAAAAACAATTTACTACATTATTATGAAAGTAAAGATAAAAAAGGAAACTATTCAGAATTAAAAATAATCACCTTGTCTACAGGAGCATATGAAATAGATGATATAAACCAGCTATTACAGAAGCAGCTAGGAGAAGAAAATATCTGTATAAAAGGAAACAACAATACTTTAAAAGCGGAAATTACCTCAAAATATTATATAGATTTGAGTTTAAAAAATTCAATCGGTAGTTTACTCGGATTTTCAGATAAGAAAAAAAAAATCTTAGATCCCGGAACTACTCATACGGGTGATACCACAGTAACAATATTAAAGGTTAATAGTATTGATATAACATGCAATATTATACACGGATCGTATAGAGATGGGGTAAACCAACATATTTTACATACATTTTATCCAACAGTAGCTCCTGGGTTTAAAATAGTTGAGAAGCCACAAAACCTTATATACCTACCGTTAAACACCAGTTTTATTTCAGACATCGTACTGAACATATCAGATCAGGACGGTAATAGTGTTGACTTTAGAAAAGAAACAATTACAATACGGTTACACATAAAAGCGGTAACTTAAGTATAACATGGGATTAACATTTAAACCACAACGGAAAAGCCGGGAGCTCAGTAGCTCTTCAACATTGGACGAGTTAACACCGGACAACATACATTTCCTACAAAAAATTGGGTTAAAACTAAATTACAATGGACATTCTGGATATATCTCAAGGTCCGACGTTCGACGAAACCCTATGGGAGAAGGAATATCACACGCACAACCCTTACACTTCATCAAAATTAAACAATAATGATGAAATAAGGATTCCCATTCAACAACAAGATATTTACACATTACCCTGTGAGAGTTATTTATATATTGAGGGACAAGTATTAAAATTGGATGGAAAAACTGGTTCGTCTGTTCCTTTTATAAATAACCCAATGGCATATCTTTTTGACGAAATAAGATATGAAATATCAGGAGTGACAGTTGATTCAACAAAAAAGGTTGGTATAACAACAACACTAAAAGGATTAACATCATTAACACCACATGAGAAGAATTCAATAGTCACCGCCGGATGGGTTACCCCCGATAAAGACAGCATAACACCAAATTCCAATGGTCATTTTGATTTTCACATACCTTTACGATTGCTTTTGGGATTCGCTGAAGATTACAAAAGAATAATAATAAATGTCAAACAAGAATTGGTATTACTCAGATCTTCAACTAACAAAGACTTGATACTAGCAGCAAGTGGCACTGAAGAAAGTAAACTAGAATGGCAGCTACAATTAAATAAAATCGTGTGGAGAGTACCTCATGTAAGATTAGCCGATGAACATAGAATCGTATTGTTAAGAAAGTTAAAATCTGACCGTGATATTGTAATGCCGTTTAGAAGTTGGGAATTCCATGAATACCCCATATTACCTCAAACAGAACGACAAACATGGACTGTTAAAACATCTACTTATTTGGAACGAGCAAGGTACATAATACTAGGGTTTCAAACCAATCGAAAAGATGTTATAACCGCACACGCAGGTCAATTTGACCATTGCAATATAAAGAATTGCAAAGTTTTTCTAAACTCTCAATTCTTTCCTTATGACAATTTAAATGTCATGTTTAGCAAAAAGCGTTATTCCATCTTATACGATATGTATGCAAGATTTCAATCGTCATATTATGGAAAAACTAATACACCACTGTTATCACCTGAACAGTATTATTCAAAAGCCCCAATAATCGTTATCGATTGCTCAAAGCAAAATGAATCAGTAAAATCGTCAAGTGTGGATATAAAAATCGAAATGGAATTTGAAGATAAAATACCAGAAGGTACTTCGGCATATTGTCTCATTTTACATGACAAAATAGTAACATATACTCCACTAACTGGAATAGTTAAAAATGTGTTATAAAAAACGGTTTTTAGGTGGGGGCGATTGTTATAAAAGGAGGAAAACGAAGTAAAAATTTCATTATTTGTTTGACCATCCTATGGGAAACATCGTTAGCAAAATGAGTTCACTTAATGCAAATACTAACGAAGAAGAAACTACACCGCTTATAGCCGACAACAGTTCCGATATAGAAAAACAAATTGAACAAGAAATGGATGAGTTCCTCAAGTTTAAACATAAGAAAAGAGAAGAGGAAGTTGAAAAAGGAATTAAAAAAAGAAAAGTCGATGACATTATTTCCACCAATATTTTAGCAGAGGTATTTCTTAGAATCTACTATCCCATCTCATCATGTATGACAAAAAGCGTATCTGCCGGAGTAATAAAATCATTGGAGTATTCACCAACTATTATTTTGAATCATGGATCTAAAATGGTGTTTTTCTCTGAAATTTCCTGGGAATCGTTTATGAAGCATATACATCTTTTAGAATGTTATTTAAGTAACAATACATATGGAAGAAGAACGAAATTAAGTTTGCTAGAATCAAATATTGAAATCGATATAGTAAAACATCGGGGAGGACAAATTGTTCGTTTTAGAGATTTAACTAAACATGACATAAAAATACACCTTACAAAAGATGAATTCTACACCCTCAGCTGTGCTACAGGTCCTATCACAAGATATCTAAAACAACTAATATTTTCAAGCGCAATCATAAAAGAATATTTAACCGATACATTGGATAGACAACCATATGTACCAATCCTATACGGTCCCGTAGATACTTCCATTTTCAATAGAATACCTCACGAAGTTGATATGTGGAGACAGTTGCACAACTATCAGACTAACTTCGGTATAGATGAAGAAGCACAAGAAATGAATGAAGAAGCATCTTGCAGCAACCAACCCGCAGTATAAAAAGACGCCCTCCATAATTTTACAAACAGTCCCATACCGACCTTTGTCATGAATAAACAAGTTTCATTTTCAAACCAATACCAAATAATGGAGGTAAAACGAGGTATAATTGAATTTCAAGCGTTTCGCGGTAACGACGGACATTTTATCATTAAAGAGTTAGTTATTCTAGACATGAACACATCTGTCGTTTATCACTATTTATTCCAACCTCCTATACCGTTCAACAGATTAACTACTAAAGCAAGAGTGACAAACAAATGGTTGATGAAACATTTTCACAACCTGAGATGGGATGAAGGTTTTATCCACTACAGTATGGTGCCGCACATTATGAATCATTACTGTAAGGAATTTAAAATTATCTACACAAAGGGATTGGAGAAAACCGCTTGGATACAAGCATTTACAAACCATGAAGTGATAAATGTGCAAGTGGATAGAGATTTTCAGTGTCACTTTGCCAACATTTGTATCTCTACCAAAAACTTTAAACATCGGCAGTCCCAATGCGCTTTAAAGAACGCTTATCGTTTGAATGCATATCTACAACAGAATGGTGGGGGGTGGGAAGGATATAAAAGCGACAACGCAACCATGACCCAGCATGAGTATTACTCTAGCCTCCGAACAGTCAACACCTCCCACACAGATTCGCAAGACTAAGAATAATATTAACAATAAATAAGAAGAAGAAAAAGTAAAGATGACGTCACAAACATTTTTACAATCTCTTGTCGATCAATTTAACAAACATTCAAAATCTACCGTCTTACCGACTAAAAGATGTTCAGAATTAAAAGAAGAAAAACATTATGTTATCCACACCATTAAGAAGATGGAAACTAGTGTTGGGGACGCCATCAACGTTACACTGAGTGAAGCGCCCTACACGCCCGGTGATGAACCAAAATTTCAAACATTTCTTCCTAAGCGCTTCGTGCACCTCCTGCAAAACGAAGATCTACGCCTTATCCACCCCGGCTCTCTGTACTTGGCATCCCACGGTCCAAGCGGAAGCAATTCAACGGAACTTACACTTCACGTCATGCCTACTGCCAACAACTAATTTATTTTTTGTAATACTTTTGTACACCTTTGTGAATTATTTTGAAAATAAATAAAGATGAAAAAATAAAAAAAATAAAAAGCAATATATCACTATGTGTCTTTGCACATGGTGATATATTGCTTTTAAAAAAAATAATTTTAGATGACCTTGACCTAGTTACAAAAACTATATAAATGGAGTAATTTTCAAGGGGATTTCCTCAGTCTACAATTGACTTCCGTGCTGTACACATCTCCCTTGGTTGTCCAATTATTTAAACGACAACATGTCTCTCAAAATCAAATGCGCATCATACGATACCTCCACCATCACAACTTTTGAACAACTCGACAATTTCACTAATGAATTGCGAGTACTTCTTGCAGGCGGTTATCACTTAAATGCCGATGTTTACGTTACAAATAAGAAGATGTTTTCAAAACAAAACTACTGCGATGATGAAGTGTACTTTTCTACACAAACGGCAACAACATCTAGCCCTTCTACTCAAAATAATGTTAAATTCCACAAATACTACTAATGTTAAATTACAATAACAATACTCCATCAACTTGAGGCTTCGCTATAAAAAGGCTATTCAACCCAGACTAAATCATCATTTGCTTTTTGACAACCGCAGCGATAACAACTACAACTACTATGCTGTACCGAATGATGATTGAATTTAATGGTAAAATATTTGGAAAGGACTATCAAACGGTAGAAGAGATGAGCTCCGATCTTGATGTATTAACTAAAGAAGGCTTCCAACCAAAGTTAATTCTAAAATTTCCAGAAGTACATCCACTATCCACTGAAGATCTCGTCGCAATGGCTAGAGCAAAAAAACAAGAACATGAAGTAAATATTAAAAAAGAGAAAGAAGAAAAAAAAGACGAACCTATATCTTAAGTGTGCAACTTTTTAATATTTGTACCCCATTCTTTTTTAAAACTCCATTTGGTTGACCTTGAAATTACCCCCACCACTTTTTTCTTTTAATAAAACTCTCTATTCTATACTATACACCTTCATTTCCCAACTCCACTTAGAACCGTCAACATGGAAAAGAAAAAAGAAGACTACAAACCACGCTACTGTTGTGAACAAAAATGTACCGATATAGGAAGATGGATGGTAGACGGATTAGCTTGTAGAAAATGTGAATTCTTCGGATCCTGTTACTGCAAATGCAAAACAAAACAACTACCACCACCAGAATTGCAAACCTTCAAAATTTATAAATCAAGATACTTCCACACTTGCTGTCCCCAGAGATGTTTCAAATTTCACCCAGAAAGACTTTTTAATTGCCGAAAGTGTGATGCATATTATAAAGACGACTTTTGTACATGCATCAAACATTTGTGCAAATATAGATCAGATTGGTCTTCTGATCCTATTCAAGCTTCAGATGTATAGCTGTAGTCACTGACTGCAGCTTTTTTTTAAAATTTCATTTGGTTGACCTTGAGATTTACAATATATATTCTACATACCCTTTAACATGCTTCTCATTTACACTACATTGCTTGGACTAACACCAACATGGGTGACAGATTCATTTCTTTTGAACATTTAATTACCGAAAGAGATGAGATGGAAACTCTATTTCACAACTTACTCACACTTATGGATAGGTATCCTTTGAAATGGATCAACATCAAAGTAAAATATGTGGATCCTACCAGAATATTTTCATCATCATCTTCCAACAGTGCAGGGGAAGAAGAAGAACCAACTTATGGTATTACAATTATTGAATTAAACAGCGAGGAACAAGACAATCAAATTCAAATTATAAATAAACTTAGTATTTAGTTTACAAAAGTGATTGGTATTTCTATTCTATATTAATGCTATTATTATTTTATTTCTATACACTTCCCACAACCTACCCGAACGGCGTTTCGCGGCAAACTGCGGTAACCGAAGTTCTCTCGCTTCTCGTTTTGGATTACCCCCACTTCTTTTCTTCCCCCCACCACTGTTCCCTGTTTCCATATAAGCGACCGCCTTACCGTCGCTCACCATTTGTTTGCCTACCGCCGAACGATGAGCCAGCCTCCATTAGCAAAAAATACTACTACTTTTGCAGTAACATCGCAACAAGATTTACAGGATATTTTTCAAACTTTAACCGATGTTGTAAACACACCAAACAACACGGTTACTATTACTGTTGAAATTACCTACAATTGTCCAGAGTGTGAAAGGATGGAAAGCGATAATGTTGAAGAATTAGAAATGCCAAACAACAGTCCTTCATCCGCCCACGATTCGACACCAGATGATGAAAGCTAGTCCTACACAAATATTCTTTTTCAATCCCCCACCACTTTACATTAAATATATATATCCTCCCCTTATTTGCTCTCCTCATTCCATCGCCTACTTTTACACCATCTACACCGCTCCTCTCTAACCTGTACACAAACATGATGGACGGCTTTTCAATCACATCACAATTGGAAGACGATAAATTAAAACTCGAAATTAACAGAATACAATTGGAAGCACAGAATCAGGAAGAAATGATCCGGCTGTTAAAGCTCTTCAAATGCGTACTGTGGTTGGTATGCCTCTATCTGCTCATCGCCATCACCATCGGCATTTACCAGACCGTCACCGCCAAACATCGCTTCGACACCACTTCCAATAAAAATTCTACTTGGCTTTCCTAAAATAAATTATTAATTCCCACAGCCCCACAGCCCCCATCCGCTCCCGCCACACTCCCGCCCGCCCCACTCGTCCCCACACTCCCCACCTTTTTTAAAACCCCCTCCAAATGACCTTGACACACTTACCAACCCCTCCCCAAACCCCCCAAAAAACCCCCAAATCAACAACACACACCTGCCAGTTACAACCGCTGACCTTGACCTGCGCCAGAACCGGCAAATCCCTTCTACTATTATAATATCAGGCCGTATCAGGTATGATTCGGAAAATTTGATTCAATCAAACGACCCCCACGTATATTACGAAGACTTAAAAAGATATTGTAAAGGAGAGTTTTGCTACTCAACAAAGAGTTTTGTACTCCGAGTAATCAACAAGGAAAAGGTACAATTACCTGTTAGCAATTTTCGTGGGAAATCGAAAATAAGTGTAACGTGTCAGCATTCAAATTTGTTACCGCCTTCATTTTCCAGTATAAATTATCAAACGCTTTTTTGCTTAATACTAATGGATTGCTGTAATAAAACTTTTTCCAAAATTTAACCGTGTTCTTTGCTAGCATAATATGTCACTTATTGCAAAACATTTGGGTAGTTTTTAATTTAAAAAGCTGAAATGTATATCTTTAACTATAATCTATAAAATGACATAGTCGCTCTTTGAAGTAAAATGTATGATAAAGATTACATTAGTGGATTTCTCTTTTGTTACACTATCATCTGAACATCACCTTGTAGCAAATTTACAATCAACCGATTAGTACCACCGAATAATTGGATCTGCATGAAAAGAAATTTGCTGTGTCTATTTAGGCCATTAAAAACATTTAAACTCGTTTATATGTGAAACACCCTGATAAATAAAATTAACAAGAGTGGCCATTAACTTGCAAATTATATTTTAAAAAGTTTGTAATCTTTTGTTTTTGAACTCTTACTAACGACATTTATCATATTTTTTAATATTTGACAATGGGATATTGTTCCTGAATTTAGTAATCAATCATTAAACTACATGGATTGACGACGGTTAGAGGTATTTTAATCTAAATTATTATTAATATTTTACTGTTCGAGAGGTTATTTAGCACAATAAAATTAGTCTAATATTGAAATAAGTGTAACGTGTCAGCATTCAAATTTGTTACCGCCTTCATTTTCCAGTATAAATTATCAAACGCTTTTTTGCTTAATACTAATGGATTGCTGTAATAAAACTTTTTCCAAAATTTAACCGTGTTCTTTGCTAGCATAATATGTCACTTATTGCAAAACATTTGGGTAGTTTTTAATTTAAAAAGCTGAAATGTATATCTTTAACTATAATCTATAAAATGACATAGTCGCTCTTTGAAGTAAAATGTATGATAAAGATTACATTAGTGGATTTCTCTTTTGTTACACTATCATCTGAACATCACCTTGTAGCAAATTTACAATCAACCGATTAGTACCACCGAATAATTGGATCTGCATGAAAAGAAATTTGCTGTGTCTATTTAGGCCATTAAAAACATTTAAACTCGTTTATATGTGAAACACCCTGATAAATAAAATTAACAAGAGTGGCCATTAACTTGCAAATTATATTTTAAAAAGTTTGTAATCTTTTGTTTTTGAACTCTTACTAACGACATTTATCATATTTTTTAATATTTGACAATGGGATATTGTTCCTGAATTTAGTAATCAATCATTAAACTACATGGATTGACGACGGTTAGAGGTATTTTAATCTAAATTATTATTAATATTTTACTGTTCGAGAGGTTATTTAGCACAATAAAATTAGTCTAATATTGAAATTAGAAAATTGTACCTGAATTCTAGGTTAAGTATGTGTAAGAATAAGGTAAGCTAATCCCAAGAGTGAATCACATCAAAGAATGTAATAAGACAGAACTGAAATACAAATAAAAGCTATGTATTGATAGGTTTATACATAATGCCTACTAATATTTATGTTTTATGGGAGTAAACACCTAAAAATATCAATATAATAAGGACATCATTGTAAGGTGACTAAAATAGCAATATGGCTAATTCAATATCAAAGATAATTTGGTGTATTCTTAAGATTATGTAGATATATGTTAACTAGGTAAAATTGTATCGCTTGGAAATTGATAAAATTAACACGCCGTTCTTACACTCACTAACAGTCATCCTTCAGAATCTGATATTTAACTAAAACCCAAAAATGTAACTTAAAGTTTAAGTTTTCTATCATACATTTGAAGTAGGCCTACCATAACATATTTTAATAAAATTAAAAGAAAAAATAATTATAAAAAATAAATAAATTAATAAAAATAAAGAATTAGACAATTAGCCATGAAATGTAGCAAATAAAGAATCAACATCCTCCATACTTACATCGGCACTAAGTGACTGTCGGTTAGTACATACTTTTACATGGTGGAGCACGCACCGTAGTTAGGCTATGTTTTAATATTTTTGTTTCAATTTGATAAGAAATAACCTCCAAATGTGAGTTATTTGCATAATTGTTGCAATTTATCCTTCCATTATAATTATATAGAGCTGCCAATCGCGGGTGTATATGGGTCATTAATGTTGTGATAATAAAGAGGATTAGTGAAATCTCTTACCACGAATAGGATGATCGCAAGGAGGGCGAAATGTCGAAGTCCCCCCATCTTGAGTGATAAACAATAAACTTTATTCCGGCGCAAGGCACCGTAGAGCCAACATGTGGCGATAGCATATCGCCCAGATAAGGAACAAATAAACTATAAACTATAGTCAGTCCCAATACGACGCTCGCCCTGTTAATGTGTAAATCATCTGTGTCTGTGTACTACCCTTGTTTTTAGTAATAAAAGCTAAGTAGATTTTATTTAGTATTTAAAAAACTACTCTTAAACCTCCAAATTTTAAATTATTATAATTTTTATTATATTGGATGGTTGTATAAATTTCTTTACGTCATACAAACCAATTTGTATTTTTGTATATTTTGAAAACTAACATTTGAAATATAATTTTTAGTAGATTTGCTGTTTGTAAAGTATTGCTTGAAATTATAACCAACTAAAAAGCCATAACTTTAAAATTCAAAGGATTATCTAGTATTTTCCTTCCAGGAAGCTAGATGTACGGCATCTTTGTTGTTTACTTAATAACGATCCAATATTATTACGGTTAAAATATTTTAAACAATATTGGCGGGTTTTCTTCTTTCAAATAAAACCTTAAATAGAGTTCGTTGTAGCCATTCATAAAACATATAATTTATGTATGTAATATTCCATGGTACAAAACGTTCATATCACCAACCATATCACGCAATTTCATCAATATTTTAATACTTTTCAAGTACAGAATACATGACAATATCATTATCATGTCCTTTTTACAAATACAAAAACACAGCACAGTACGTACCACGGCCGCCGCCAAGAGTAGGAGGGCCAGGAACCACGAGGAGGGTGCGCGGGCGTCGGCCATGTTGTCAGGGAGCTGCTGCGGCCGAGCGAGCGACTCCCGCCACCTTATCAGCCCTCACTGCAGCTGATAACAGTGGGTCTTGAGCCACCACGGCCCAAGTGTGGCCTTGGGAAGGGCGGACGCACCCCTAACGTAAGGGGACGATGGTGTGTGGCTTGAGTGACAAGGTATCTTAGGGTTGAACCTTGGGGGACAAAAATTAGTGTTATTATTTACCATAAAAATTGTAATTTTAATTGAATTATGATTAGGTTGATTAAAATGCATTGTTTTATTTAATCAAATAAAAAAATTTTAATATCAGAAAACTCTCATTAAATGTTACTTTTCCATTTTTATGGATACTATCCTATATAAACAAAATATAAAGCCAACAATTTTTCGTAATTAATAGGCACATATATTTAAAACTGTTTCATATGTTTAAAGAAATTGGTATGGGGGAAGGGTCCGAATCCCACAAAATCTTGCTTTACCGCACTTTGCGTATATATCTATCTATCTATATATATAATACGTGATGCCCTTTTTTGTTAACACTACTCATCCCTTATTTCTGGACCAATTTTAAAGTTTGAGGTGTCAAAAGAATGGTCTCAGTTCGTAGTTTTGCAATACGGTTTTAGATTTTTGATATTTTAATTCTGAAGCTCGCGGGAAGCCCTCAAAGTTCATTTTTTTGTCCATCAGATTACCATAGGGAACAATTTATATTGAATTGCTAAATAAAACATCTGTTTATAGTTAAACAAACAAACACGTATGTTAAAAGCTGAATAGAAGCAAATTGAACTGGTACTTAATATCAACATAATTTCATACTTTAATACGAGGAGTGTCTAATCTGAGCTTTTAACCTTTTCTCAAAATGTAGCTGGTAGATTTTGCTTGAAAGTTTTACTAACGCGTATTCGGACACAAAAATAAATTTTGTAACTTAACCCTAGAAAAATTCATTTTTGTTTACGAAAACAATTTTGGAAATTGAAATTTTTGACATGGGTCGTCCGAATGGTATTGAAACAATAATGAAATGTAACAAATATTAAAATAGATCACTAAATTTGTGTGCATGGGTTTTCAAACTGCTATAAACTATAAGGAAAAGGAATAGTTGGTTGTAAGTGTAATAACCTTTTTATTTACTATTATAGCATAGACATGTTTTATGCAGAACGCTACACATATTAAAAAACCTGTGTAAAAGACAACATTTAAAGGTTTTTTTACCTCCAGTATAGAAAACAAGCTTATTACAAAAATGGTTTTTATAATGAGAAATTTTTACCAAAATAAAAATGCGGCTAAAAATAAAATGGACCACACCAACAAAAATTCTCTTAATTTTTGTGATTTCTTTATTTAAACTTTGTAATGTCATGAAAGGTTGCGTTAAAGAGAATTTAGGCGTAAATAGTAATGTGGACTCATTCACTATGTCATTGACTACCTCATACAGTATTAGCCTACTACAAAAACAGCCGCAGTGAGTGCTGCATATCTCATACAGGACCAGGGAGTAATGAAATGTTGATTTTACTTTGTCCCTCTATACCATAGTATATGGAGAAAGTATTGTATTCGTAAAAATTTTCCAATTCCTTTGATGATGTATATATTCATTTTGGAGCCCCCTTTCCAACTATTATTGTGTATATAGAGAAGGTATTAGTTTCGCCAAAATTTTAAAATTTGAATTGTTCGTAAATTTATCCATTTTGGTGCCCCATGGGTCCAAAAAAGTGGTTTTCAGAGTGATGTCTGTTTGAGTGTGTGTGTGTGTGTGTGTGTGTGTGTGTGTGTGTGTGTGTGTGTGTGTGTGTGTGTGTGTGTGTGTGTGTGTGTGTGTGTGTGTGTGTGTGTGTGTGTGTGTGTGTGTGTGTGTGTGTGTGTGTGTGTGTGTGTGTGTGTGTGTGTGTGTCTGGCGGTAGGCCTAAACAGAGCTAGAGAATTCCCCAATGGTCCGATTTTGATAAAACTTGGTATGTAGGTTGAAACCCACGATAATTCCAGGCGTTGTTTTCATTTTTTTCAATTTTTGATTTTTAAAGGTAGTGTACCCCCCAAAACCCCCCAAAAACGTAAAAAATCAAAATTTCTCAAAAATGGCTCTAACGATTTTGATTAAAATTTTGTGGTTTATTAAGATTAAAATGCCGAATAAAATGACACCACCCGCATCTGCGGGAAAATGCGCGTTCAAAAGTTATAGAGCAAAATGTGTTTAAAAAACACAATTTTCGGATGCAAAAACTCGTGCTGCTCACCTGGTGGCTATCCGACTGAGCCATCAAGACATTAATGTTTTGAGGCTTTTAACACCTTTTCATATGCTTAGGAGAAAGTATGTGTCAGTTATCTGATACCGTTTATTTATTCTGTTGTCATTTACGTTTTATGTTTTAAGAACTATGTGGATCCAACATCTGTGAATTTATTTTAAATTTTATAGGAGGGCTTAAATAAAGGCCCTAAGACATATCGGCAAAAACACAACTACGTAATCTTTTAGCTAATTTAGACCTAAAAGAACGAGCACCACATCTCAACACTAGGCCTATCACATTGGGAAGTTGAAGAATTGGTGATGAAGATCGATCGATGAAACACCAAAAATGTTCTATCTGATTTTCACTATAATGATTTTTTTTTTCAAAGTATTACCATGGAGCAAAGTTTGATCACCAGGTACCCTAATAAATGCAGCGCATTGCAGCGGCACAGGCCCCCTAGTTGGTAACTAATGTGAATAATACAATTTCAAATAATAATAATAATATGTCAAAGAGCAAACAATATAAGTTAAATATACAGTGGTTATATCAACTCAACTTCCAAAATGGGCATTTAAAGGTTAAAAAAGATGCACTGAGTCACTAAAACAGTTCTGTAAATGCGGTCTTGCCTCCAGTATTATAGAGATTGTCTCGGCCGGCCTGAGCAAAACACAGTGTACAATAATGAGATTACATGGGCTATATTTGTTTTCTGATTCTCCTTTTTTTCGTTGAAGTTATTAAGAAAAAACAATTTTTACCTTATATATATCTGTACACAGGGAACATGCGTCGATGTATTGTAAAACTAAACATTAAAATACACATTTATGATCTCTCTTTGTCTTTATAAAGTTGAATCCAGGGAGCAAAGCCATTGAAGTCCAGCTTCACTAGCACTATGAAGGCCGATCAGCCCCCCCCCCCCTTGGGGCGAAAGCACTCAGTGAGCAATCTGTGACTATGTGATCTCTGTGACTATGCAATGCCAGACTATGTGACCGTCTTAGCCACATGACTGGTCTTCTATCATTCCTCACATGTATTTCCAATAATTGCATCTTCCTAACACAGTGCGGAAGCGGAAACGTTTGAGTACAGTCCACTGATACCGACGGAGATCAATTCCACCTACTGCTAGGTCCGGTCATCTATCAAAAAGTGGTTCCAACCTCGGTAAGAGTCCTAGGTAAAAATATCAAAATATTATCTTTAAGAATAGGGTAAGCTAACCCCGAAACATACTTAATAAGTAATTCCAAGATCGTGCTTCAAATATTTGTACTTTATACATCTAGTTGGTATGGATGGAAAAGTTTGTATCAAACTGGGAGACTGTCCGCTTTGGTGGTGTCCGGGAGTTCAATCGCCCTGCCCCCTGGGTGGGCAACTAACTGTGGAGCAGACAAGATATTGACATATTCCCTAACTAGTGCACCCCTTTGTCTTAATCCAGCTGGAGCACACCTGATTTATACGCAGCATCACACAAAGGTGAACGCCTTTGAGACTGCTGTGTTGCATTAAGAAACACGAGGTGGCCCGTGCGCAAATTGCGCATTTTAAGATTCTGCATGAGTGAAACTCACCTACAGTACGTAAATGTTGATTATGAAGTGTCAAAGATCTATTTTTGTTTAAAATCAGCTGTTAAATTACAATTCACATTAAAGAACTTGCAATAAAAATTGGGCAACATTTTAAAGCACCCTCTAGAAATAAATCAAAGGCGAGGGGGGCGAAGCCCGAAACAATATGACCTTTCAATTACGGTTCGTTACTGCGGTATAACCTACGCTTTAAAATGACACCCCAATCTTAAAAATCGGTTCAGTAGGTCGAGGGAAAAAGGGACGTAACACACGAAACCCTTATAGAAATAACAAGATGGACGACTTTTGAATTCAATTAGGCCTACATATAAACGACAAAAGAACGACATCAAAACAAGTTTTCCTCCACCTACTATCTAAAGCCGTATTTTACTCCTTGGAATAGAGTAGTAAAGAACTAATTTCTATCCCATGTGTCTTGAATACTTAATCTTTCTACCTAGGGAAAACTCGAGTTTTTTCGTACCACGGGGCTAAAGTTACTTACATAAGAATAACATTAAAAGAGAGATTAAAAAGAATATGAGCCACAGTCAGCTGTTACTTGTATTTGTTTCGTTACTCATTGTTGACTAATAGCAGCTGTAGCTGCTGCTCACCCACTGCTGACCATTCAGGCAGCAGTGGGTGAGCAGCATCTCTAGTATTAGAGATGGCCGTGGCAGTGTAGGTGTTTGTTTACATTTTGCTCGGGTAGGCTATTAACCTAAGAAGTCCAAAACATAAGTGTAAAACTTTTGACTAGGCTTAAATTATATTTTGTTTTTTTCGTGTTCTTCAAAATTGATATGGCCTACCTTGTGTGTTTTTTATGTTGATGTGACAGATCCAGCTTGACGGAGCAAGGGATCATATGAAGGTAAAGTTAAATTATCTACGGTAGGCCTATTAGGCCTAAATTTTATTCGTGTAGGTGGAGGAAAAATGTTGTGTGCATCAAGGGACTAAAGTACTTTTCTCCCTCAGGGAAATCGTAGCCCTCGGCTTCGCCTTCGGGCGACAACACTTTCCCTTCAGGGAGAAAACATTGTACTTTAGTCCCTAGAAGCACAAATAACTATTAGTAGGTTGTCAACAAGTCTGGCGTTATTTTTTAAAACCATTAACATCAATGGTTCGTTTAGTACAGTTTAATTCACTGAAAAAACTATTTAAACTAACAGGCAAGTGATCATTATCCAAGCATGATTTAAAAACAATTGATCACTTAAAACTACCATGGCGAATTTAAATGTGTAAAATACCCCCGTTGCAGCAGACCTGCGTTCTCAGCGAATCTAAAACAGGATTCGGTTTGTTAAACTTCCCCCATGAACTCCATGGGATTGAGGATTTAGGTTTACTGCCATGGGGGTATTGTTAATAGATATAGGAAAATTCCTTCCCAGCTCACGTTCATACTGAATTGCATCAAATTATGTAATGTTTCATTTTCCCCATAAAGTCCATGGGGGTTGAGTAGGTGGGTTTGCCGCCACATTGTTGTACATGCGAAATTTAAAGCCAAACTGTTTAAATAGTAAGAAATCTTGTAGCTAAAAAAATCAGACGGTAAAATTCAAAGAGCCACGGTTCTCGTAGGACAGTTAATACCTCAAAATAACATGCAAGTTTTAAATACTTATTCTACTTAAATGCGGTAGTTAATTAAAGAACCAGATTGCAGCACTCCAAGGCATAGACGAAACGTTCTGATGGAACGTGGGCAATGTGAATGAGCTATTCTTGAAAATAATCAAACCTTTTTCATAATACTGCACGCAGAACAGCCGTTTTCTAGTCTGTATTTAGTCCACAAAGTTGATCTCTTTTTTAGCCTTTTGTGCGCCGAAAAAACATGTTAATTTTTTCCGTGCGCTAACCTCAAAGGTTGCTTTTTCTTTACAAAAAATCATACTAATCCAAAATAAATAAGGCCAATTTAAAGAAAAACGACTTGCAGACAACAATTTTAATGCAAGATTTTGACGTTTCTTATCAGCTATTTAAATTGAGGTGGAAGTCAACCAAGGCAATGAGAATATTGAAGTCAACTACTAAACGTAAACAGATAATGAAATTTGGATTAATTTACTTTTAAATAAGTTATCCATTTTATATTTTTGCAGTATGATGAAAAACGTTGTTCATCACTCGGACGGAAAGTGTTTTTCTGTGCTTAATCGCTATTTCCAATCGTTATAGTAAAACGCGATTGCGCACTGAAAAAAGCCACATTCTATCCTAGTGATGAAAACCATGAAAACTACTAATTGGCCTCGTCAGTAAATAGAAGAGTAAAATACCCCCGTCGCAGCAGACCTGCGTATTGGACAAATTACCAACAAGCCAGTATTTTTTATTTTCCCATGAACCCCATAGGGTGAGTATATAGGTTTGCCGCCGTATGGGTGTTATATGTAAATATAAGTTAAACCCTAGCTAGTGAATGTGCATACCAAATTTTATCAAGTTATGTCAATGTATAAACAGATACATGGTTTTGTTAATATCCCATAAGAATAACCTGAGAAACATTTTTTATTTTTATTTTTTCAGTAAGCTGTTAGGTTAAGTTGAAAATTTCAAATACTAACTTGTTAGTTTTTTCAAGCTCTCTTGAATGTTTCTAGTTAAAATGTAGAATATTAACAATTGCTCGGTAAGCTCAAACAGTTAAGAAATACCAGTTATAGATAGTGAAGTTAAATGCCCTGTTCAAAAAGGCTAATTTTTTTCAAGATGTGCTCGTTTGCTTCAATTATTCGCCTTCACGACGAGCTCGTTCGCTTCGCTCACTCGCTTTTCAGACTGTTTCAATTTAGGCCTATGGGTGCTGGATTGTGGTGTGTATATTTGTTAAAACACAGGTTGAATCTGTAACACGTGGATTTTAATTATTTAGCTAGCAGCTGTTTCAAAATTTTTATTGATGCTTTCGTTGTTATACTATTCAAATGCAATTCAACAAATAGTTGTTTTATACTATTACGGGAATTTTATCTATCTAAACGTCTAAACATTCAATATCAGCAGAATGTAGTATGGTTAAAAAAATTATTTATATCATACAGTAGTACCAGGTACTGCATAATTATTAAATGTTGTTAGATGTTACTAGTTGTGTTATAGTATTGTAACAGATTGCACTCAACACGAGTATAAATAACTTTTTATAAAGAAACTTTAAACGTATAATACCGTTTACACAAAATGTCACAAATAGGCCTACTTGGATTTGCATTTTTTGCTATATTATATTTAAATTCATATAATAAAGCAATTTCGCTGAAATAATTACTTCCATTATAATGAATGTTCAAATGCCTAGTTGGATATTTGAGATCAAAACAGAGTATAGTACATTTTTGGTAACATTAAATTATTAGCAAAGTTTTAACCGTTGCACTAAGTATAAGATGATTACAATACAAACATAAAAGGAACACGATGAATAATTTTGAAAATTGTTTTAATACTGAACTTAATAAATATAATATAATGAAAATCCTGTAATACAATCTGGGGCATTTTACTGCGAGTAAAAATGATTGTTTTTATTAGATGATGCCTTTTTTGTGGAAGGTATAACTTAGTGTATTAATTATTAAACTTCTTGTTATATTTTTTTAGAAATAACTTAAAACATAACAACAATATTAAATCACATTTTTCACGATTTCGTACCGAATTTCCGTAAAAAAACCATAAATAATAACAAAAATAATGTTTAACTCAGAGTGAATCTAGAGGCTTTATATAGTGTTGTGGCCACCGCTGATTCTTGTTTGCTTAAACAATTTAGTTTTTGTCCGAATTATTTAAAATTTAGTAGTGAAATGAGATTTACCAGTGAAAATTTACCAGTGAAGTGAAATGAGAAGTAAAATGTTGTCTGTTCTGAATTAACAGTAAAAATAAACAATCTAACATAGTTTTAGCGCTCGTCCCTACGGTGAGTCACGGTCGGCAACCGCCATCCTTTCACAGGCCCAGTGAAATATTCATGTTTCAGCTCGCACCTGACGTGCTCCACCTGTTGGTCTTTATGATCATTGGTTGCACATCAGCTGACAACACATGACAACAATATTTCAATTGCAATTTTACTGCAATATTCCAATTTCAAATGGCAACATATTGTGTTTTAGTTTTAAAATACATATTTTAAAATTATGCTTAAAGACTTTCTCTAGGGCTCCCACACCATACAATAGGGAGTGTCTCAAGGTAGTGTATTATGACCTATCCTGTATGTGCTACACGCAGCAGATATACCAACAACCCGCGAATCTGAAATGGCCACCATTGCAGATGACACTGCTGTTATGGTTTCCCATCATAACAATGTAGCTGCCTCGGCGATCCTCCAGAGAACATTAAATGGTTTGTCGGATTGGCTGAAAAGATGGCCCATAAAAGTAAATGATGGAAGGTCAGCCCGTGTTACATTTACTTTTAAAACCGGTATCTGCCCTCCTGTTTCCTTGAATAATGTTCGTCTTCCACAGTGACGGAAGTCATAGGCGTCATTTCAGCATTCTGATTGGGGGGGCAAGATTTTACGCTAAACATCATACATTTCTCTAAAAACTGTCAATAAAAACTACCTAATTAAGTTTTCATTATGACACTAAGCTGTCCATAAACTGTGAACTTATAGTATTATCTCACAAACTCATGAAAACAATACCCTAATGTATGTAAAATTTGATTACATTAACATGTTTCTATATGTAGAAAGTCATTATTCTCTGGAAACTGCCAGTGGTTACTGTGATGAAAACACCTTAAGAAATGGATTTAATTCGTTAATAGATGCTAAATCCTTGAAATAAAAATAAAACAAAAAACATTGTTTTTATAACTATTTAGTTAATTTTATTGTATATTATTTAAAACTCAAAAATTTTACAGTAGGATACATAAACTAAAACTCCATAGGCTTATATAGTAAAACAGATTGTTATATCTTTAAGATTTTTTTTACCAAGCATCACCTTTGCAGTTTGCCGTATAATGAAGAAAAATTTCATTTAACTATTGTTGGTTAGTATCAGTACAGCCACGGTAAACATTGTCCATTACATTACCTAAATTGCTATTGAGGACAAGAAAGGTAAAAAATAACTAAGTAATGTAATCAAAAAAAGTTAAGTACCTAATGATTTACAAAAACATCTACATATACATATTTAATACGTGATACGGGTTTTTTGTACAAGGAACTCCTCCCACAGTTTTAAACAGACTGGGACGGTGACGACGCCCTGTAATCCAGCTACTTGGAGGTCACAAAATGTGGATAGTTATAAGCGATGGCTTGTGGATGCGATATTCCCTGGTGGGGATTAACGCCCGCACTAGTGAATACTAGTTCATCCATAAAGACCATCCTCATAATTAGACCAATTCGTGTATTAGAGGTCGAAATTGTGGTTCGGATCCCACGTTAAACTGTAGCTCCCTAGATACCATTGGCTGTTGGGCTATAACAGTCCTGTCTAAGGAGAATGTCGGCCTTAATCAGTAACAAGACTACAAGATCGCGTACAATCATCCTACACTCATCTCTCATTAATTCTTGGCTTTAAACTACCTATTGAATTAGGTCGCCATTTTAATAAAGGTATTAAAGGTATTAAGGTATTAATGATTTTAGTGCCATTGGATAGAGCTCGGAGTGAAGTTGTTTCTAAAGTACATTGGTCAATTATCCATTTAAAAAGAGGGGACCTACAAGTCCTTAAAGTTCGTAATTTTCCGATTTGATTAGGAAACTGTAATGACATTGTAAGGAAACTGATTGATTTTTAAGTAAACAGCTGTAAAGTGTAAACATCGGACATCAGCGAAAGTACTATTTCTACCTTTTCATACAAAAGACGTTATGTTTAACCGAGGCAAGGTTCATATTCTCTACTTGAGCCCGAACGACGACGTTACCGAATGCCGCCTCGCGGCCGAACCGCTAGGCGCGAGTTTGATGGCTGCAGAGGTTTACGGGAATCGTGTTTTAAAATTAACTCATTAAGATAGAGATTGAGTCCTAATCTGCTAAATGCAGCCTAGAGCTATAACTAAGGTGTCATATTGAAGAAGAATGACGGTGCTAAATTTCCTTTTTTACGCTTTGGTAGTCTCACTTTGGAAGTTTTATGAAAACTAATGGAAAACTTAAGCTAACAATCGAGAAAAATAAATGATTTTAGACAATAATTATAGCTGAAATTAGAAGTTTTATTTAAAAATTTAAAAAACAGAACCAACGAGATCCGCCTTTTAACTTTTAGAAAAAATTAAGAGCCAATCTATATTAATTTGTTAGTTTTAAAAAACGATTCCCGTAAACCTCTGCATCTATGAACTTACAGATGTATTTAGACATTTATAACTTAAATTAGAAATTTTATTTTAGAATTCTAAAACCAGACAAGAGGAGGTCCGTCTTTCTACTTTTAGAAAAAATTAAGAGTCAATCTCTATCATAATTAGTTAATTTTAAAACACGATTCCCGTAAACCTCTGCAGCCATCAAACCCGCCTTGTGCTGCGGCCGCGAGGCGGCATTCGGTATTGTTGTTCGGGCTCAGATAGACTCGAGCCTTACAAATCAACAGACGTGAGATGGGACTTCCCTGCTAAAGATGACGATTGCAGGATGAGTCAATTTAAGAGTTTTACGTAAATAATTCAAAGTAGACATTTTGTTAAAGTCTGATTCAGAAGTTTATAATTCTTAAATAAAAATATTTCACCATATTAAATAACCTAACATTTTAATTTCCAATTAAAAATATTCACAAAAATTATTGGGGGGGGGCAATAACCCCCCCCTTGCCCCCCCTCCAAATGACGCCTATGACGGAAGTTAAATATCTCGGCATGTATTTAGATAGTATACTTACGTGGAAATCTCACATGTGGAACAAACGGTTAAATCTACATCTGAACCTAAGTTATAAAAAACTATATTGGCCTCTAAACAAAAATATGAAATTGTAAAAAAAAAACTAAATTCTACTGTACAAAGTTATTTTAAAACCTATTTAGACTTATGGAATTCAACCGCTGTTTTCGATCTACCTTAGAACTGTCGCTTTAACAAGGTATAGGTTTGGCTTAAAAATATAACAGCTGGATATTGAATCACTGAAAAACATTAAAGTTATTTAAAAAACACTATTTAAGGAAATCTGATAGGCCTACTCCAACATGTTTTTCACAAGTTAAAATTTGTTGTTTACAGTTTAAATCTCTCTCCTACCCCAAAGTTCTCGAGAAGAATCAAGTTTTAAAAACGACCTATATATAGGTTTTTTATTTTAACTGGATCCTCCTAGAAAATATTGGAGTGGGGTAGATATTTAAACTGTAAACAAAAAATTTAAACTTGTGACCTTGTGAGAAACGTGTATGAGTAACAGATTACCTTAAATAACGTTATTAATAACCTATTTTGTCTTTCAGAAACTCCTACTCAGCTGTTATATTTCTAAGCCAACCCTTTATAACTTAATATTTTCTTCTTCGTCTATTACCCATCACTGTGAGATTGACAGCGTCAAAAATACATAAATTTCAGTTGCAGTAATAAATTCCTACAGCCCGCTTGTGTATTTTGAGCTCATCAAGAGCATGAGATGAGTAGAACCACAGTAGTAGACCATAGGCATCGTGGCAATGAAAGAGCGGACGATATACCAAGACCAGGTAAGATTCTGTCACACAGTTTCTAAGTTTCATTAGAAGAAAACATATCCGGGTCAGTTTGTTATTGGTCTGCTTTATGTGGTTTTTCCAACTGAGTTTCCCGTCAATAATGAAGCCAAGAAGTTTTACTGCATTCTGGACCCCCTGTTGCTGTGTTGCTGTCTGGGCATGCTGCTTATAATCTACTGATTTTTGTCCTCATTAAGTTTAATATATGCAAAACTCAATGTTTTGTCACTTTCGTCAAGATCATTCATCATTATCAGGAAGAGGGCGGATCCAAGGAGAGACCCTGTGGTATATTCAACTTTTGGTGGCCTTAAGGAGGCTCCATCGATAGGAACAAGCTGGGTCCTGTTTCGTAGGTATGAAACTGGTTTTAAATCTATGCAAACATCAATTTTTTGTCACTTTCTTCAAGTGTATTGTATTTCGCACTGATTGATTCGAGGCTGCAGTATGTATATTCTCAAGTGTGGCGAATCATGTGCAGATATAACAATGTAATCTTACTGCTTACCGTCAAACACGATCCAAATTATGTCCTTGTACGACGGCCGTTTCGGAGATTACTCCATCGACGGGTACACGTCTCAGCACACTAAACTATGTCATTAGTTAAAATTGTCTTGGCTTTCGCTGCGTCAGTTCAAATAAAAATTAACACAAAACACATATTACAATTAAACGACACGAACAATACATTGGAGCACGTGCACGGCTGTAGACGACATGCGACCGACTACGGACCGGAACTTGGTTATCACTGGAGCTGTGACGTAGCCTGCTGGACAGCGGATGTTATCAGTGTGCCAACCCCACGATCATATTATATCAGCACATCTTTGGTTTTTATAATTTCGTCAAATATGGGATTGGCGGATGAATTTATCTGGGAGTTCATGACTAGATTGGGCTTTATTTTTGTGCTCTGGTAAATGTGAAAATTCTCAATGTAATTAAATTTTCTGCTTTTATTGCCGATATGGAGGATTTCTAATTCATCTATTTTCGAATAATCGTGTTTGTGTTGTTGGATGTGCTCTGCATAATTTGAATCAGGATTTGGTTTTTTGATGCCATTTATGTGTTCTCTGTATCTTTTTTGAAACACCCCCCAGTTTGGCCGATATAATAGGCGTCACATTCACCACATTTCAACTTGTATACTCCAGGTTTCTCTACTTTTTGAACGGGTTTTTAGGCTGTGCATTTGACAATTTACGCTGGAGGTGGTTACTCGTTCGATATGCTACTCCGTATTTGTGTCTATTCAAAGTGCGGGAAGCCAAACGTTGTGTTAGAGGGCAAAACTCCATTGTGAAAAATTTTTTCAGTTTCCGGTTTCTCTTCTTTGCGATTTTTGTTTTTATTTTTGTATTTAAATAAATACAATCAGTAAGTGAGGAAAATTATAGGACCGAACTCAACACAATAAAATATATCGCCACAAATAATGGGTACAGTGTAGATATGATTGACAAGCTACACCGAAAAATTAAATACAGGTACTGGATAAAGTGGTCAACTTATATTCCTAATTTGAAAATTGTATTTTATTGTATTAAAAAAAGGAATAAGCTCATTATTTCAGTTAGGGGGCTAATAAAAAATACCATAATTTGATACAATTTAGTAATTATTTGCACGTGGAAGGGATTATCCTCTGCCTACTTACAATACCCCTATGGCATCAAACCTACATCTTCGTTCCCATGGTGTTTATGGGGGAGGTTAAAAATATCAAATACTGTTGGAAATTCACTGAGTATGCAGGTCTGCTGCCACGAGGGTATTTAACATTCTGCAGGAAATCCACCTCATCTTAGGATGGTTTGTAGGTTATGTTTATGTCGATTTCATTGAAAACGACAACAAGGACAATAGGTCAGATGTTTATATACAGTGTTGCCAACTTAATTCCTGACTAAACAACGTTTCCTTGTTGGCTAATGAGTACTGTTTGGTGTTCTGATGTTTAAGCACTGGAGTGCGCAAAGTAAATCCAAAGTGCGCAAACTAAATCTGGTGTGTGCAAAGGAAAATTAATACGGCAGTCACTTGTTTTGCCACGCGTATCGATTACGTTAACAACTTCTTTCTCGGACAAACGTAGGAAAAAATATTCCAGTTAATTTTTCGAGTACAAAAAAGAAACGTTTTTGGTACTATTGCGAGAGCAAAAATATTGGCTGATTTCGTGCAGAATAGTAAAAAAAATGTTTATCGTATGTCATAAAAAATTACTTACGCAGTTTTGCTAACATGAAGGTTGTTTAGGATTTATTTACACTTAACTCTTAGCTTATAGGTTGACTCCACAAAGTGGTTTTGGATGTCTATTTTTGCTTTAACTACATGTTAAGTATCAATATTTACACTGAAATTTACTATAAATATTTAAGCAAATAATACCCAGAGTAAAGTGATCTAAATAAAAATATCAGAAAAATTAAAACTATTTAATTTGCTGTATTTGTACATACAAATCAGGTGAGTACAATTATTGACACAAATAAACTTAAAATACTTTTGAATAAAAAATGATATGGCCCTCTTCAAAGTCATAAATCTTTTTAAATAACAATGTAACAGGGGAAGTCACTTTAACAAGTTTACTTAACTTTGTGTACTACTTGTATATTTTCCTTGTATTTAATATAAAGGGTGTTTTTTTCTGATCATCTTCCAAGACCCAGGATCTCTACAAGCGGTATTCCGACAATGGGAATAGCGGCGATCACCCTGGAGAGGATGTTGTAGATTATGATGAGGGGGTTGTTCCTGAGTCTTAGAAGAGGTTTGGCCTCGGGGTTCGCCTCAGGACCCGCCCCGGCATCCGCGTCGGCCCCAGCTTCGGCGGTCGGCGACGCCTCACTGACACCGATGATCACTATCTGTCACAAGAATTTGGCAACAATTATCACTCACAAAATTGTACAGGTTTTTAGATTCATTTTAATTACAGTAAGAGTACACAATGCAATTTTCAGCCAGCTATAGAGCCATTAAAAAGTTGATTTCAATTTTAAAATTCATAACTTAGTAAAGACAGGTTTAGGGGTGATTGATTTTTTTATGAAGAACCTGACATATTATCTACATATTTGTGCCGAATTTTGAGAAAATCTTATTAACTCTCGGTAAACCACAAGATGTAATGTGAATTCTCCTATAGCACTATATTGGATGAATAAGCCTACGTACAGGGAAGAAATTCTGCAGCATTTTCACGTCATCGAGGTCACGGATCGCAAGTAGCGGCACAAAACTTTATTACTCTACCCTCACTTTACCCTTCCTTCACATCATTATTTTTGGGGCTTATAAAACCGAAATAACCGCGGTTTAATTTATAGTTCAATTGTTTCTGTAGATGTATATACAGTATAGACATTGTTTACATAGGGATGGATGGTTATTTATTATGTTTTATGCTGGAAAAAATTTAAGTAATATAAATCTTTAGCCATAAATGCAATACGGGTATCATCAAATTCCTAAACCATACCAACATCTGATGCGTTACTGAATTTTTGAAAATTTCTTAACACGGAATGAGATAAACCCATTTTTATTTTTAAGTACTACATTACAATTGTTCAATTGTAATTGTTCGATTTCCAAATGTTCAATTATAAGTCCGAACCATCCCTAGCCCAGGCGATTCCCTTGAGTCAAATCAAAATTTTAGCATTGCTACAATATTTAAGGTTTCATTAACAGAGTATGCTGCATCCTAGCACTGAAATCGTTAACGGAGCTAGAAATATCAGTGAATCAAATTTTAACTATCACGATATTACAGAAATTTTAAAATGCAATAACTTTTACATAACCCGAAACTTTTACTGAATATTTTTATAAAATTCATACTTTTAAAGACATCCCTAGTGAAAAAGTCAATAGAAAATCATTAGAAATTGAAGTGATATCACTAGATACCTAATGATATCTAATGACATCATTAAAATGTTTAGTTATATTGATCACTAGACTCTAATTATTGTCTAGTGTTCTAAGTCTTTTTTGCGATTATGTAGTGACATCATTAGGTCCCTATTGATGTCACTAAGTGGTTTAGTGATATCATTAGAGGTGTAGTTAGATCAACATATATCAGTGTTTAGTGATCATTATTTGTGTAATGATATCAACAAAAATCTGTGTCTACTGACAATTTCTCACTAAACCAAGTTGTTTATATTTTGATAAAGAATTAACTTTTCAATAATAAAATCAACAAATAAAAATTTGAATATAACTTTGATTAAGTTATAAGTGCTTACGGTTGACGAATTCGTCAATAATATCAAAAAACTTTGAGATAAAATTTCTTAAATTTTAAATTGTGACGATTTTTGTAATTTTATTTATTAGACAAAAAACATCAAATAAAAAATATAGTTTCCACACACAACTTAATATCAATATAGTAAGGTAAGTATACTAAAATAATGTTCTAAATTCATTTATATTTAACATGGCACAAATTTGTTAACTGATATAAAATATAATTTATACACTTAAACTAATTTTGAGGAGCAATTATTTTTTATGCTCTAATACATTCAAAATAATTATAAAATATACAATAAAGCAACAAACATGTGATATTTTTTTGTAAATTTCAAAGGGGTTTAAGCTTGAATTTATTCAGACAGTTTATTTTTCAAATTGCAAGAAAAATTTTCAATTGTTATTCACATTCAAATTCAAAACTAGCGCGCCAAGTCTCTGTGTTTTGAAAGGAACTACGGTCTGTTGTCTGTCCCTGTCGTCTGTCTATATCTCAACGGACAACGGTGGAAATATGGGAACAACCAAGGATGTTCTAATTGCCGTGTTTAGTTAATCATTGGTTTTTTAAGTGTCTGAAAAGATAGTTTTAATGTTCAATTATGTTCTTTAAATAATATATTTAAAAAATGTTTTTAACTAGTTTTTATTGGTTGTTTTCGTGGACTTGCAACAACTTCAAGCTGACTTTCTATGCATTCAGGTGAGTTAAATATTGATTCTAAAATATGCCAATTGAATATCAATGAAACTCAAAAGGTCTACTAAGTTAGTTTAATGGGTCAAGTTTATCCTTGATGATTAGAACAATAAATCTTTATGAATAAGTATATAGGCTAGGTAATAAAGTGGAAGTTAGGTATTACGGCCTTAGAAATTTTATAGTTTATATTGTTTGGCAGACCTTTATGATAGGCTAGACACTAAGTCAACTCTCGCTAACTTTAAATTTACGGTTATGTTAATAGACTTCTCAAAAAATGCTTTTTGTTTGATATTGAAGTTTGGAAGGTCTGTGTAGGCCTAAGTTACTCCGTGCCAGAGGTTTTTCGATCGATGTTATAATTATTGAGATGGACTTTCAGTGCTGGAAAAATATATAAAAAATAAAACTTCTGGTCGGTGTCTCGGACTCAGATCCTCAGGTCAACAAAATTATCATCTAAAAACTCCTGGTTGGAGTAGTAGGCACTCCTCTTTATAAAACTTAGTCCGCTATGACCCACCTAAAAGCCGACAACTCCATATCCCGAACCTCAGATGGGAGATGGTTGTTGAAACTGACGGCAGAGATGTTGTAGCTAGGCGGCTTGTGACCTGGACAGGCGCACTCTTGGGACGTCTACATTGCCCCGCCACCGAGTGTTGTAAGGTTGGAAATCTCCACGAGTGGAAAAACTGTTGATATTGTTCTTAACGTGCAACAAGCTCAGGAAGACAAAATGTTCAAACACTGTGAAGTTCTAAGCCTATAAAAAATTGGCTTGCAATGATCACTGGAGTCAGTTGCAGTAATAAATTCCTACAGCCTGCTTTTGTATTGTAAGCACATAAAGAGTATGAGATAAGTGGCCCCACAGTAGTATACCATAGGCAACGTGGCAATGAAAGAGCTCACGATATACCAAGACCAGGTAAAATTCTGTCACGCAGTTTTTAAGTTTCAGGAGAAGAAAACATATTCTGGCCAGTTTGTTAGTGGTCTTTCCCAACTGAGTTTCTTGACAATAATGAAGCCAAGAAGTTTTACTGCATCCTGGACCTCCTGTTGCTGTCTGGACATGCTGCATATAATCTAATGAGTTTTGTCCTCATTAAATTAAATGTATGCAAACATCAATGTTTTGTCACTTTCGTCAAGATCATTGATCATTATCAGGAAGAGGGTGGATCCAATGACGGACCCCTGTGGTATATTCAACTTTTAGTGGCTTTAAGGAGGCTACATCGATAGGAACAAGTTGGGTCCTGTTTCGTAGGTATGAGTCAATGATAATGAGAACAGCACCACCAAGTCCATGGTAGTTTCGTTTTTTGATTAGGGTGTAATTGGAAACACAATCAAAAGCCCGGCTTAAGCCGCACAGGGTTAGAGACATGGACTCACTGCACTCAAACTCAAACACACCTTCTGCAAGTTTTGCTGTGGCATCGGCTGTAGATTTTCGTTTGCGAAAACCAAAACTGCATCTGAAAAGGTGATGATTTAAAAAAAAATTCAACTTGGGGCTTTATGGTTGGCTCGATCAATTTACCAAACGTAGGTACAATTAAGTTAGGCCGATAGCTCCTCATTGACTAATGGAGCCCGGCTTCTTATACAACGGGATTGTTCTTGACATTTTTAGAAATTCCGGGGATACACCATCTGTAAGGCATTCATGTAAAGACCCCATGCATTGTTAAAAAATAATAGCTCTAAATAAAACTGATTCTAAAGTAACTGTTATGAAGTATATTATAAAACTGATTCACAATGTGTTGTGATTTGAAATCACCCTGTGGTATGCAACAGTGATATAAAACAAAAACAACAAATAAAACCAAAAGGCTTTAGCCAATGGAATATTAGCAAGAATAAACAAACAATTCCCACCACTAATTCTTGCCCCTCCCACGAAGAATATCGCGGTTAAAAACGGGCTATATCACTAAGCCTATATCACTATTTTGATACAGGGACCTCACATAGTAGGTATTTTAACCTGAATATGAATGAAAGATGAGTGTAGGATGATTGTGGCGCGATCTTGTATTCTTGTTACTGACTAAGGCCGACATTATAACATTTGATTTTCACGATGATGCATAATTTAAAAAATAATGAAGCAATAATGATATAATTTTAGCAAATTTCCCTATAGGGAATATGATATTACGGTAGTAGCCATGTCAAGACCTAACCCTAGAACCATGATACTTTTCCATTTTGAGGTCCCCAGAAGCCAAAAATACGATTCGTTCATTTTCATATACATGTTATATGTCTCTATATCTAAAAAAAGTAAAATGTTTTAGTTTAAACTCTATCTACTCACTCTGCATCTACTTAAATATCCTTTCTGTCTAAATAAATATTTTTTAGTTCTTTTTAGCGAATTTCCCTATAGGGAATACGCTATTACGGTAGTAGCCATTGTAAGACCTAAGCCCGGGACCATGTTATTTTTCATTTTGAGGTCCACAGAAGCCAAAAACACCATTAGTTCATTTTCATATATATGCATATATCTATATATCTATGTGTCCGTGGTACTGATAACTTTTTACAGGGACCTCCAATTTTGATAAAATTTATTTGGTATTAAGGTGTAGGACTGGGTATATTTTCACGAGTTCGCCAACCAGCATTTTCGGGTTATGGGAACGGGGTGTTATGGTTTTTCAAAAGGGTCAAAAATGGGTTTTTGCATTTTTGGTCTTAAATAAAAAAAACCCAACAATTTTAACTGAAACCATTTAAAAGAGGGTTAAAAAACAAACAATTTAGTATTTAGAATTTTTAATTTGGCTTAACAGTTTACGGAGAAAATCCAAAAATTGGTTTTCAATGTTATTCTTTTGGGAAATTAACAAAACCCTGTATCTTACATATTTATTGACATAACTTGATCAAATGTAGTATGTCAATGTCTTCATTTAACTTATTTACTAGGTAGGGTTCAACTTATATTTACTTAAAGCATCCATATGGTGAAAAACCTACCTACTCACCCCCATGGGAGTTCGGTGCCACCGGGATCGGTGATATCAGCTACTCTTATTATTCTTGTTATTCTTTGTGTTTATAAACGACCTGCTTGAAATGCCGTTCCATAGGAGTGCGAACGCTTTCGCGGATGACATTGCTTTTTTTTATTCTGAGAGGACCATTCATGAGATTTGGGTCAAAATAAATGAAGACCTGGAAGTTCTAAATATATGGTGTCATATTAATAATATGAAAATTAATGTGAAAAAAACAAAATATATTTTAGTTCAGTTAATACTTTTGAGTTTCCTACAAATTTATTGTTTCATGATTTGGATTGTTTAAAGATAGACTCCAAGTGTTAAGAAATTGGATGAACCAAAGCGTTCAAGTATTTAGGTCTAACGTTGGATGAAAATTTAAATTGGCATCATCACTTTGTAACTATTCATAAAAAAGTTAAATCATCGATTAGAATTTATTATTACCTCAAGAATGTTTGTGGCCCTACCCTTTTAAGAGTATTGTATTTCGCCCTGATCGATTCGAGGCTGCAGTATGGCATTCAGTGTTGAAAGGTACTTTCAAGCATTACATTGAAAAACTTCGGGTATCCCAAAATAACATTCCTAAACTAACTGTCCCATGAGAGAGCTCATTTTCTTTATCCCGCAACTTAAGAATAATACCAGTCCAACATGTATTCGTCTATAAAGTTCTGAAAATATTTCATATTAGAAGTGGTAATACAGACACTGGAAATCTCTTATATCAAACCAGGAGGAACTCACAAAGGTATTTCAGATTGCCAAAAGTCAACTAAATCTGTCTTAAGGGGGCCGTTCGGCACCGAAAATCTACCCGAAAACATGGAATCGTATTTCCAGCCTTCGGTTCGAACTGTTCATCGTAGACTTATGCTGTTTGTTTTATATGGTAGGCAAAGAGTGGTTCTAGTGGAAGTATACCTGTTTTTTTTCTAAAAAAGTTTTATAATAACTTTTATTTGATGCTGAATTTCACTAACTTTGACATAAATTTTCACGTAATAATATCACAAATTATTGAAAAAGCAGGTAGCCTTCCACTAGAACCACTCTTTAACTTCAAATAAATCGTAAAATAAAATATTTTGGTCGGTAAACACTAACCGAAGACGGGAAATACGATTGCATGTTTTGCCCCCGCGTGGGAAAAAGGCCACTGTTTCGGGAATGCATGCTAAATGGGTACAGTGCCAAATGGGTACAAGCGACAAATCAGTGCTAAATGGGTACAGCTTGGGGTGACAGGTGTTTAATGACCGTTTGACGAGGGTTTGATGCGAATTCCATAAACAGAGGGAGTGCTGAATGGGTACACTACCTGCCTCGGCAGGGGCGGGGCACGGCGGCGGCTTACCACCCACACATTAAAATACAGTACTTCTAGTGTTTATGTGACCTAATAATCTCTTAACATTCATACAATGTCACTTTGCGAGTTCTGCAAAATTTGTTAGGTACTGTAGTTATCTTCATACCATTTACTTTATAGTCTTCTTCCATTTACTTTATTCTAGTGATAAAATTTTTTTAAGAAGACGTATCTGACACGGTTTCCCACCCGCCCCGCGTGGTGAAATACTCCGGTTATCACAACAGAGAGACACAGCGCTACACTACGGTCCGGCTGGGATACACCGTGTAGAACATCTACCACGGAGTTCGTAACAAAGAAATATATAAATATTAATACTGTATATACGTGTTAAATTTGTCATATTTAATTTCAAATCAAATCGTAGGTTGTGTTTTAAAAGCACACCCTGAGTTAGGCCTACTTTCTCTCTCTTATTTAGACTAGCCCACCCTTTGTTACTTTAGTTATTTGAAGCATTACTTAAGGTCCCAATGTCTTTTTATCTGACCATTAATTACCTAAATGAGAAGTATTTTTGTGTACTGTATTTTAAAACAACAGGAACTTTTTCTTTCATTACGTTGTAGCGAACTATGTTGTGGCTTTAAAATGTTATGATAAAAACATAAAAATGAAATTGAGTGTAAATCGAGTGTCAGCGGTCAGCCTCACCTTAAATTAATAGCCTTGTCATGATTGCTCTAGTATAATGTTCTTTAAGTAATGCTACAAATAATTATTGGTATAGACATCGTCCGCCAGTCTGAATCGGAGAAAGAGTATAGGCCTAGTACAAGGTGTTTCTTTTAAAACACAACCCATGATTTGATTAGAAATCAAATATAAAACACTTCTTTGTTACGAATTCCGTGGCAGATGTTCTACACGGTGTATCCCAGCCGGAACGTGGTATAGCGCTGTCTCTCTGTTGAGATAACCGGAGTATTTCACCTCGCGGGGCGGGTGGGAAACCGTGTCAGATACGTCTTCTTAAAAAAATTTTATCACTAGAATATAACTGGCTGAGTAGCTGAGTGGTTATAGTGCTCGACTTTGAATCCAAAGGTTCCCGGTTCGATCCTGAGGAAAGTTACTAGCTTGTTAAGGGATCGATTCCGGACCCAGTTGCCATTTGTCATTGGGCTATTAATTATGATGCTTTCTAACAACTGGTCGATGTTAGATAGTAACAAGACTGGGGTTCGGACCATTCCCCGTCAAAACGTTACAAAATGCCTCTGGCGTAGATAGACACAAAATAAAAAATAAAAATAAAATAAAGTAAATGGAAGAAGACTGTAAAGTAAGTGGTATGAAGATAACTACAGTACCTAACAAATTTTGCAGAACTCGTAAAATGACATTGTATGAATGTTAAGAGATTATTAGGTCACATAAACACCAGAAGTACTGTAGCCTATTCTAATGTGTGGGTGGCAAGCCGCCGCCGCGCCGCCCCTGCCGAGGCAGGTAGTGGACCCATTCAGCACTCCCTCTGTTTATGGCCTTCGCATCAAACCCTCGTCAAACGGTCCTTAAACACCTGTCACCCCAAGCTGTACCCATTTAGCACTGATTTGCCGCTTGTACCCATTTAGCACTGTACCCATTTAGCACGACACCCTGTTTCGGGTAAACCTAGCGGCGCGGCAACGAACTACGTGAAGGAAACTACTACCAGTCCTGTTTAATTTTTATGTTTCCTTTATACTATCCATCTTACAAATATCTTCAAGCAAAAGTAGTTTTCAAGTTATAAACAAACCCAACCGTCCACGCCACCGATCTGTCGTCGATCTCCTAGCCATTGTGGCTGGCGGCCACGCACAGCACACCGCCGCTCCGGCCAGTCGTTCTCACTTCTCATACGTGCCGCCGATGCATTTAATAGCTCAGCGTGAAGTTGTTGTTGGTAAATAGCAATACGAAAGGAAGGGCCTTGAAAGCCCTCAAAGTTCGCAATTTCCCCATTTGATTAAGTCCGGTATTACACTATCATAGTACTATATGCAACATATTTCTAGTATCACATCTATTATATTAACTATGATAGAAACAAAATATTATTATAACCGTTAGTAAAATAATAACATAAGTGTTTGTAAAATACCCTCTATTAGAATTTTTTTCCATTATTGTAAAAAATTGAAAAAAAACTGTTTGGTTGTTTTTATTATTTTAGAGTTTAATGATTACAACTGGTATTTTAATTTTGTTTGTAAAATCAATATGAAAATGCGTTCTGTAGCAGTTCATAGGTTATTATCTTATCTTATCTTATCTTATACTCTAAAACAAGCTCCGTTTGTCCGGGCAAAGTTTTTTTTCGCTCCAAGGATTTTTGATTTTTTTATTGAATATGGGGGTTTTGGCCACCAGAAATCGATTGGAGCTGGTCCCATAGCTGGGAAAAATCCTGTTTTCGCGCTAGAGCCCTTCAAAGTTTCCATGTTATCTTTTTTTTTTTTTTTCTTTATTTCGGCTTTAGGTTAAAACCATGTTAGGCCCACTACAACAAAATAAGAATACAAATTAGGACTTAAGAGCAGTTACAAGAAAATGTTGTTAAACACTATGAATTTGAAAATTTCGTCCAAAACTTTGTCATCCATGTCATAAAGTAAAGTCATTAAATTTACAGGAAACTGAACTTTAAGAGTTTTCAACACTTCATAAAGAGAATTTCTTGAATTAACGTCACACAAAGGGCAAGCAAATATCAGATGGTCCAAACTTGCCTCATCTTCGCCACATTCACATTTTGGATCTTGAATCACATTAATTTTAAACAAATGCATTTTAGTGTATGTATGGCCAATTCTCATTCTGCAAATAGTTGTTATTAATTTTCTTGATTGAGCAGAAAACTTAAACCAAGGAACACTTGAAGCAGAGTTTTTCAATTGAAATAAACGGTTTCCTTTAAATTTTGAATGAAAGTCCCAATCATTTTGCCAATTTTTTACCGCCTTTGCTTTAAATAGCTTCTTTATGTCAAAAAATGAGGGACAATAGAGGTGGTTTTCTGAACATGCGGCTTTTGCTGCTTTATCAACAATTTCGTTACCCGTTATTCCAATATGAGAAGGTATCCAGGCAAACTTTATAGTGTATCCGTTTGAACTCAAATCAAAGTACTTTTTCCTAATTTGAAGAATAAATGGTGAAGAATTGAAGTTAAGCTGATTGTTCATTAAAGCCATTAAAACACTTTTAGAATCTGACAAAATGACAAACAACTTCGAAGAGAGGTTTTCTATATAATATAATGAATGAAGGATGGCAATGGCTTCTGCAGAATAAATGGAAAACAGTGAATTAATCTTGAAAGCGTGGAGAAATTTACGCTGGGAGTGGAACACCGCACAAGAGGTGAATGAAGTTTCCAAGTTTTTAGAAGCATCAGTGAATAGCAATTCGAAGTTGGGCCACATTTCTCGTGTTGTTTGGTTAAACTCGTGCATCAAGCACTCATTGACATAATTGTTATTTTTACCCAAGTCAAAGAAGTAGGGCTCTATTTTGCCAATTAGGTATTTGTAGTCGATTTGGAAAGAAGTTGGATGAAAGAAACTGTTCTTATCCACATTGAGAGTATTGCAACAAATAAAGTTTTGATAACTTTGGAGGAGTAACGGAATTCTTTTGTTTTCCCAATACGTAGTAGTATTTACTAAATGATTAAGTTTTTGTATTTTTCTCTTTAGAGGGTGTTGAAGATGGAGGAACATGCATTTTGCTAAGTATCTGTCACTAAGCAATTCTCTTCTTATTTCTAGAGGCATAACACAAGCTTCAACTTCCATAGCCTTACATGGAGAGGACCTCATTAAACCAAGGCATGATCTAAGGGAACTATACTGAATACGATCCAGAATGATTTTATTTTCATTACTTGTATTTCCGAAGATAAAACAAGCGTAATCCATAACTGATCGAATCAGTGACATATATAAAGTTATTAAGACTGCTGGATCTGCTCCCCAATTCATGCTAGAAACAGACCTAAGTATGTTCATTCTTTTGGAGCAAGACTGAGATATTTGTGTGATATGGGATTTCCAGCTGAGTTTTCGATCAAAAGTAACTCCTAAGAATTTATGGGCTTCTTTACATTGAATTTCTTGATGTTTGTATAGTATCCTACAAGATACAGGATTACGTTTACGTGAAAATACGCAAACAGCTGATTTTGAGGAGGAAACTTCCAATCCGCTATTTACTGACCAAGTTGATAGATCACGAAGAGCGTTATTCAGCAGTCCTTCGCACGCTTCAAGAGATTTGTGGCTTATATAAATTACAATGTCGTCAGCAAATTCGAGTAAGTTAATGTAGTGATCTAAAGTCAAACTGAGATTTCTGCAGTAAAGTGAATATAGTATAGGGCTTAAAACTGATCCTTGAGGGATTCCTTTACTGGTAACTCTACCCTCCGAATAAATGCCTCCATTCTTTATGTGTATAATTCTTTCCTGGTAAAGTAAAGAAATAAAATTTACAATTTTCGCTGGAATGTTCATGGAAATGAGCCGTTTTGATAGGATGTTAAGATTAACATTATCATAAGCACCGTCAATATCTAAGAATGCAGCTACTAAGAATTGAGATTCGGTAAATGCAATTTGAATATCGGTGGAAAATATAGCCAAGTTGTCTACACAACTTCGTCCACAGCGGAAACCAAATTGGGTAGGAGAGAATAGAAAATTTTTTTCTGCCCACCACTGTAGTCGAAATTTAATCAGTTTTTCAAAAAGTTTTCCCAATGAAGATGATATTGATATTGGACGATATCCTTCTGCCAGGCGAGGATTCCTATTTGGTTTAGGAATAGGAACAATTAAATACTCCTTCCAAGAACTTGGAATAAGATTTGAGCTCCAAAGTTGGTTAAAAATTGATAATAGAGTTGTGATGGCCTCTTGTGAAATATGCTTTAAAAATAGGTTGTGAACATTATCCTTTCCTGGACAAGTTTTATCTTTTAAATTTGAAATGGCTAAGTTAATTTCTTCTATACTAAAATCTTTAATGAAGTCCGAATGAATGTGTTGTAAATTGTTGTCATTAAACAAAGGAATTGGTAATTCTACAGAAGGAGGGGAGTACTTGATGTGAAAATCTTCGGAGCACTCTGCAAAATGGTTTAAATTTCTTGAAGTATTACCATTTGACAAAAACCTATACTTCATTCTTTTAACTTTTTCCCATACATCGGATATGTCGGTTGTTCGGTTGATCTGGTTACAAAAGGAAATCCAGTGATCCCTTTTACAGGATCGGATAAACGTTTGGGTTGTAGCTGCAACTTTCTTATAATTAATATAGTTTTCCAATGTCTGCTTCTTCCTATACTGTGAAAAAGCTGACCTCCGGTGTTCAATATGCGCCGTACATTCCGGAGTCCACCAAGAGCAAGGTGAACATTTCTTCGAAGGAGGAGATGAAACAGGGATAGCTATAGAGGCAGCATGCAATAAAACTTTACAAAACTCATCATAAGATACAAGGGGGTGTTCTTCGAGAAATATAGCTTTACATTGATTATCAACAGTTTCAGAAAATAACTTCCAATTTGCTTTATTAAAACACCAAAGTTTTCTGGATGAATTCCCCCGAGGGGTGTACATTCTCTCTGAATACCCAATACTAACTAAGATTGGTAAGTGCTGATTACTAGTCCAGTCTTCAACAACAGACCAGTCAGAAATAGGTCCAAAAGGAGGTGAAACTAATGTCAAGTCTATAGCACTCTTCTTTAAAGGGAAACCACAAAAATATGTAGGAGCACCATCATTCAGGAACACTAAATTGTTATCCTCAATAAAATTGTATAGATTGTTGCCTTTAAAATCAGTAAAATGATTGCCCCACGCAATATGATGAGCATTGAAGTCACCCAAAATAATAAGTGGATGACCAAAAGAATTGAAAAAAGAAGACCACAAATCATTGGTCAGCTTGTGGTGAGGTGGAGCATATACAGAGAACAAATTTACAGACTTGCATTGAAATAGTATTTTAATTCCCACGATGTTGATTTCGTTTTCTATAAATTCTTCTGGTAAAGCGAAATCTAAAACAGAATACTCAATATCTTTTCTTATTAAAAGAGCAGAGCCTCCACCAGTCCTATTTATCCTGTCGTCCCTGACTATAGAATAATTATTGAAAGTAATATTTTTAAAAGGATGAAGTCTGGTTTCTGAAAGTGCAGCAATGTTTATACCATGAGTTGTGAGTAAATACTCTATTTCCCCTTTATGGCATATCGCTGAATTGCAGTTCCACTGTAAAACATTCAACTTGTTCAAACTAGCCATTAGAATAGTAAAAAATAGAATTAAATTAAATGATTTATAGGTTACTAGATTATTAAAAGTTATCAGCCTAGAGTGATTCACCAGATGAATATCCATCTTCGATAGTGGTTATGAGTCTATCCAAATCGAAATTCATCATGGGTTTGAGCTTCTCAATGACGCATTCCATACTGATTTTGTTTTTCTTAAATGAAGTTAAGATATTATAAAAGGTTTCAGCTGATTTTTCACTGTCGTCTTTTGACACTTGATGAAGTTGATGTGATTTTTGAAGATAAACTGGTTTACTAGGAGAAGCTATTTCATTATGAAATTGTTTGTAATAATTGTTATTATACCTTGAAGGTAGCTGAGATTGACGTGACTTAAATAAAGTGACATTTTTATGCAACTTACTAGGGTGATTTGAAAGAGTAGCCTTCTTTGAAGACTGGATATGATGAACAGGGATTGGAAGTTTTTCTTTAAGGGGGTTAGGATTGGCAGTGGATGATAGAGCTGGGAATGATTTGTCATAATTGGGACCTAACACATTGGAATACGATTCATATTTCCCTGAATCAGGAAATAAAAATAGTTTAGCGTCTCTGTAAGAAAGATTACGATAAGCCATAACTTCCTTAATTTGTTTTTGCACATTATATTCAGGGCAAGACTTACTGAAAGAGGAATGGGAGCCCTTACAGAATAAGCATGATGGATTTTGAGCAGTACAGTCTTTTTGTAAGTGTTGTTCGTGACAGTTAGGGCATCTAACCTGACTTTTACAATTCCTTGAAGTGTGGCCATACCTTACACACTTGTAGCACAAAACAGGGTTTGAAACATAAGGCTCAACGACACACCTATTATAAAACATAAAAACATAGTCTGGTAAACGTTTTCCTTGAAACTTAATACTAACTAGAGGAATAGGCTTAGTTACCTTCTTACCATCTTCGTCGGTCAGTGTTTTGGTTAATCGCTTAACTGACAAAACCTTAAAGTCGTTGGACGTATTCAAGTTCTCTAAAATATCGCCCTCACTTAGAGAAGTGTCAATGTAACGTACTAACCCTATCCTTTCTAATTGGTACGATGGAATATAAACATTAAGATTGTTGTCCGAAGCAAAAGAGGAGTTCACAAATGTATTGGCTGAGGAAGCTGATTTGAAAGTGCAAGTAACCCTATTTTTATTGGAACGTTTAATTTCTTCAACACCGTCAACATTTGTACCAAATATTTTCTTGCCTATATTCAGGGGATGAAGATTCCCAACGTTACCTGCTCCAGGAAGACTCTCAATGTGGACGATAAATGGCTCTTCATCATTGTCATTGTATAGCGGTTTACCAACATCCTTCTTGGATTCCATTTGAGTGGCCGTTAAATCGGGCAATTCAATTGAATTGTCAGTTTCTAAATGAGGATTAGACATGTTATTGCTATCGATTACTTCATCGTCAGTGAAGACGTTGTCAACAGTCAAATTGTCGTTTTCCATTGTTAAATCTTCTTGATGTGGGTTGTTATCTTCAACATAGCAGGATTCTGGCTGAGTAACACATGCATCGTTCACTTGAACTGTGTCGGAAGACTTCTTTATTTGTTTACTTTCTTTGTTTCTACCATCTTGGCGAGACCTTCTTTTCTTTATAACGCGTGACCACTGGTCAGAATTGGCTTTGTGGACGAAAACCGGTGTAAATGAATTGCCCCTCCCGGGACTAGGAGGCATAGCAACCAAAACAGGAACCAAAACACAAAAGAGAAAAAAGATGAATATACAACCACTTGAAAAAGGTTAAACAAACGTGTTTTTATATATGTAAACAAACACTAGAAACAAAGTTTATAAGTAATAAAAAATACACTGCGGAAAAGTTACATTGTTCAGTGAATTATTCAAAACAATATCAAATAAATATTACATTTCACGTCAAAGAAGGAACAGTTAAGTAAAAGTATTCAATTGAACTTGAAAATAACACAAAATCAAAATGTAACCTCAAATCAATCTCCCTTCGGAAGTCAATCCATGTTATCCGTATGGAGATTTTATTAATTGAACAAAAATCAGCTGATAACTGTAGATATAAACCAATGTGTTACATCTTTAACCGGTAGTTTAAGACAATTATACCAAAGCGCATCACACGTCGGCTTGGCGAGTGAGCGAAGCGAACGAGCTCGTCTTTAAAATGGAAGAGGGCGAGTGAGCGGAGTGAACGAGCTTTGTGAGAATGAAAGTAATAATTTTACCGAGCTTAAGCTCGGTCCCCCTTGTACTTATTATAATATTTGATCCATTACACTGTAATATTTTTGATCGCATAAATATGGTAATAGGCCTATGTTTTAGAACTATGATATACTAGTGGCTTATAGGGGCAAAAGCCCCTAACTATGATAATTTAGATCTTAGTTGATTACCAAGAAAATGCTTTACAAAGAATGCTGTCAGAAGATTTGTTTTTATCGATAATATTTTAGCAATACTGTTTGTAAAGAATTTGATACTTATTTGAAACTCCGACGCACTCTGTGGTGCGTATTTTAAGGTGAGTATGACTGAAGGGTGAGTGTGATGGTTGTGATGGATCAGATGAGGTGTCTTTGTTACTGACAAATAGCAGCCATTTCATTATTCAGAATCATTAAATAATAGCACAATGCCCAAAGGCAGTCCGCTTCCAAAGCACTCTTTACAATCTCGAGAGTCATGATACCGTGAATGAATGCTTAATTTTGTCTATGGTTAAAACCTATATCGATTTTAAAAATGGGCTTTTTAATAAATAATGATCCTTGAGCTTAGACAAAAATTAAAATAATGTAGAAAAGGGGCAATTATTAAAAACCGTGCGGATGCTCAGCACCCATTTCAGAATAAATACAGTAGCCTACTTTCAATATTGTGCATCATACACCATTCTTTTTTCAACCATTTGATTTCTGTATTTTTTTCCATTAGTTGAAATAGTATTTTACCTCCTGTTTTATTTTTTATGGCCACAAAATGTTAACACACTCCGTTACAGTAGACTGTCTTCACTCACTGTACAATTTTCGGCTCTCCTAATAAATACAAGTAACTTATTTGCGTGAAAACAAAGTAAACTTTTTTTAATTACTATAAATTTTATAGAGCGTTTCCCCATTCTTAGAAAAAGGACAATTATTAAAAATCGTGACCGATGCTCAGCACCCATTTCAGGATAAATACACTTTCAATAGTGTTCATCATACACCATACTTCGCATTCAACTGTTTGATTACCTTGTTTGTCCATGAGCTTAAATAGTATTTTCCCTCCTGTTTTAATTTGTATTGTCACAACAAAAAAGTAAAATTGAAAAAAGTTTACTGATGCTAAAAAAGTAAAATTGTTTTAATCTATGTAAATTTATGGAGCAATTTCCCCATTCTGTCTCATTTATTTGGAAGATTTTTGGCATGTTTTTGTTTTTCCTAGTCTTTGGAGCAAACGTCTTTAATTGAAACTCTATCGATCCTATCATTCTACAATTAGTAAAACACAAAATAGTATATATAGTGTAATTTTTCAGAACACCAACACTTTGTTGGCTGCCACTTTATACCTTTGAATTAATAATAATTTAATTTTTATTCTATGGGTTTAGTTTATACTTTTTTTAAAATCAAACTAAACACATACTTTAATGCAAACAAAAAACCTTTTCTTGAACCATAACTCATCGCTTATTGTACCCGCTTCAAGATCAAAATCTATTTTTCCATTTATTTGCATCTAGGCCTACGCTGGATTATAAAAGTTTTCTTTCATTTAAATGTTGATGTAAAAATCAGCTGTAAATTTTTAATAGTTTGTAAGATTAAAGTAACACTCCTAGTGAATTTTGTAGTCATTCGACGCAAAAAAACTATTTTATTAAAGTATCGCCACTTTAGGTGATTAGTATAATACTAGTATACGTGTTGCTCGAAATCGAGCAATTTATTTAAATACAGTACAAATGTTACTTCAGCTATCAATGACATCCGACCAATCCAATAATGTGAATATCTTTAATCGAAAATAACTACACGTATTTACAGCTGATTATTAACAGATGTTTCAAATGCTTTATTCAGCCCTTAATGTTATTTAAATGGGAAATTTTAAGATTTCAATGTTTAATAGAGCTTTTATTTTCAGTCCGATTCTCATCAATTTTTTGGCGGAAACAACTACAGAACAAGTCCTATCCAACGACACAAAAACTTGATAATCGGTTGAAAATTGCAGGAGGAGTTCTCAAGACAAAAAAACCCTTAGCGTATTAAATAAGTATAGATAAGATCATCTTCACTCATTGTATTCCACCTGGCTTTCTTTTTAAAATAAACCAAAACATATGTTCCAATGTACACAAAGCAGACGATTTCGATTCCCCATGCTATTCTTATGGAGGACGTTTAACGTTATTCCTCATTTTCTGGTAACATTACGGACATCACGATAATTTTCCCTCGTGCATGGTACCGAGACCTTTAATTTGAGACCCCTCTTATCTTCCTACGATTTGTAAAACGCTCACAATTTTGCTCAAGAAATTTCCCAATCAGAGATCAAATTCATCTTCCAAATTGGAAATGTATAGCCTATGTGAATTTACCTCACTGTATTTATGTATTTTATTATTTTCGTATTGTATAGTTTTTTTTTTTTATTTGCGTAGTCTATCTGTCTGAACAACTTTGAAGGGAAGCTTATTTTAGTTGATTTCAATCAAATCCTGTTCTCATCAAATCTTGAATTTAATTTAATCAAGTACTGAATAACAGCACCATCGTTTACAATGCTAATCAAGAAGTTACAATTTGTTTCTATTTACGTTTCTGTATGATAATTATGCAGGGAAGTTTTTTAAAATTTGTATTCATTGTTTTACGTCACTAAATTGCTATTTTATTAGCCAATTGAAAATTGAAATCATTTTTGTAAATTAGTCTCATTTTGTATGTGTTACTTTTGTATTTGACTATGTGTTAATTTTGTAGGCTATACAATTAATTTGCTTTTTTATTTTGTATGTATATGAATTAGAACTATTTTTAAATTTGCCTTGTTATCTTAAATCCTTGTAAGAATTATTTTATTTATAATTTGAATACTACTTTATAATTAATTAAAATATTAAAATATACGTTATTAAAAAAATCGTACATTTAAATAATAATTTTTAGGTTACAGACAATTTGGACTTCAGAAATTTAAACTATGACATTTTGTTTTAAAATGATATCTAAAATTAAAACTATAAAAGTTTGTATTGAAATTATATAAAACATTAAAAAGACAATGCCCTATTCTAAATAAAGTGATTATGGTAGTGTAATTTTGTTTAGCGACAGTATATGGATGTTATGGAAACTCTGACTGATCCAAAAATAAACATAACCGTGCAATCCGGTTAACTATCGAATATCCACGCGATTTTGGGCCTCTTCGACACGATCAAATATCCAAGCGCATTAGTGAGGATTATAAGGGTCGACTCCAGGACGGGAGGAACGATCGAATATCCCAATAGGCCGAGGACAGGTAGAGACCGCTAGACCTCCCAGGGGCGGGAAAATGGGAATTTTATTTCCCCGCCCCGTTCAATGTACCTCGGCCGTTCGCGTGTGCCAGAGCGAATCCTTGCTTATAACATAGCATCTAAACATGACATGTTTATTATTATTATTATTTTATTCGTCTATAAAAACGTATACATTCTTAGTAGTTACTGTAAATACCAAATTAAACCACTCTTTTAAAAGCATGATATATATATATATATATATATATATATATATATATATATATATATATATATATATATATATATATATATATATATATATAAGTAGATAGTATCATGTTGGTTCTGGCTCACTTTTGGAGACAATCAAAAATCAAACAAATTTCATAGTTTTTTAGTACAATTATGCAATATTTTTGCCACTTTTTGGCCAATTTTCAGCTTTTGTCAAATTATCATAAAAAATATGCAATTTTAATGAAATTTTTAACAAATATGCCTAAAATCTTCTACAAAACAAATTTTTTTGTAACATAGCATCTAAACATGACATGTTTATTATTATTATTATTTTATTCGTCTATAAAAACGTATACATTCTTAGTAGTTACTGTAAATACCAAATTAAACCACTCTTTTAAAAGCATGATATATATATATATATATATATATATATATATATATATATATATATATATATATATATATAAGTAGATAGTATCATGTTGGTTCTGGCTCACTTTTGGAGACAATCAAAAATCAAACAAATTTCATAGTTTTTTAGTACAATTATGCAATATTTTTGCCACTTTTTGGCCAATTTTCAGCTTTTGTCAAATTATCATAAAAAATATGCAATTTTAATGAAATTTTTAACAAATATGCCTAAAATCTTCTACAAAATAAACTTTTTTAAAAACAAGTAAAATTATCACATTTTATAAGTATTTTTTCAATAAAATTAATAGTCGACTTTTCATAAGGTAATTTAAGTTTTCTGTAGTATTTTTTCAATAAAATTTACTAAAATAGTAATAATATATTCTAATTAATTTCAGTAATATCATTTTTGATTATATTATATTCAAGTAATTTTTCAGATACAATAATAATATAACAATTTGTTTTACTAGTAGCTACTATATCATAATCAAAATCTGCATTAATAATAATATCATTTTTTGAACTTGAAATATTTGTTGGATTTTTTGTAGTATCAATTACATAAATTGGTCTATTTTCTAGAAATTCTGTTGGACTATAATACATTTTACTACTAATATAATAAACTTTTTTGTAATCTTGATACATTTCATACATAATTCTAAATTTTTCATTATTTATATCAAAATTTTCCAATTCTTCAGGGTAATAAAGACCATTTAGTTTTACTCTTATATTTTTTACATACATACTATCAAATTTAGAAGTATCAAATAACTGATCATTTGTTCTTGATTTTTGAAATCCAATTATAATAAATTTTTGATTATAAATATTTCTATAGATATTTGTTATATCAAAACTTAAATTCTTTCCTGTAATATTTTTTTGTTCAATGCATTGCCAATGATTAAAATGAAAATTTACTTTTTCAAATTTGCTTAGTTCATTAATTAATTGAATTTTACTTGTTGTTTTGTATTCAATTATAGGAACTCTAATAAAAAATTCATCAATTGTTATTTTACCTTCAGTTGGTAACGTAGCATTATCATAAGATCCATCAGCCTTTTTAGTTTTCCATCTAAAAATTGCATCATTATCTTCTGATCTAATAAATGTTATATTAAAACCACCTTTATATATTGGAATATTTACATTTTCAAAAAATCCTAATCCAAAATGAGATAAATTACCAATTGCTTCAAATTTATTTTTAAAATTTGATTCAAAACCATTATTTATTTGATTTATTTCTGATTTTGAATAAGTTATAGTACCTTTAATTGTACTTAATAGACCAGGGTATTCAATTTCATCAATCAATTTATTATGTTTTCTAACTTCAATTTTTGAAAATAAAAATGGAACAAAATTATCAATTAATTTTATATTAGCACCATTATCATATGCATTTTCATCAGATTTAGTCAATTTACCAGATATATAAAATTGAAATTTAGAAGTACAAAATCCATCTCCAAAATCTATATTAAATTCAGTTTTTTTATTAGGTTCATTTAAATGTAATTTAGATAATGGATAGAAATTTTTGTATTCAGCTCTTTCAATATCATTTACATATTTTTTGTAATCAGCCATTTATTAAGGATAATTTTTTTAAATCAAAAGCTTTTTTAAAACAAGTAAAATTTTTATAATTTTATGATGTCAAATTTTATTTATCTATCAATTTCATTTTTACTTTTAAAATATTCAATTTCAGTAGCATGATCAAGTATAAATTTTGCTGATATTTTTTGATGTTCTAAAATTAATTCCCAATTTAATGTAAATGCATAATCATGAATGAAATATTCAGTTAAATCTTGATTTTTACAAATCAAATCAATATAATCTTTTAATTGATAATTTATGAATTCAGTAATAAAATCTATAGTTAAATTTTGATGTTGAGCAATTTTTTGCCAATTTAATTTATTTTGAAACAATCTCATCATATTAATACTCAACTCATATTTTTCAGAAATATCATCCCAATCATCTTTGTTTAATTGATTTTGGTTTCTGATAATGAATAAATCAAATGAACTGTATAGAGCCATTTATTAGGGAGAAAATTTTGTAAAACAACTTTTCTTTGAATTACAAATACAACATTTTGATTTAATTACATTTATATTTTTCAATTTTACTATCTGAATATCTTTGGAATTAGTTTTTTGTTTACATTTAAGACAATAAATCAACTCTATTTATATAAAATAATTATTGTAATTTATCTATATCATCTTTAATTAGTATTATTTCAGCATTTAATTCTTTTATGGATTCATTGACTCCATCAAATAGAAATTTTAGTTCTTTTTCTAATTTTTCTTCTAAATTTTCAACATATTTTCCAATATTAATTAAAAAGTCTGTAATTTTATTTAAATCTTTTTTAGTTTCTGAATGATCATTACCAATTTTAATAATTGAATCTAAAACTTCATCTAATTCTGATTTTATTACAACATCATATTTATTTATACTTGGTTTAACATTAACAATTCTTTTACCACTAATATTTATATAATTTTTTGATAAACCAATAGCATTTACTAGATTTTCAGTCTTTTTTACATGACTTTTAAAACTTTTACTAAAATTATTAAAAAATATATTTAATTTAGAATTTATATAATCTTCTTTAATATTAATTGGATGTTTTTTCTGTCTTCCAAACAGATCAAATATATTTTGTAAATCCATATTTATTAAGGATTAATTTATTTATTATGTTATCAAATTTTTTATTTTTATTTAATTCATTTAATATAAAAATACATAAATGACCACAAATTGGTGGATCATTATAATTTTGAATTTGATTATCATTATAAAATATATTATCTTTTCCTAAATATTTAACTAATTCTATTGGTGGTTTATTAACTATATTTCCATATGAATCAAAATAATATTTCATTTTATCTTTTTTATAATAACAAACCCAATGAGTTCCATTTCCATCAAATGAATCTAAATTTATAATTCCACATTCAAATTTATTAACTTTATTAGGTAATATATCTCTCATAAATACACCTCTAAAATATTTTATATTTTTACACAATTTTTCTAATTCACCTAATGTTAGTGGTTCAAAATTTTTTTATAGTTTTGTTTCATATATTTTAATGTTTTTTTATCTAAACCAGATCCTTCTACATTTTTTAATTCATGATCTAACCAATCAACAAAATTTCTAAATTTAGGAATTATAGATTCTTTTACTACTTTTGCTCCCTTTCTAACATTTGGTGTATAATTTTTAACTATAGGTATATTATCAGCAAAATCTAAAATTTCTTTTAGTAATCCACCATTTTTTATTTCTTTTAATTGATTATATAAAAATTCAAATCTTAATCCTTTATTTAATTTTTTATGTTTATTTAGTTTATTAATTTGTCTTTTAGATAATAATATAATATCTTTTCCATTTTCATTAAATTGATCAATATTAAATTGAATGATAACTGATCTTTTATTTTTAAATGCTAATTTTATTTTTGATTTTTGATTATCTGTCAAGTTTATATTTGTTTTTTCCATTTATTAAGAAAAAAATATAGTTTTTTATAATATAGATTATTATAATTAATAAATAATTTATTAAAATTTTAATCCTACTTCTAAACCCATACCAAATTTTCTTTTCATCCACATAGCACCTGATGTTGGTAATGCAATTAATCTTTCACCAATTCCATGATCATTTGATGTTACTATATCCCATGCTTTATCTTGTAAAATTTTATCAGCTATTTCATTTCTAGATTTTGTATCTTTATGATCTCTATAAAATAAATCATGTTCTTTAGCAGCTTTATCTAAATCATTTATTCCAGGATCACCTCTTTTTACTCTTTTATTTAATTTAGTTCCAGGCCCTAGATATTGATAACCAGGTATATGTAATTCGAAAGGTAAATTATTTATAACATCATTTAAAATACCTGATCCATCTTTTAATAATGGTGATGAAATATTTGCCAAAATTCTTTTTAAATACTTAATTCCTTCAGGTTTTTCAATTAATTCATCTAATTTATTTGATATAAAGTCTTTAATTGCTTTCTTTTCATTTAAAAAAATTATTATTGCCAGCTTTTTCTTGTGCATATATATAATTAATAATATTATCTAATTTATTTAAATCATCTATAAATCTATATTCAATTTTATTTTCTGTATATTTTCTGATTCCTGAACCTTCAATTTCACCTTTTAATTCCCAAATATGTTTAATTAAATTAATATATTTATCACCTTTACTAGATTTTGGTTTCTTACTATTTGGATCATTATTTTTATAAATTGAATTAGTTTCCCATAAAATCTTTGAATAATTATTTAAATCATCTTGTGTATATAAATTATTATCTGGTTTCTTTTCATAAGTTAACAATCTCCATAATCCATGTGTTCCATTATATTTTTTTTTCATCAATTATTAAATCATCATTATCAATTACAGTTATTTTATCACCAATCATAAATGATTTTTATGTTTATTCCAATATAAACCAAATTTATCATCTTTTGTTCTTGGTAAATATTTTGTGCTAATGGACCAATAATTTTATCTAATGTTTGAGGTGAAATTAAATTTGGGTCAATAAATGTCGATTCTTCTTGAATTATTGGTTGTCTGTTTGGTCTAAATGGAGTACTTGAAGGTAAATTTAATTCTTCAGTTTCTGGTATTGATATATTGGCAAAATTATTAACAATAGGTACCAATTCCATAAGATTTTTATTTTCATTTAAGACTTCACCAATTTTATTTTCAACTTTACCAATTGCTGATGTTATAGGTTCATATGCTTTTTGTTTAATTTTTTCATAATTATCTTCAATTTTAATTTGATTTTGAAATTCTTTTGTTAATTTTTTCTCAATATCATCTAATTTTTTAGCTTCATTAACAGATATTTTATCCATTTATTACAAAGAAAAATTTAGGTTCAACACAAATCATGTTAACATAAACACAAATCATATTAACACAAATCATGTTAACACAAAAACAAATCATGTTAACACAAACACAAATCATATTAACACAAAACACAAATCATGTTAACACAAACACAAATCATGTTAACATAAACATAAATCATATTAACACAAATACAAATCATGTTAAACACAATTCATTTTACTTTATTTCTGTAATTTTCATTAAATATATAAATACTAATGAAATAAATAATACTAATAAAATAAATATTCTATCAATTATTGAATCAAACATACAACAAGCCATTATAATTATTTAATATCAGACAAATTTTTCATATATTTTCCATCATTTGATTTTTTCAATAAATTAATAGTTAAAAATCCATAGTCTTCTTTCCAACAATCATTACAAATAGTTTTAAATTTATCAAATTTCATATCTGATCCAACAAAATTATTATATATTTTTTTCATATAATGTTCATTTTGTTTAAAAATGCATAACATAAATTATTTCTAATTAATTGCATATCAACTTTTGAATAACATTGTGATAAATAAATACATGATATATTTTTATGTCTACCCACTATAAAATATTCTTTAATTTTATCTTGTTTTTCTAAAATACAATCATCAAAAACTACTAATGAATTTGGTTTACATTTATTTAGTGGAATCATATCATCACATGAAAAATAAGAAATTTGTTTATTAATATTTGATTCTATATTTTTAAATCTTTTTTGTAATAATTTATATGATGGTTGTTCTAATGATTTACTAAAAATATATAAATTTGAATATGGAATTAATCTTTTGTAAATAAAATTTAATAATAATATAGTTTTACCAGATCCACTTGTTCCTATAATTAATAATCTAATAGGTTGATCATTTTTATTATTTTTATCATATGATTCTAATTTTATATTATCTTTTTTTCTAAAAATTTCTCCATTTAAATAAGATGAAATTATTTAAAATAATTGGTCATTCATCCAAACTAGAATTAAGATTAGAACATCAAATACATTTAGATGGAAAATATAGTATTGGTTTAAGTGGATTTTATTCAGATAATTTTATATCAAATATACCAAATGATTATAAAAACTGTTATGGATATTCTATTAAAGATGAAGATGATAAAATTGTAGATCAATATTTTGATATAAATGAAGGAAATTATACAATTGAAGAAATAAAAAATATTTTTATAAATAGTTTAAAAGAATTTAAAAAAAATTTAATAAATTTGATGAAAATGATTTTATATTGAAAAATGATGGACCATATATTATAATAAAATCTCCTGTTAAAATTATAGTAACAACAATTATAATTGATTTATTAGGGTTAGATGATAAAATGATTGAACCAAATGTATTAACAAAAGGAATAAAACTACCAAAAATTAGACCTTTTGATGTTATTGAAATTCATTGTAATTTAGTTGATCCTAGTTTTGAAAATCATAAAGATTATTCACATTTACATAAAGAATCAGAAATTTTATACTCATTTTATACAAATGTTGAATATGGATCAAAAATTAGTGAAAAACCAAATGAAATTGATTATATTCCTTTAAAAAATATAAATAAAATTCAAAATATTATAATATCTATTCAAGATAGTGATGGAAATCTAATAAATAATGAAAATATTAAAAGTATTATATATTTAAGATTAAAACAAAATTTGTAATATAAAATTTGTCTACATAAATAATAAAATAATTGATTTAATTAACAATAATTTTATATTTAATAATAAATTAATTGTATTTAATAAACAAAATAATCCTTGGTTTAAAGGAAAAGATATTTGTAATATTTTAAAATATAAAAATTCTAGAAAATTTTTATTTGATAATGTAAAAGAAAAATATATAAAACTTTAAAAATATCAAGTGTAACCAACAGTTACACTTACATAATGATGATAAATTAATTTACATAAAAATTATAGATGTCACAAATTATGACACCCTAAAAATTGATGTACAAACATGTTTTTAGATGCCCTAAAACAGGGCGTCAATAAAATAGATATTAAAACAATATTTATTAATGAATCTGGTTTATATTTATTAATTTTTAAATCAAAAAGGTAGATAAACAACAAGGACAGATGATGATAAATTAAAATTTATAGATATTTTTAGAGGGGACAATTTGTCCCCCCTATCATATAATGAAAAACATACAAAACTTATTAAAATTGGGTAGGACCCAAAATGGGTCCCATATAAAATATAATATTTATTTTAAAAATTTTTAAAGGAGGTAACCTTATACAATAAAAACTTAAGGGTAACAAAACGTTACTTTTCTTAAACATTCAAAAATATTCATAAATATAATAAATTATATACAAATTTGAGACCCGTCTTAAAGACCGGTCTTACTTATAATGATAATAAAGTAAACTTTATAGATATTTTTAGGTTAGATATTCAATAAATTATTAAATATATTTAAATTTATTAAAGAAAATATATTAAAATATAAAAATTAGGGGTAGCAATATGCTATTTTAAGAAAATATTTAAAAATATACATAAATTATAGTATAAATTCAATATTATATGGTTATAAATTATTAATATAATTTTGATCATTTTCTTTAAAACTTTCTTTAACATAATTTTTTATTATATTTATAAATGGTTCTATTATAAAATTAAACTTATAATGATATACAAAATAATTTTTATATTTAAAAAGATATATTAAAAATTTATTTGATATTTTAGTTTTAAATAGATATAATTTTATATCAAAATCATTATTTATTAATTCTTTTGGAACAATTAAAATTTCCATTTATTTATAATTATTTTTATATCCCCAAGGTAATGTATCAATTTTATTTTCACAAATAAATCTTTTGTCATCTCTATTACTTAAAGCTAATTTATTTATTGTAATTGTATATCGTTCATATTTAAAACTTCTAATACAAGTCACTTCTCTATATTGTTCTTGATCATCAAATAAACATTTCTTAAAATCATCCATATGTAATGTTTTATCAACAACACTTTTCTTGATTCCTTCACATTTTACAGGATTTTTATTATTAAATTCATAACTATATAATTTTGATCTTAAACCACAATATTCTTCTAATATTTCACCATTTAACTCATCTTTAAATTTACCAATTATTTTTTTATTCTTTTCACTATAGCATTCATGTTCTTTCTTAGCATTTAGTTCTTTCTTAATCACTTGTATCAAATTAATTAATATTTTCTTTAATAATTTTATATGGATCCTTTTTAAATTCTATAAAATAACTGTCTGTATCCATATATAATAACCTTATATTTGGATCAAACTTCTTTAATTTTTCATAATAAAATTGATACATATGTAATTTTGATAAATCAAGTACTGAAAATCCTATATAGATTGGTTTATCAAACTTAACCTTTTCTTTTATCATATGTGAAGCAATACAGTCTTTATCAAATATACTAAATGTTTTAAAATTAGGTTTTTTGCTTGTTTTAATGAAAACTTTTCATCACCTAATTTAATATCACATCTATTTCTAACATTTTCCATAGTTTTTCCAAAAACACTATTATTCATCAATTTAAAAAAGTCTTTTTCAAAATCTGATGTTGATTTGGATCTTAATTTGGTATTTAATTCAATATATTTTTTCATATAATCATCTTGATCAAATGCTATAACTCTATTAACTTTCTTTAATTTTAATCCTTTTTGTAGATAATATTTTAAGTTTCTTGAATGAATAACATAATCTTTTTTATCAAATAATGTTGTGCAAAGCTTATTATTATAATGTTCAGGTGCTAATGGTAAATCTTTATGGTCATCATGTAATTCAATAGGATATTCTAAATCAACATCTAATATGTATCCATATTCAGCATTTTCATCTAATTCTAATATTGTTTCTTCCCATTCATTTAATGTATATGTATTAGGATTCATCCATGTTATATCTTTATAAGGTAATTTTTGACTTAAAGCCCATCCATATAGATTATTTGCATCTATATATAACATATAATTTTCAGGTTTTGTTTTATCATAATTTTTTGTATATTTATTGTTTGCTTTACAATATCTAGTTATACATTGTGAAATACCACCTCTAATACCTTTTTCAATCATTAAATACATATTATAATCACTTATTAATTCTAGTTTAATTTTTGTTAATTTTAACATAGAATCCCAAGCTAATGATGGTGATGTTAGATAATGTGCTGGATCTAATTGATAATTTTTCAAACAAACAGATCTAAAATTTTCAAATATATCAGCTAATAAAAGAACATCTTGAATATTATATAAATCTGAATAATTACCTAATGTTTTTACTTTTAGTTTATTCCAAACTTTTATACAATGTTTATAATCATCATCACTTATATTTTCATTTGTTAAACAACTATAAAATTGATCTTTTTCTAATATTTTATCATAGTTTAATTTTTCAACATTATCAATAAATTCATATGGAAATACACCTTTAGAAGTTAATATTTTTAAAGTATCATTATCATATTCAATTATATCATTTTCTTTTATAAATTTATTTATATGCTTAAATTCTTTAAGATTTTTAGCTAATTTTTCAATTGATGTAGCCATAAATCTAAATGTATCTACAAATGAGAATTTTATAAATTTTCTAGGTTTATCACCTTCAAATTCATAATCATAACCAGAATTTACTGAATAGTTTATATATTTTTCATCTGTATTGGCTAACAAATCAATTTTACCATATTTTTTAGCTAATTCTTTTACAAACAAATGTGTATCATAATTTGAACTATTATGACAGAATATAGGAATATTTTGAGGGAATTTTAGATTTAAATTACAATTTAAATGTGCAGCACCTCTAAATTTTCCTGTTAAATGACAATGATCTCTTACTTTTATTCTTTTATCATTATCAAAACCACTATTTTCACAAATATGACAAATATTTGTTTTCTGATAATTAATTTCTTCTTCATTAGTTAAATTCATAGGCTTTTTATTTTTTGAATTATATTTTTTAGCTATATATTTTGAAATTTCATCTAAATAATCAAATAATTTATTTGGTACATTTATTAATTCCTCTTCATTTTTTGCTCTATAACAAATAGGTTTATACATTTTATTAGTTACTCTAGATACTAAATAAATTGTAAATCCATATGGTTTATGTCTTTGAATTTTATTTGTATATGAACAATTTGGATTGTTTTTACAATTATCAATCTTTTCTAATATACTTTCAAAATCCATATGAATTACATATGGATGTTCAAACTTTTTATAATAATTTTTAAAACTTACAGTTTGACCTTTAAATGGTATTATAGGTCTACAAGGTTCTAATGATTTACATATTTCTAAATGATTATTTAAGTCTTTGTTTTTGTAGAAATGAGTTAAACATCTTCTACAAATATATTTTTTATTTGTATTTTTTTGTGTTAATTGCTTAGATACTAACTTACTTAAATCTGTATTCAATATATAATGAGAATTATTACCAATTTTATAATATAATAAATCAATTTCTAGTTTTGTATTATAATGTTCAGATATTTGTAATGGCACTATTTTTTCATCTTCATCAATTCTATAAATATTTATTGACATTGATGGATGATTATATTTAGAATCAAATGATCTTTTTTCAAATAATTTAATATCTTTTAATGTTATTGGATAATCAAAACCTTTAAAAATATCATCATTTATATATTTTTTGGTATTGTTTAACTCTTTCAGCATTTTTGTTTGGTTTATCAATAGCACATCTAATTGCATAAATAAAACAATATTCATCTTTATTTTTAAAATTTACACAACATTTTTTATTCTTAATTTCATTTGGTAATTCTATATATGATCCAGCATTTAATGAATTATTTTTAGATAATTTTAGATTTAATTCAACACATTTTTTTAATGACCAACCAGAGCCTTTTGATGGTTGATTTAGTTGTTCTCTAACTATTAATTTCTTAAATTGATCATCAATAAAATCATCTATATTTAAAATATCTGAACTTTTTATACAAAAATACATATTACTATTTTGAATTTCACCATTTATAAATTTTCTTTCATATTCACATTCTAAAGCCATCTGTCCTTTAATATTTTTGAATTTTTGTTTTTCTATCAATTTTTTTATTTCATTTCTTTGAGTTTCTAAATAATCATTATTATCTAAATCATCATTTGAATTTGTTAAAATATAATCTTGAAAATATCCTTTTAATGACGAAGCTTCTTGAATATTTATTATATTTTCTTTTGGAATTGGTTTATTTTTAAAATAATCATTTAATAATCCAATCAATTCATTTCTAGTTTTATTAACAATTTTAATACTATTTTTAATTGCTAAATTTTGAATATATTTTAATGATCTATATCTTAAATTATTTGGATTTTCTTTAATTTTGTTTAATCTTTTAATTAGTTCATCTCTAGATAAATTTTCATAATTTCTGACAGATAATTTTTTTGCAATTTCATTTAATTTTTCTATATTAAATAATGAATAATTTGTAAGATCAAATGTTTCTTTAATATTTGTCAATTCATCTAAAGTTTTATTTTTATAATTATATATATTATTATTTTTACACCAATGTTTTAATTCAAATATTTTATTATCATATTTTGTTTATTTAATAAATGTTTAGTTGAGTTATAATGTCTATCATAATTTTTATATAATATATTTTTATTACAATAAGGACAATTAATATTTTTATTTGTTCGTTCCATTTATTAGAAATAATTTTTACTTAGAAATAAAACTCCTAAAAATATGAGAAGTTTTTCCACTTTTTTCTAGGTAATTTATAGTTTAAATTGTAATTTTTCAATCAATAGTCAACTTTTCACAAGTTAATTTAAATTTTCTAGAGTATTTTTTCAATAAAATCAATAGTCAACTTTTTATAAGTCAATTTAAGTTTTCTATAGTATTTTTTCAATAAAATTTAAACTATTTTAAAACAAGTAAAATTATTATTTTTATCATATTTTTAAATTTTCTAATTTTGTTATATTTTTGTCATGAATTTTAGTTTCTAATGTCTTAAATAATTATTAGTCCATTTAATATTTCTTCCACATTCACAAAATTGTGGTTTTAAAAACATTTCTCTAATACATTGTATACAAATTGTATTTTTTCTATCTTTACTATAATGATAATTATTAAAATTTGAAATATCTTTAATTTCTTTACATTATGACATTGTTTTTCATTTAATTCAATAACTTTAATACTATCATATAATTTTTTATAATACACATCCTTACATTCTTTACAATAATAATATAACCCATCTTTAGTATTTTTGTCTTTATAAAATTTAGATATATCTTTATATAATTTACACCTTAAACATATCTTTTCCATTTATATAAAATAAAATTTACAAATTGGTTTTTTTCAATTCATATTCATAAAAATTTCCAATAATATCTTCATTATTTTGATCTTTTATACTATAAGTAACTGGATTTGTATTATTAATTTTAGAAATTATAAATATTTCTCTAGACCAATTATTTTTATATTTATTAGAAAATGTTGATTTTTTATTTCCAATTCTAACTCTATCATTTATTTTAAATTTTGATTTGGTTATTATTTTTGGTGGTTTATATTTAAAAACAGTATCTAATAAATCCTTTTCATTATTTTTATTTACTTCAATTGGTTTCATTTTAATTGTTGAATTATATGAATTATTATATTCTTTAACAATTTTTGGTAAAATATTTATCCATCTATAATTTTTATTAATTTCAAATTGTATTTTCGTTTTTTCATTTTGTGTTCTATTGTACCTTTCTATTATACTTGATTTTTCTTCATTTTCTGTATGATACAATTTAATATCATATTTATTTAATATTTCATTAAAATCTTTATTGATAAATTCTAATCCTTTATCTGTATGTAAAAGATTAGGTGATTTATGATTAATTTTAATTGCATCCTTAATTATTTCTTCAAATGCTTTAGAAACTGTTTTTCCATCTTTTTTCTTTAATGGTTTTGACCAAACATATTTTGAGAAAGTATCTATAACATTTAACATATATTTATAACCATCATTTTCTTTTTCATAATTTTTCATTATAATTAAATCTGCTGCCCATAAATCATCAATACCTAATGTAATTATTTTTCTTTTTAAAAATTTCTTTCTAATTGGAGCATGAATTTCATTTGCTTCAATTATTTGTTCATTTTTAGTTAATTCTTTTTTAATTATAGGTTTAACTTCTTTTTTCAAAATTTTACTTTTATTTGTTTTACAAATTGAACATTTAGTAGCAATTCTATATAATCCATTTTTCATTTCAACAATTTGTGGATTAATATTTTTAGTTTTTTTCTTACATTTGTGACAATGAATTGGTTCATTCATTTATGTATAATTTTTTTTTAAATAAATGGATATGTGTTATAGATGTCATAATCAAACTAATTTTACTATTATTGGAAATTATGTAGGATGTAATATATGTAAAAGAATTATTTATGAAAAAAAGATTAAGAGAAAAAGTAATAAGAATAAACATCTTAAAAATATTTTAAGAGAATTTAACCATTTTCAACCATATAAAACACAACAATTAATTAATGAATTATATATTTTATGTATTTCCAATCATTTTGAAATAACACCTAAGAATATAAAATTATTTTTAAAACAAAGGAATTATACAAATTGGATATTTTACTATCAATTTTTAAACAAAATATACAATATTGATTTTGAATTAAATAATGAAGATAAAGAAAAAATTACACTATTTTTTAATAAATATTTATGTTTTAAGAAAAGTAATATATCATACAAAAAATTATTACCTATGATTTTTAAATACTTAAATATGGATTTTTGTATAAAACCTAATTATGATAATGACTTTTTAACATATCTATCACAAACAAGTTTGTGATATTTTTTCCTATATAAATGGATCTGCTAGAAGAAATTAATAATGTTAGAGAATTAAGATTTAAAGAATGTAAACCATTAAAAAGTTTAAATTTAAATGAAAAATATAAAATTGAAAAATTTGAAAGAATTAAAGATAAATATGGATATACAATTATTGTTGAATTAGAAAAATGTAAAGTACATTTACCAAAAAGATTTACTAATGTAATTGATGATAAATCGATAAAAGAATTAAATAAAAAAGATTTACATTTAATTGTCACTGATATTAAGACTTTTGATGATAAAGAAACTGCTTTAGTTAAATTTGAATAATTATTACAATATTATTGATACTAAACCTTAATTTTACTTATTTTAAAAAAATTCAAATTTTATTGAAAAAATACTATTAAAATTTTAAACTACCTTATGAAAAGTCGACTATTAATTTTATTGAAAAAATACTTATAAAATGTGATAATTTTACTTGTTTTTAAAAAAATTTTATTTTGTAGAAGATTTGAGGCATATTTGTTAAAAATTTCATTAAAATTGCATATTTTTTATGATAATTTGACAAAAGCTGAAAATTGGCCAAAAAGTGGCAAAAATATTGCATAATTGTACTAAAAAACTATGAAATTTGTTTGATTTTTGATTGTCTCCAAAAGTGAGCCAGAACCAACATGATACTATCTACTTATATATATATATATATATATATATATATATATATATATATATATATATATATATATAATTACAGTTACAGACCTTATATATATATAATTACAGACCAATAAATTAACACTAAGAAACCTGTCCCAAATAAACATCTCCCGCATTCTAAAAGGTTTGAAATTAAAATACGCTCTTAATTTAGTAAAATATTTTATTGAATTTAACAAAATTTTATGTGTATAATGTAATATTAAACGTTGAAGAACGGAAATTAAATAAAGTAACAAACAATGAAATTAATTAAAGCGATCTTAATTATATAATGAATTAAAATAAAAAAGTATCATATTAAGGCATTGCACGCAAAAAAAATAGATCAGTATAAAAAAATATTTACATACAAGAAATAGTTAAAATGAATAAATGAATTAGTAACTCCTACAAATTAGTACACACATACAAAGAACATACAGTCGCGTTTTCACTTTTTGTACCTCTTGCTAGCGGCAACAACAAAGTCCTTCCTCGCCAATGCACATACCAAGTACTTTTGTTTTGATTCTTCCAACTTTTGTTGGCTTTTTTTGTACTTGTTGCACAGTGGTCTGGGGGCTTCAATCACTGAATTAATTTTAATGTATACAATACATACTACAACTATACTATATACTATACCACTATTTACAACTATATAGATGGGAATTTTTCAGATATCAATCATGTATAGCGCCTTAATTTTAATTCCTATTCTCATTGATTTTTTTGCGTAAAATAAATCCCATCGAATGATACAAAAACGTGGGAATCATTTGAAAATCTAAAAGGAGTTCCAATTACAACAGGAAGTAACATATTCCATAATATACAAATTGGTCTTTTTTAAGACCAATGTAATTCGCGCTCTTGCGTCGAGCTCGCGTTTATCCAGGAGTCAGCGCTCGCATCGAATCCACAGAAATCAAATATTATCTGTAACGGAATCGGCTAATGTTAGAAAAGATTACTTGAGATAAAAAATATTTAGAATGTCGTCTACAACTTCTCTGCGGACACTTTTTACCTGACCCAAAAATGAAAAACTTTCTCCCATACTACTTTTGTTGTGTCACCAATTAAGACGAACTAAAAATAATTTTAGCTTAACTAATAATAAAAATTAATAGCAGACCATTTGACGTTTGAATACGTGTTATTAGATTTACAATCTCATTATGCAAATTTTAATATAAATTTATCCTTTTTATTTTCATTTCGAATGTCAGGTTACATGAAGCGCTGTTTGGATGTTCTTTGCTTGGGTCCCGCGACATCGGATCCTTTTGCCACCCGTCGGGCTCCAGACTTCCACTTTTTTTAGTTCAGTTTTGCATGACAGGGCTTGGTACAGTTATACTTAGTCCGAGTCTGATACACGCGAACGGCCGAGGTATATTGAACGGGGCGGGGAAATAAAATTCCCATTTTCCCGCCCCTGGGAGGTCTAGGGGTCTCTACCTGTCCTCGGCCGCGGGGATATTCGATCGTTCCTCCCGTCCTGGAGTCGATCCTTATAATCCTCAGTAGTGGTGTTTTACCGTTTCTAATTCAGGGGTGACCTAGCCCTCTTGACCTAGCACGGGGGTGTCAAACTTGCCCTCTTGTCCTAGCACGGGGGTGTTTTAGCGAGCTTTCTTGACCTAGCACGGGGGTGGCGAGGGGCAAGGGGCAAGAGGCGAGGGGCGAGTGGTAAGGGGCGAGTGGCGAGTAGATCTCTTGACCTAGCACGGGGGTGGCGAGAGTCGAGGGGCGAGGGGCGAGGGGCGAGGGGCGAGCTAGCTCTCTTGACCTAGCACGGGGGTGGCGAGGGGCGAGTGGCGAGCTTGCTTTCTTGACCTAGCATGGGGTGGCAGCGGCGAGGGGTGAGAGGCGAGGGGCGAGTGGCGAGTAGCTCTCTTGACCTAACACGGGGGAGGCGAGAGGCGAGGGCGAATATTAGAACCGTTTTTCTGCAAATGGGTGTGTTGAGTGTTGAGTGTTGAGCTAACATTTAAGTTAAATTTGGGGTTGACAGAGTGGTGAGAGGTGAATTAGCTCTCTTGCCTGAGCACGGGGTAAGGTCTATTTCAAGGTCCAAGTGTTGCCAGGACTCCAGGTGGAGTTTGACATAGAGATGTAATATGGGGGTTGATGCTCGTCCAAAGAGGAGGTGGTGCGGCGTCGCGAATTGCGAGCCCGCCGCGTGACGCTTCGTGTTGCTGATTGCGCAATAGGTTCTCATGATGACGTCATACATGTCCATACACCATTTGTAGTCATGCACCGTTCTGACATCACTGGCTGTACACTAAGAGAGGCTTGTTTTTGATCGGCACAGCTGGAGTTGCACCGCGGTGGTTTAATGCAATGCAAGTGTTTTGGTTGGTGACTATGCATGTCTGGTAATGTGGGAGCTACTGGCTTGACGCGACAGTCTGTGTACTTATAGACTTATGGAGCTGCAGTGATGACGTCATCCATGCTCATATGTCACGTGACTTCATTTGGTACTCGTCAGTGTTATAAGAGAGAGTCAAAATCATTAGTGATTGGAAAAGTGTAAAAAATCCATCATCGTTTTTGCTCATCTCTTTTTGCACCAATTACCCGGTACAGTAGGAGAGAGCTAGCTCTATAAAATGGCAACTACTGTGACTGGCGTATTTTCGTCTGCTAACAGTGACTTGGTTTTTACCACGCCCGTCGAGTCCATGGTGTTGACCGCGACTCCGGATAACGTGGTATCTACCGCCCCTTCTGATGACGTGGTTTCGGCCGCTACTCAGAAATCCGTGGTTTCGACCGCGGCTCCCATTACCCCATTCACCATTTCCAAAAACGTGGTTTCGACTGCGTCTCCCTCTACCCAATCCGCTAATACACTTTTACCTTCTACCTTGTTTTCAGGTACTTCGATTCCTCATCCACATGCTGGTAAAATATACAACGGCGCTACTGGTAACGAGGTCAGTTCTTGGTTGGAAAAGGACGGGCTCTACCGAACGCACGTTGAATGTTATACCAGCGAAAGTGATGATGATGATGAAAATAAAATGTATGGTGGCACTTTATTAAATAACTCTAGTTCTGATTCCCTTCAAACTACAAGTGAAAGCAATGACCAAATTGTGGACCCGATGGTAAAAAAAGGTAAAAAAAGAAATTTTGTAAAAGTAAATTGTCCAAACTGCGGTATATCTGTATCAAAGCCACACTTAGGTCGCCATCAATTGGGGAAAAAGTGTTCCAATGCTCAGGTAAAAACTAAAAATCAGCCAAATGCCACTAATGAAATCCAAGCTGTAAATGCAAAATGCAAAAGGAAGATTTGTGACCGATGTGGAGAAAGTGTGTCGGTACCGAATTTCAAACGGCATCAAAAGTCTAAGAAATGTTTGAAGTTGTCTAATACTATTGGTCAGCGTTCAGTGGAAACTATAATCAAGGAATCTAAACCTTCAGAGGAAACTACAAACACAAAATCCCAACCTTTGAATGACGAATCAAAAAAAGTGTCATGTGATAAATGCGGTAAACTGGTGATTACTTCAAATCTAGCTCGTCATAAAAAATCACAAAGATGTATCTCACATGAGGTACATCGTTGGAATGCTAAACTAAAACATTTGGGAATAGGAACTGCACCTAAAAGTGAATGGTGTTTTATTTGTGAAGAACCTGTACAAATTTCACATGTTAAACGTCATGAAAAATCTAAACGTCATGTTAGGTTGTTAACAGCATTCTATGAACCCTCAAAAAGTTGGAGGCCAATGAAAAATGTGCCAAGTCATACACTTGAAGAGTGGCAGAATAGAATGTGTAATGTTTGCAATAGTAAGGTATATTTTCCAAAACATTCAAAACACTATTTACGAGAAGAAACACCACAACCGAATAAATTGGATATAAATCGTTTGGTTGAGAAATATCCTAAAGTCCCTATGAAAAATGTCAATGTAGCAAAACCAAAAATGGATGATGTGGCTTTGGAAGCTATGATTAGAAGACCAACTAGGCCGCGGAAAATTATTCCAACGCTTCCTAAGTCAAGGGAATCAAGTGATGAATCTAATGTAAAGGAAATTTCTATGATAGTGGAATCAGAACAAATAAATCCTACAATTGGCCAAAGTGCTTTTGAAGGTGTATCATTTGAACCACCTCAAAGGAAAATACATTTAGATCATAAGAGAATTAAATCAATACTTGGATCAAACCCCTTTGAAGAAAACTTATGTCAGAAAAAGTCATCAACAGAACATGTTTACCACTCACCACTACTGTTTAATCCCCCGGTTGATATATCAAATAATGAAGTTTCCTACTCTCCACTACAGTTATCTGATAGTACGGTGATTGAGCCACCACCAACAAATGTAGCACATACAATAGAATCAAATGAAATGATGCCTGTTGATATTCAAGATAAAAAACACGTTGCTTGCCCCCATTGTGGTTTGGTGGTTACCAAGTCACATCTCGCACGTCATAGGAAAACTAAAAGGTGTTTAAATGCATATAATGTTGAACCTATACTGGGCGCTAAGGAGGAAAAGGAAGCAGAGGAGGAAGATGAGGAAGAGAATGAAGATGAGACCAATGATAAAGATTCTACCCAAAATCAAAATTCTAATAATGACGACGATGATGACAAGTCAACTGGCGGTTTAAACTTAAATGAAATAAATCAAAGCTCTAACACAGAGGTTGGTAGTGTCCACAGTGAAAGACAACAAAGTAATATCAGTAATGAATCAGCATGTAATGAACGAATGGAAATTAAACAGAAAATATCTTCATTTAAAAACCGACTAAAGACTTATGCTATTGAAAACATCTTGAATGTCAAAGATCCTGAAATGTTTTTGTCTATTTGTAAACTTCTTGTCCGACAAAAAATAGAAGAAGCTGTTAGTGAAAGTAATCTCAAAGTAAATCTGGTTTTTCATGCCGAGTTTCAAAGAATAGCTCATGAGAACGAAATCAATCAAATAATGAATTTCAAGACTACTAATCAAATAATATACCCAACGACGGATATCTCCGAATATTATGATAATGCAAAAGCAAAATTACTCGCAGAAATGGAAAGTTTTCAAGCAGCTGGTTCCAACTGGACTTTGAGAAAAATTGTTGACTTGGAACTACGTGTAAATAAGTACACACCACTTAGGGGATCTAGCTATATTGACCTGCCTAAAAAAATACAGACCAAAAGAGCAGTAATAAATGTACAAAATAATGACCAGAAATGTTTTCTATGGGCCATTCTTTCCGCGTTACACCCGGTAGAAGACAATGCATGGAGAGTAAATAAATATAAAGCTTACGAACATGATCTAGACAATGCTTTCGCAGGCATTGAATTCCCAGTGAAGTTGGATGACATTACAAAGTTTGAAAAATGTGCAAATATATCTATTAATGTTTATACCCTTATTGGTAAAGATTCCGTTGTGGCTTCACTCAGAATTACAAAGGAAGAAATGGAAAAACACATAGATTTACTTTATTTAAAGAATGAGAACACCAGCCATTATTGTTACATTAAAAATCTTTCCCGACTAGTAAGCTCACAGATATCCAAGTACGGGCATAAGACATGGTTGTGCAAACGCTGTCTTTTACATTTCCCGTCAGAAGAGAGGCTTCAGAAACACACAGAAGATTGTCGTGGTCATGATGCTGTGAAAATTAAAATGCCAGAGGCTGGAACAGTTGTTAAATTTACAGATTTTAATAAATCCATGAAGGTACCATTTGTATTCTATGCAGATTTTGAAAGTCTCCTAATGCCCGATCAATCTTACACTACTGAGAAAACCAACAGTTATCAAAAACATGAAGCTTGGAGTTTCTCATATTACATTGCTTATAAGGATGGAGATTATAAACCCCCTGTAACTTACTTCGGTGCTGATGCTGGTAAGAAGTTTATTGAAATGCTTGAAACTGAGGCAATGGAAATCCAATTACTGTACTCCAAGGAAGCAATTAAACCTATGGAGTTAACTGAAGAAGACAAAGAAAAAATTGCTGACACAACATTATGTCATATATGTAGAAAGCAGTTGAATGACGACAGAGTGTTTGACCATGATCACCTGACTGGAAAATTTAGGGGCTTGGCTCATAACAAATGTAATATGCTATTTAGGAAGCCAAAGTTTATTCCAGTATTTATTAATAACCTTTCGGAATATGATACTCACTGTTTCATAAAAATGATACTCACTGTTTCATAAAAATGATAGGTTTGAATGACGAAGAAATTAGTGTAATTCCAAACAACGAAGAGCGGTACATATCCTACACTGTAAAACGACCTAATATGATTGAACTCAGATTTTTGGATTCTTTCAGGTTTATGAGCACAAGTCTGGATGCGCTTACTAAGAATCTTACAAAAGATCAGTTTAAACATACTGCTAAATACTTCAATGACTCTGAGTTAGATATGGTTGTAAGAAAAGGTGTCTATCCTTATGACTTCATGGATGGTGCAGAAAAGTATGAACTAACACACCTCCCCGAATACGACAAATTTTATAATAAACTAAATAAGAAAAATATTGCGCTCGAAGATTATGATCATGCTAAAAAGGTTTGGGAATTCTTTAAAATACGCGACATGAAAGAGTATACTTTACTCTACAACAAAACGGATGTCCTATTGTTAGCAGAAGTTATGCAAAATTTTCGAAGTGTTTGCATGTCAACATATAAATTAGATCCCGCATGGTTTTTCACAACTCCAGGTTTAGCTTGGAGTGCTATGTTGAAAACTACAGACATTCAACTTGAGCTACTCACCGACTATGATATGTTGTTAATGATCGAGAAAGGAATTCGTGGTGGCATTTTCCAATGTTCTAATCGCTACGCAAAAGCCAACAATCCCTATATGAAAGATTATGATATAAACAAACCACATGAATATCTCCTATATCTGGATGCCAACAACTTATATGGTTGGGCCTTAGGTCAAAACATGCCCTACAAAGATTTCAAATGGTGTAACACAGATATAGATGTAACCAAAATAAAGGATGATGCCAATACAGGCTATATCTTGGAAGTTGACCTAGAGTATCCAAAGGAAATCCATGACTTGCATTCAGACTTACCTCTTGCGCCGGAGCAATTAGTTCCACCTGGTGGAAAAGTGCCTAAGCTATTGACAACTCTGTATAACAAGGAAAAGTATGTAGTGCATTATAGAAATTTAAAACTCTACTTGAAACTGGGGATGAAACTTACAAAAATTCATAGGGTAATTTCATTCACTCAAAGTAATTGGCTAGCTCCATAAATAGAACTCAACACAAAGATGCGCACAAAGGCAAAGAATGATTTTGAAAAAGATTTCTATAAGTTAATGAATAATGGAGTTTTTGGAAAGACAATGGAGAATATCCGGAATAGAGTTGATATTAGACTGGCAACAAAAGAAATACAAGTAATAAAATGGGTTGCTCAACCAAGCTTCAAAGATCGAACAATATTTACAGAAAACTTATCAGCTATCCATATGAGAAAAATAAAATTGGTTTTTAATAAACCTATCTATGTGGGAATGTCTGTCCTCGATATCTCAAAGACATTAATGTATGATTTCCATTACAAGGTAATGAAAGCAAAGTACGGACCAAAAGCTAGTTTACAGTACACTGATACCGACTCACTGAAGTACGCAATAACCACTCCAGATGTTTATCAAGACATGAAAAGTATGATCGACTATTTTGACACAAGTGACTACCCTGAAAATAACCCATATGGAATACCAAGGGTAAATAAGAAAGTCTTGGGCAAAATGAAAGATGAACTTAATGGCAAAATAATGAGGGAACATGTTGCCCTTAGAGCTAAGATGTATGCCCACGAGGTTGAAGACAGCAAACCATGTAAAAGATCCAAAGGAGTAAAGAAATCGGTGATTGAAAATGAAATAACTTTTGATGACTATAAGAATTGTCTATTCAAAAAAGAGGAACTGCACAAAACAATTAATATGATTAGAAGCTTCAATCACCAACTCTATTCGGTCACAATGGAAAAAAAGTCCTATCGAACAATGACGATAAACGATACATTTTAAAAGATGGAATTACATCTCTTCCGTGGGGGCATTACTCCATTAATGAAAAACATACTTAGAATTTACTCTTTTGCAACTCTTTCTCATAAAAGGAGCCTAGAATTTCCTCATTATTAGCATCAGTAATTCTATACGTTACAGGTGCTGTGGGTTGTATATGAGAAACAGTAAATATTTCTCTATTCCAATTGCGAGCATATTTATTAGAAAACATATCTTTTTTGGAAACTATTCTTACACGATCACCGACACTTAATTTAGGGGGTTGACGTTTTACTGTACTTAATTCGTCTAGAAATAACCTACGGAGATGAGATTCACATTCTAAATTAACATCAACCGGTCTCATGCGGATTGTTCTGTGTACACTCTCATTATACGCTTTTAACAAACTTTGTAGTATGTCTACCCATCGAAACGAATGTTTTATTTCAAACTGCACTTTCATTCTTTCATTAAGCGTGCGATTAAACCGTTCAACTATAGCACTCTTTTCCTCGTTTTCTGTATGATACATTTTTATGTTATATTTATTTAAAACACCTTTGAATTCTTTATTAATAAACTCTCTACCCTTATCAGTATGCAATAGATTGGGTGCTTTATGACCATCATATTTGGCTGCTCGTTGTAAAATAGTTTCAAATGCACCTGCCACTTCAGCACCATTTTTTCTTAATAGAGGTTGTGACCAGGCAAATTTGGAAAATGTATCAATTACGTTTAACATGTATTTGTATCCATCATTTTCACTTGCAAACCTATCCATTATAACCAAATCAGCAGCCCATAACTCATCAATAGCTAAAGTAACAATTTTACGCTTAGGGAATTTTTTTATCACCCGTCGATGTAATTCTTGTGCCTCTTCCAATCTACTTTCATTATTTGCTGGTTCCAAAATTTCCTTTGCTGTAGGAGTCTTTATAAATGTGCTCTTCATATATTTACATATGGTGCACAGTCCTTTTAAGCGCCACTTGTTATTCGCTGTCTGTGTGCGTTCCAAACTGGTTGAAGAGATTTTCCTTCTGCATTTCAAACAGTAAAATATATCTGCCATAGTAAGCTTATAATAAGTACTTATCTATGTTGTAAGCTAGAGAAGTACAATATGAGTGATTCGCATAAACATAGTATACATCTGTCGGAAGGGCAAAAACGGAAACTCCGCATCGCCTATAAGAAACGACGGAATGCAGTAATTGGATTAGCAAATGATAACATTAGTCGGGGTGGTAAGGATTACATCCTGCTAAATGATGCTCAACATAGAGCAATTGAAAAAGCGAAAAAAAATAAAACCGGTCTCCGCCTAAACCTCAGCTACGACCAACTGTTCAAAAATAAACAGGGAGGTCTCCTTAAAGAGGTAATGGAATTGGTGGAGAATATACCGGGAGGAAAACGGATCATATCTCCTGCAGTGAGAAAGTACTTAGCCCCGATGTTAAAAGAAAAATTTATACCATGGTTGAAAGATTTGATCGATAAGGAATTGGATACCATAATTGAGAAAGATCCTCAAGGTGCTGGATTGAAGAAACGCATTAATAGTAAATTGGATGCACTGCTTTTTAAAAAGAATTAATACTGCCTCTAACACTTGGTGATATACAACAGTGGGCTAAAAAATTAAAATTAAAAGGATTTCGGGGAGTTTTTATGCGGCAGCTATTACCTTCATCACCACCATGGAAACTAGAATGTGGTGTTTTGAATTTGGGTGATTTAAATTCGGATGGTACACATTGGGCCTGTTATGCAAAAACGCCAAATGGTAAGAAACTATATTTTGATTCGTTTGGAAGTGCACGGGGACGCGACAAGGTCTGACAGGGACAAGGTCTGACAGGGACAAGGTCTGACAGGGACAAAGTCTGACAGTTTTTGTGGCAGGTTTTGTCCGAGACGGCCCGCCGCCTGATGACGCGGAATGGAATGTGTCAGACTTTGTCCTTGTCTGACCTTGTCCCCGGCGGGCCAAACTGAAAACTGTCAGACTTTGTCCGGACCGGTCAAGACAAAACCTGACACTTTTTCTGACACAAGGCCCTACGATTTTGTGCGCTGCCCTTTCAACTAGGCCTAATAAAGTCCTCAAGGAAATCAAATAAAGTGGATGGTGATATTCTGAAAGAGAATTAAATTTCTTACATATTGCCACCATGCATTTTTTTAAAGTACTCAATATTTTCAGCTAAAACTTGCCTCCAAATGAAATAAATGTGATGACCCACGTTTTCAATTTATTTCTTGTAGATCACATTTGTTTACTATTTCACCATAAATCTTTAAAAAAATAGAGCTCTTATAATTATTTGCACATCTACATGGATGAAGCTTTCCAACACCCTATTAATTATTAAAATCAGTCCAGTAAAACTGTAGATTTAGTTGTTCAAAGTGAAATAAAAATAATAACTCCAATCCAGTATTTTCTCACCAATATAAATTTGAACGGTAATTTTGAACTGATGTGTTAAAAATACAGCAATTGTGAAAAGAGTATTTACTGAATATTGTGTGAAAATTACACGTTTCTTAGTTTTACGGTTTTTTTAGTTCTGAGTCCTTAAAGTCAGCCATGTCACCGATAATAGCGGCGAACGTATCTCCACCCGAGGCCGCGACGCTGGATTATAGTTGTCTAGCCGGTCTTTCGTATGACTATCGTTATCGTGTGATTTATTTTGAGTTAGTGAAAGTATTTTTGAACTGTATGTATCAATAACAAACATAACCTAACCACCGCAGCGCGCTGTTAACTTGGATGAGTGCGTGTAGCAGGCCCAGTGTCTAGGCTGCGGGCGAAGATGCGTTCGCCGCGATCATCGGTGACATGGCTGATTGTAATGAAGCATAACTCAAAAACCTTAGAAATTACAAACATGGTATTTTCACACAATGTATAATGGCAGTCTTGAATGTCTCAATACACAACTATAACTCTTGAGACTGTAAAATTTCTCACACATGTGACATAAAGTTGTCTTGTAAAGTAAGTTAATATAGTCTTCTTTCAATTTACGTTCTTTTAAAAGATAATAACATTAAAATGTGTTCGAAAATATGTGTTTTTACTTTTGCACCATAAATCATTAAAAAGTCAAACTTTCCTATTTATTTGCACCTCTACACGGAAGAAGCTTTCCAATGACCCATTAATTAATAAAATCGGTCCCATAGAAAAGTAGATTTAGTTGTACAAATTTTAATAAAAATATCTCTAATTCATTATTTTCTCACAACTATAAATTTTGAGGTTGCTCAGCTTTTATTGAAATAAACTTTAATTGGTGGGGTAATTGACTGATATTCAGAAAGAGAATAAAATTGCCTACAAACTTATGTTAAGCATTTCTTTAGGTCTACTCAATATATTCAGACAAAAGTTGCCTCCAAATAAAAAATTTGAAAATCCCCGTTTTCATGTTATATCAATAATCCCTGAGACTTGTTATATTAATAATAACCATAAATATCTACTCGTCTAAGCTATTTATAACTTTTTTAACCCTCAATGGGAACAGCCGACGAGGAGTCATACAACATTTTTAAATAGTAGGCCTAGTTATAGGTCGAGTTTGGTATCAAATTAAAGGTCTCACTTAGCAGAGTACAACGCAGTAAACTAGACTTCTAATGGATGACCGAGACAGAAATGGCAGGCAAACAAATTTTACATTAAAATCATATGGGTAAAACTTGAAATGCAATAACTTTCTTATATTAATACTCAATCTTTTGACGTCGGGTTTATGGCTTATTACTATAAATGCAGAATAAATAGTAGAACTATAATTACTATAAATGTAGACATTTACGTTTATTATTGATATACCAAGTCTCATTACTTTATCTACAATGGTAAAAAATATATTTTACCGTTCCGGGGCTTGAGAAACACAATGTTTAAGCAAAAGTATCGGAGCACGGATGGAACTGTAGATTTACAGTCCAAACTGAAAATCAAACTGATGTTTTAACAAAATTACTAATATTTCTAAAGAATTATTAAGTTTCCCCAATATTATTTTAAGTTTTTCCATTATAACTATAAGATAATGTACCATTTTTTAAAATAGGATTTATCAAGTAAGTGTTCGTACACACTTGTATGTTTCGTGCAGTATTAATTTGTTTAATTTCAATTTACAGATTATAACGAAATAAGATTTTTCCTGGCATAGAGACCTGTATTTATATTATTTCCATCCCAGAACTAGGTTATTTGCAAAGTTTGAAGAAAATCCTTAGAGCCGTTTATGAGGTCCGTGTGCAAACAGACATACATAGACCTACATACAAATATAAATTACTCGTATTGGAGTATAAGATATATATGAATCTAAACGAAAGGAGTTTTTGGCTTCTAGGGGCCTCAAAATAAAAAAATAAAAAAGTAACATTCTACCGGGCTACCGTGATATCGTGTTTCCAATAGCGAATTCGCTAAAATTTTTAAGAACTGATCAGAAGAATAAAAATCAATTTAATGTAAATACAAATACAAAACGATGTACTATTTGCAATAATTGTTTTTTTTTTTTTAAATCATAGGTTATAAAAAATAAATCTCATATAAAACAGCCTGAATTTACAGAAATAAAATACCGGAGGCGGGCGGTTCGATGCGGCGCATCGGCGGCGGTATGTGGGAGGCAAATGTGTCAGGTTTTGTCTTTGTCAGACCTTGTCCCCGGCGGGCCAAACTGAAAACTGTCAGACTTTGTCCGGAACGGTCCAGACAAAACCTGCCACCTCAGGAATGTGGATTGGAATGTGTCATATCTTGTCCTTGTCTGACTTTGTCTTTGTCAGACCTTGTCCCAACCGAGCCAGACGAAAGTGTCAGGTTTTGTCCCTGTCTGACTTTGGTAGCTTCCCGAAGTGCACCACCTCCATTGGAACTTGTAAATTACTTGGGTGAAGACAATCTATTTTATAATGATATAAGAGTGCAGGAGTTTAATGACCCACCAATTTGTGGCCACCTTTGTCTAGAAGTATTGAGACAGTGTTCAACCGATAAAGATTGGAACTCAATAATCAATACTCTTCAGGACGATATATATAAGTGGCGGTCGTGGTGGATAATAAAATAATATCATGCCGTTGTTAAAACTAAAAGGTACAACCTCAAGGCTCATACTTCATTTGGAGCATCCATTACATCTGGAAGAAAACATTAAACATCGTTTGGCACTGGTGGCGTTCTATTCCGACAACAATTTTCCTAACATTAAAAACAACGCTAGCACATATTTCTGGGATGAAGATATTGGTTTTATTCCATACCCACTCACATTTACCTGTGGTTATTGGACAATTGAAAAGATGGAAACAAAAGCAAGAGATTATATTAAATCATTAAAACTAAACGTTGACCACACTAAATTTAAAATAAGTAAAAATGAAAATTATCTATCTATATACTGCCCTTTAAAGTTTTATATGGATCAGTCTGCTTGCAAAGTATTTGGTTTTGACATTCCAAAAATAGAGAAACAAAAGACAAATGAAAAAGATTCATATTATAATGCTAATGAGGAAGTAGTAGGTAAAAGTCCCCCTAAACTTAGAGCAATAGACGCTATTGAGATACATTGCAACATAGTACAAAACAGTCTTGTCAATCATGAAACCCACTTTCATAAACATGCTGAGACCGAACTCTTGTATATGTTCTTTCCACAAGTTCCGCGTGGTTATAAAATATCTGAAGAGCCCAAAGAAAGGTTATACGTTAACTTGAAACCTGGATTGCACACTATACGTACTATAACGGTTAATATCCTTGATCAAGATAATAATCCTATTATTAACAATAATGTTGAGAATATATTGTATTTAGACTTGACAACAATGTAGGAAGTATATAAGTATCTATTCATCATAATAGTAATGGCTAGCAATCATATGCTATTTAAATTCAACCGGTTTGGAGAGGAAGTAGAAATTATTGATGATGTGGCTACAGACATAAAAACAAACGAAAAGGTTATGTTATTAGAAAACAGTTTTAAAGAAACTATAGACATCAAAATTGATACGTTGAAAAGTGACTTTAAAAACAAAGTAGAACAACTATTTGGTAAAGTGGAAAAAGAGCTGACAGGTAGAATCGATATGCATGTTGGGTTTGAGAAAAATTATATTGATATTAAGAAAAAGAGAATAGTAAACGTGGCAAAAGCAATTAATAATACTGATGCTGTTATTAAAGAAGAGATTTACCGAGTTAATTCCAAGATAGATGGAATCTTAAAAGGTCTTGAAGTTACTAAAGACTGTATCAAAATAAAAAATGGTAGGAAGATTTGTGGAATAAGTCGCAGCAACAGTGCATATGATGCCATAAATGGGGTTGAATTAATGGAGTTAACAAAAAGGGTAAGTAAGTTGGAGAGTAAAAGTGGTAAGTCCAGAGCAACTACAGCTGATATCTAATCCAGCGTTACTTCAGACATATTTTTTATAAGTAACGAAAATGGAAATTAATGTCTACTGTAAAGATGATAAAACGGCGTTAGATGGTATTTTCCCAAAACCTCTTCGTTGTTTGATAGTTGGTCCATCTGGGTGTGGCAAAACTAATTTGCTATTGAACTTCATATATAACAATAATGGAGTTTCCTTTAAGCATCTGTATGTATTCAGTCGATCAATAGAACAGCCAGCATAAATGGAACTACAAAAACACTATAAAAATATAGAAAAGACCCTCGGAAAGGGAAATAAAATAGCTCACTTTTTCTCAAACTGTGAAAATCTAATATCACTTGATGAATGTGAGCCAAGTTCCTTGGTTGTATTTGACGACTGTCTCCTTGATGACCAATCAAAAATAAAAGAGTACTACATAAGGGATCGCCATAAAAATATATCATGTGTATACTTAAGTCAGAATTATGGTCGTGTTGACATGCAGGTAATCCGCAATAACATTAATTTACTTTGTGTATTTCAACAAAACAAACACTACACCAGACGCATACATGAAGATTTTGTTGGTTCGGATATGACGTTATGTGAGTTTGAGAAGCACTGTCGTCAATGCTGGAAAAAACCATATGGATTTTTATCAATCGATACAACCAGAAAACCCCATATGGGGAAATACAAATGTATGTTTAATAAAACGCTATTAACGCAATAGTTTTAAAATGTCGTTTTTCTTGATAATTTTTTTAATACATTATTTTATCTTATTTTATTTTATATTAAATTATGCACTACCACATTGGTACAGAGAACAAACACTTTATTTTATTTTATTTGTTTTTTACTAATTAATTATTAGGTCTACTTTATAAACAATAACAAAACCTAATGACATGTTAATAACATATGATCTAAGTTATAATTCAACAGCTGGTAATATAAAACCAATAAGTAATTAATACTTTGTAGATTATATATCAACACCTCCCCTTAATCGTAACAAAGTATTAATTGAAACACACTAACAACTATCACAAGAACATTTCTTCATTAACATGTCTCTGAACTTCTGAAACTTTAGATTCATTAGTGGCTTTGTGAACACATCTGCGATCTGGTCTTCAGTCCTGCAGTATTCCATCTTGAATAAACCTTCATCATACTGTTCATTTATAAAATGATAACGGACATCAATGTGTTTCCTCCGTTTTCCTGTCATTTGTCCAGATTTTATGATCTTCATTGCACTTTGACTATCTATATGGAGAGTCAGTTTCACTTCTTTGTTAGTAATCTCTCTCAACATGTAGTTAATGAATTTTAACTCAGCACAACACTCTGCTGCTGCTATGAATTCAGCTTCAGTTGAAGACTTGGCTGTAACACTTTGTTTGTTTGAACTCCACACAATAGGGCCTCCTGAACAAAAGACAACAAATCCTGTTGTGCTTTTCCGTGTGTTTTCATCACCTGCATAGTCAGAGTCACAATATGCATCGATTTGTATCTGATCATTTCCCTTTTTTTCGTATTTTATTCCAAGATCCCTTGTACCTTTGAGATATCTCATACTTCTTTTTACATTTTGTACATCCTTCTCTGTTGGGGTTTCCATAAATCTGCTTTCAAAATTTACAGCATATGATAAGTCTGGGCGAGTCTTGGTTGACAAATATAATAGGCTGCCTATAGCCTCTCGGTAAGGGAATGTCTTATTTGGCTTGCTATTTTCATAATCTGATGTCTGAGGAGTTATTGGAGTCTCCGTTTTCTTACTTTCACACATGTGGTATTTTTCTAATACTTGAGCAGCATATTTGTTCTGTGATATGCTAATCCCATTTTCTGTCTTCTTTAATTCTATTCCCAAATACATCGTTGGTTTGTTAAAGATAGTCATTTCAAACTTTTCTTTGAGCATTTTCAAGAGTTTGTCCACTTTTTCTTCACTGTGTCCAAATACAATCCCATCATCGACATGAATTGCCAAAATTAAGGATTTGTCTTTGGTTTTAAAAATGCATCTGTCTGTTATTAGATTTTCCATCCCTAGGCTCTTCAAGAAATCACATAACTTCTTATTCCACCGGCATGGTGCTTGTTTCAAGCCGTATAATGCTTTCTTCAGTTTGCACACTTTCCCATCAGCTTTATATCCTTCCGGAACTTTCATATATACTTCTTCCTGTAGGTCTCCATGCAAAAATGCAGTCTTAATGTCAAATGTTTTCATGACCATATTCTCTTCCGCGGCTAAAGCCAACAGTAACCTGAGAGAGTTTGTGTCTACAACTGGACTAAAAGTTTCCTTGTAGTCAAGTTTACCTTCTTTTTGTTGACATCCACGCACAACAAGCCTTGCTTTGTATTTTCCTCCATCTTTTACTTTAAAAATCCATTTGCTTGTCAATATTTCTTTATTTTGGGCTTCATCTTCATTTACAAATTCCCATGAATTGTTTTTCTTTAACGATTCTTTTTCTTCGTTAATTGCTTTCATCCACTTATCTTTATCTTCATTACTCATGCACTCCTTGTAAGTGAGCATTACTTCATCTTCTGTATCAACGTCTGACAAGCAAACATAGTCTTCAAATCTTTCTGGTCTCCGTATAGAACTTCTATCTCTGAGTTTATATTCCTCATTTCCTTCTTCATTTTGATTGGGTTCTTTTTCATTTATTTCTGGTTCTTGAGGTTCTATGCCTGCATCTATTTCTTGCCTGACTTCTTGGCGATTGTCACAGTTTTCAATTTCTTCATTGTTTTCAGTTGTGTCTGTGTGTTCTTCCTCGTTTTCCAAAGATATTTTTGGTCCTTTGACATGTTGTTTTCTTGAGGGACTTTTCTCGAATACAACGTCTCTTGCTATAATCACTGTTCTCTTTTCTGCATCCCACAGTCTGTAGCCATTTGGAGCATATCCTATCATGATGTATTTCTTGCTTCTAGGTTCAAGTTTCTTTAGATGTTTCAGGGTTTTAACGTAGGCAACACAGCCGAATATTTGCAATCTCTCAAGATTTGGTTTATTACCATTCCATAATTCACTGGGTGTCTTATTCACAGTTGATGATGGACATCTGTTCAGCAAGAAGGCTGCTGTTCTCACTGCTTCTCCCCACATTTCTTTTTCCATTTTGCTATCAAATATTAAAGCTCTTGCTTTTTCCATTAAACTGCGGTTGAGTCTCTCAGCTTTTCCATTGAGTTGGGGAGTGTATGGAACTGTGCTATCTAGTATAATTCCTCGGTCAAAGCACCATTGTTTTAACTCTTTACTCATATATTCGCCCCCATTATCACAACGGATTTTCACAACTTTCAAGTTAAAATGTGCTTCACTTTGGTTTACATAGTTTTTTAAACAATCTTTTACTTCAGATTTAGAACACAATAGATACACCATACAAAAATGAGTGTAGTCATCCAAGCATGTCATAAAATAACATTTACTATCATGTGTTTCAGGATCTATGGGACCACATATGTCAGTATGTATAATTTCAAGTGGTCTGGTAGCTCTATCCCGTACAGACTTGAATGGTTGCCTCACTTGTTTCGCTTGCATACATACGTCACAAATATTATCTAACTTACATGTTCTTAATGTCTTGGGAACACCTTCACAAAGATCGGGAAGCTTTTTCATATATTCTACATTTAAGTGTCCAAGTTTTCTATGCCAAGATGAACACAAGTTTTCTTCTTCCAAAATTAACGCTTCATTAAATGCGTCTTCCTCTATATCTACAATGTACAAACCATTTTCTTGTTTACTTCCCCCAAGCACTAGTTTTCCGTCTTGGAGTATTTTTACACTTTTCTCGTCAAATATAACTACACCTCCATTTTCTGTTATACAGTTAACAGACATTAAGTTTCGAGACAGTTCAGGCACATGTGACACATTTTTCAGTATACACTTATCACCTTCAACAGTACCGATAAGATTGGATTTTAACATAGTGCCTTCCTTAGCAACCTTATAACTTTGTTCACAGTTTTTTAAGTCCTGCATTATTTCTATATCTTTAACCAGATGAGATGTACATGCGCTGTCAACTGCAAACTCTTTACTATTCTTCAGTTCACTTGATATTTTTGGCAGTTTTTTAATCTCTGGTGTAGTGAGCCATGCTACCTTATCTTGTGTACTTTTGTTTTTGTTCCTAAAATAGCAATTTTTCTCTTCATGATTAGTTTTCTTACAAATTGAGCATATCTTTTGTGTTTCCTTATTTTTATAAAAACATTTGTTTTCATCATGATCTGGTTTATTACATACGTTGCATTTCTTTAACTTTGGGCAATCCTTTTTGACGTGTCCTTTTTGTTTACATTGGTAGCATGTAATATCTCTTGATTTGTTTTTAGCGCTTATGAAAGCTACATTTGTTTCTTCTTTAAGTTTCTTAAATTTTCCTTCTTCTTGGATTAATCTTGATATCAGATTATCTAATGTTTTCTCTGTCTGCGTAGTTGAATCCCATGCGCTGGTAAAAGCCATGTATTCTTCAGGTAGAATTGATATTATCTTAGTAAGAACCATCACTTCATCTATCTTCTGGTCTAATTTTTCAAGCTTGTAAACAAGATTGCGGATATGACTTATGTTTTCCATCATGTTCAATGTCTTATCATACTTATAATTGTAATAATCTTGAAGTAGATGCACTTTTTGTTGATTGGAGTCTTTCATATAGATTTTTTTTAACTTTTCAAACATTTCTTTTGCAGTTTTACAGTCTAATATGTGCGTCTTCACAGTTTTATCCATTGTTCTTAACATATAATACTTTGCTTTTGCATCTTTTGTCTTCCACTTTTTTACTTTTTCTGTGCTGTCTTTTTCTATATCTACAACTTCTGTTCCTTCTACAATATCTAATAGTTCTTTTGAAGCAAATAGGATGTTAATTTCCATTTCCCACATTGGCCATGTTTCTGGTGTTCTCAGTACTGCAATGCTTGACAGATCTTCTTGTTCACCCATATTATTTCTTTTTTTTATCACTTAATGTTCTTATTTATGTCTTTGTACTTGTTGTTTTATTTAATGAGCACTGGGCCCATAACCTCTTGATAATTTTTTTAATACATTATTTTATCTTATTTTATTTTATATTAAATTATGCACTACCACATTGGTACAGAGAACAAACACTTTATTTTATTTTATTTGTTTTTTACTAATTAATTATTAGGTCTACTTTATAAACAATAACAAAACCTAATGACATGTTAATAACATATGATCTAAGTTATAATTCAACAGCTGGTAATATAAAACCAATAAGTAATTAATACTTTGTAGATTATATATCAACAGTTTTTCCTACCAGAAACGATATTTATACCTAAATGTCGTTTTTATATTGAAATCTCGTTTTTACATTCAAATGATGTATCTACTGCAAGAAACGACATTTACACAATTATATCGTTTATTAGTCAAAATAACGTTTTTACATTTTTTTGTTGTTACCAATATAGTTTAAGTAAGCATACATTATTATAAGACATGGATGCAAAAGCTGCAAAGCGGCTTGAGGCCATTGAAAAGAACTTAGTTACAAAGTTTCGAAAAGCTGAGCAAGAGGAGCGCAGGGAACGTGAAAAAATACATAATGAAATAGTTGTATCACCACCAGCTAAAAAACAATCACTAATAACGCAACCAACAACACCAGCTAAAGAACACCCATTATCTGTAGCTAAAGCTAAGCAATTAGAAAATATAACAATCAAACTACAACATCAATTTGCTGATGTACATGCTAAAGAGATTGAGGAACAGCGGGGTCGTGAAAAGAAATATGAATCAATCACCAAAGCTATCAAGGAGAAAAAAGATGAAACTTTTGAAAACGAACAGAAAGCTAAAGAATGGTTTAAAAAGGTAAAATACAATCAACTAATGAAACGCTTTAGGCCATCTGTATCAAGTACACCGGAACGTAAACAACTTGGTTATAATGAAGGTGTGGACATTGAAGATATTGTAAGCGACGATAAAGACATTAAAATAGATGAAGGGATTCAGCAAAACCAATCCATCAAAGAACTGGTGGATACCAAAGTAATAAATCTTGGTATTATTGGTGCAAAATACTTACCCCGTGCAAACGACGCTCAATTTGGTATATATTATGATGAGTCTGGCGAACATTTGAAAAGATGATATTGTGTTAGCAGATAAACATTTTAATGGCACCGAAGGACTTTGGAAATTGTTAACATACAAAGGATATATTAAACCGGAAGAATATACAACAAATGATTGGCATACATATAAGGACATGCTACTGACTTCAAATTCATTATATCAGAAAAATGATCCTTTAACCCGACGTCCAAAATCTAGCCAAGGTCGAAAGTGGAGGCTAATGATTAAACCTATTTGGGATGAAATTTCAAAATCACCACAAACGACAACATTTGCTTCCAACCCTGTAGACGATGTAATAGCCACAACATCAGGATCCGGTCTAAGAAAATATGACAGCAAGACACCCATTGAGTACCGATACATAAAAGATCTAAACGAACTAATTGGAAGACTCCACTTCATTCATGCCGAAGAAGTGGCTGGAAATAATAGTTTCCATAATGAAAAATTATCAGTTGTGAAATTTATATATGATCGTATGCAAGAACTCATACAACAACCTAATGGATTAAAATATCTCATACGATGTTTATCAGTATTGCCAGAACATGTGATAGAAGGATCAGGTTTGCTAAATACCATGATAAATAAATTGCCCTTTGAACTTCATGCACCTAGAAACTGGAAACTTGAAACCTACAATTTCTGTGGACCAGGTACAAAACTTTCAGAGCGATTAAAACGCGGTGACAAAGGTATAAACCCATTAGATGAGGCTTGTAAGAAACATGACATATGGTATCGGGATCACAGACAAGCTGAAGACAGATGGGTGGCCGTTAAGGAATTGCAGCAGGCCGCATGGAATAGAGTTGCATCTTCTGATGCCGATCTAAATGAACGTGCCGTCGCTCTTGGAACCTCTGGGGCAATGTGGTTAAAACGCAAACTTGGTCTTGGTCTAGGAACTTCTGTGAAGCCATGCATGTACACCAAAAGTGTATGTATATAAGGGTATATAGAAAATATTACATAAAAAAAATATAAAAAAACAATTATTTTTTTTTGTCCGACGGTTTATTACTAAGTAATACCACTGAGTAGTACTACCAAAAAGAATGGATGCATTATACAATCAATTTTCTACGGGTATAGTAAAGAGTGAATACCGCTCTGTGATGCCGGTGTCCGAACTCAACTTTAACACTCCAAATAACTATACTGTATTTAAACTCGATCATGGTGATATGTTTTATGATTCAGCTATTCAATTTCACATAAGTGGGGAAGTGGTAAAAAAATCTGATGGCGCTGCTTATGGAGCTGGTACGAATATAAAACTTGTTGACAATTTCATACCATTCTTGTTTACGCGTATTGAATTAAAGAAACACAACACTACAATAGATACTGTTGATTATCCTGGAATAACCAGTACAGTAAAAGGAATTATCAATTATACCGAGCCGGACAAAGGCGCTTTACACAATTGTGGATTTACATCTACCTTCTCAGGTGGAGGTGCTTTTGAAGCTATCGGTACTCTTTCTCATCTGGGATTTGGGTTTTTCGACCATCTACGGCATCCTATGTACAAAGGTGGATTTGAAATAGTGTTCACAAGGGCCGAAGACAATGACGCTCTGTACCGTTGGAAAGTAGCCCCAACAGAATCCTTACCCTCAGTCGAAGGAAAAGTTTCAATAAAGTCTTTCGTACTGAGAGTTCCATTAGTAGAATATACAGCGACCAGTAAAATACAACTAATAGATGGGTTAACACGTTTAAGCGAACATGACAAGCTAATTTACAACTATAACCAATGGCAATGCATTGAAAAGAAAGGAATATTCGGTACAAGTTACAATTTTGATATTACAAACGTTTATCGAAACATCTACAATCCAAAATTTATCATTGTATGTCTACAGACTAATCGATGGAACGATCAAACAAAAATTCCATCTCAGTTTGACACATCCAATATTAAAAACGTGGGTGTCAAAATCAATGGAGATCGCTATCCGCAAGAAATGCAAAACATGCATATTAGTGAAGGTAAATGGAGGGTGTTGTACGATCAGTTTATCAGATACCGTTTAGTCAACTATGGAGACACCAGCATGATCGTAACCCCAAATGAGTTCAAAGACACCTACCCACTAGTGGTTATCGACACCCATCTTCATCCTGTAAATACAGACCGGTCACGGAGCGACATTCAAATAGAGTTGGACTTTACCAACGCAATCGCAACACCTCAAGCCGATTCCGGTACCACAGGATATGTAATTGTGGTTTCTGAGACGGCATTTAGTTATGACATTTCAAGAAATATTATCAAACTGTTGTAGTCTATGCCAATGGTTGCATTCTAAATAAAATGTTACATAAAAAATAGAAAACAATAAAACACTAAAAATTCAAACTAAATATATATTTTTTTACCCATGCTCGACCAAGAAAGCTAGCTCGCCCCGGCCACCCCCGTGCTAGGTCAAGAGAGCTACTCGCCACTCGCCCCTTGCCACTCGCCCCTCGCCTCTTGCCCCTTGCCCCTCGCCACCCCCGTGCTAGGTCAAGAGAGCTAACTCGCCCCTCGCCACCCCCGTGCTAGGTCAACAGAGCTAGCTCGACCCTCGCCTCTCGCCTCTCGCCTCTCGCCCCTCTCCCCTCGCCCCTCGACTCTCGCCCCTCGCCACCCCCGTGCTAGGTCAAGAGAGCTCGCTAAAACACCCCCGTGCTAGGTCAAGAAAGCTCGCTAAAACACCCCCGTTCTAGGCCAAGAGGGCAAGTTGGACACCCCCGTGCTAGGTCAAGAGGGCTAGGTCACCCCTGAATTAGAAACGGTAAAACACCACTACTATCCTCACTAATGCGCGTGGATATTCGATCGTGTCGAAGAGGCCCAAAATCGCGTGGATATTCGATAGAAGCCGCAATCCGTCACTCAGAGTCGTGTGTTGAACTTCTCATACCCGCAGCACGGCTGTCGAGCCTCCCCCGGTGCGGGACAGACCATGCCAGTGAAGCGAGATAATTTTTACAACCCCGAAAACCGGGTCTGCGCCGGCCGCTCTGTTGTGTTTGCGTGTGGTCAGTGTCATTCTTTGGAAATCTTTCGGGGTCGGTTGGGGAAGGGGAGACCAGGGACGCAACGGCCGCTCCTGATTTTCCATTTTTTGTGCCTTCCGATATCTTGGCTCGGGCGTCGGTAACTCAGGCAATCTTCCTACAAAATTACCGACATTTCGACGAGCCCATTTCGTTTTGCCGAACGGCCCCCTTAAAACAATCATATCAATACTCTACTCCGAAATATTTTAACCAGTTACCTCAATTCATAATAGACTGCCCAAACTTAAGGAGTTTTACTAAAGAATTAAAATCTTAGCTCTTTTCCAACAGCGCTGTAAGTTTTCTAAATTTCAGTATAGTCTAAGTTTTTATTGCTTCATAATTAATTGTTTTAATAATGTATGTAACTTGTTGTAAATTTAAGTGTTGTTATGAGTATATTTGTAAACTAAGAACTGTTACTGGACTCAAAAAAGGGAAACTTGAATCGACTATTAAATTGCTAAAGTTGACCACAGGTACTGGATAAAGTGGTCAACTTATATTCCTAATTTTAAAATTGTATTTTATTGTATTAAAAAAAGGAATAAGCTCATTATTTCAGTTTGGGGGCTAATAACAAAATACCAGAATTTGATACAATTTAGTAATTATGTGCACTTGGAAGGGATTATCCTCTGCCGGGATTCTCCTCACGCAGTTATGCTAACATAAAGGTTGTTTAGGATTAAACACTTAACTCTTAGCTTGTAGGTTGACCCCACAAAGTGGTTTTGGATGTCTATCATTGCGTTAACCACAAGTTAAGTATCAATATTTACACTGAAATTTACTATGTATATTTAAACCAATAATACCCAGGGTAAAGTGATCTAAATAAAAGATATTTGAATAATTAAAACTATTTAATGTGCTGTATTGGTACATAAATAAAAAATCAGGTGAGTACAATTATTGACACAAAGGAACTCAAAATACTCTTGAATAAAAAATAGTATGGTCCTTTTCAAAGTGAGAAATCTTTTTAAATAACAATGTAACAGGGGAACTCACTTTCACAAGTTTACTTAACTATTCTGATTTTTTACACTTTTTTTGTGTACTACTTGTATATTTTCCTTGTCTTTAATATGAAGTGTGTTTTTTTTTCTATCATCTTCCAAGACCCAGGATCTCTACAAGCGGTATTCCGATAATGGGAATAGTGGCGATCAGCCTGGCCAGGATGTCGTAGATTATGATGAGGAGGTTGTTCCTGAGTCTTAGAAGAGGTTTGGCCTCGGGTTGCGCCTCAGGACCCGCCCCGGCATCCGCGTCGGCCCCAGCTTCGGCGGTCGGCAACGCCTCACTGACACCGATGATCACTACCTGTCACAAGAATTTGGCAACTATTATCACTCACGAAATTTTACAGGTTGAGAATTTAATTTGACTTACAGTTAAGAGTACACAATGCATTTTCAGCCAGCAATAGAGCCCTTAACAAAGCTGTTTTCAATTTTAAAATTCATAACTTAGTAAAGACAGATTTAGAGATGAATGATTTTTTTATGAAGAACCTGACATATTATCTACATATTTGTGCCGAATTTTGAGAAAATCTGATTAACTCTCGGTAAACCACAAGATGTAAAGTGAATTCTCCTATAGCACTGCATTGGATGCATAAGCCTTCGTACAGGGAAGAAATTCTTCAGCATTTTCACGTCATCGCGGTCACGGATCGCAAGTAGTGGCACAAAACTTTATTACTCTACCCTCACTTTACCCTTCCTTCACATCATTATTTTTGCGGCTTAAAACCGAAATAACCGCGGTGCAATTTATAGTTCAATTGTTTCTGTAGATTTATACAGTATAGACATTTTTTACATAGGGAAGTTTATTTATGACCTTAGACTGTATGTTTTATGCTTTATAAAATTTAAGTAATATAAATCTTTAGCCATAAATACGGGTAACATCAAATTCCAAAACCATACCAACATCTGATGCGTTACTGAATTTTTGAAAACTTCTTAATACAGAATGAGATAAACCCATTTTATGTTTAAGTACTACATTTCAATTGTTCAATTGCCAATTTTTCAATTAAAAGTCCGAACCATCTCTAGCCCAAATTATTCCCTTGAGTAAAATCGAAATGTTAGCATTTCTACAATGTTTAAGGTCTTATTAACAGAGTATGCTGCATCCTAGCACTGAAATCGTTAACGGAGCCAGAAATATTAGTGAATCAAATTTTAATTATCACGATATTACAGAAATTTTAAAATGCAATAACTTTTACAAAACCCGAAACTTTGAGATCCATTTTACTAAATTTTTTTTTTATAAAATTCATGATTTTAAAGACATGTATATGGGTATGATAGACAAGTGGCTATGGTGTCCATTTGCACCGTCCCCCATAGTAAGCCTCTGAGAAACGTCTCTGGCTTGTGTCATATCAAACACTCCTTTGAGAAACAAGATCTAAAAAGTGTATTAAACCAAAGGTGTTTTAGTTTTAAAACATCGTTAAAATAATGGTAAAGAACAGTTTTATTATACAGGATGAATCTCTTAATGTGTCCTAGATGGATTACAAACGAACGCTTAGACTTATAATAAAAAAAAATATTATCCACTAAATCGACCCCATGAAATTGCGTAAAAATATTTTTAACTATGTATAAATACAGTGTAGGCTATTCACAAAACGCGGTTTCACATGTTCGAATCTCAGTATTTTTAAATGTAAACGTATGTCATGTTGTACATCATTTTGAAGGTCTTGTAAAAGTAAACATTTTGGTAAAAACAGAACCTAATATTTTCAACAATTTCAAAATGTTGGCCATTTTTTTATATTACTTGTTACGATATAGCCTGTATTCCCTTAACCAATGCACCTAGAATCACTCTGATAAAAAATGTGCAGTCCTTACTAATTGAGTTTTACCTCGATATGTCACATGTAAGGAAGGATTTTAACAAAGATTAAATTAAAATTCACTGTGGGATTGACATCTTCAAAGATATTTATATCAATTACATAAAACTAAAAAAAATAAAAAAAAATAAAAAAAACAAACAAAAAAAAAACACACATATTTACAAGAAAACTGAGGAACACTGATAAAACTTCCGGTCGGTGTCTCAGACTCAGATCTTCAGGTCAACAAAATTATCATCTAAAAGATCCTGGTTGGAGTAGTAGTCACTCCTCTTTATAAAACTTAGTCCGCTATGACCCACCTAAAAGCCGGCAACGCCATATCCCGAACCTCAGATGGGAGATAGTTGTTGAAACTGATGGCAGAGATGTTGTAGCTAGGCGGCTTGTGACCAGAGAGGCGCACTCTTGGGACGTCTACATTGCCACGCCGCCGAGTGTTGTAGGGTTGGAAATCTTCACAAGTGGAAAAGAGGTTGATATTGTTCTTAACGTGCAAAGAGCTCAGGAAGACAAAATGTCCAAACACTATGAAGATTCTAAGCCTAGAAAAAATTGACGTGCAATGAGTCACTGGAGTCAGTTGCAGTAATAATTTCCTACAGCCCGCTTTTGTATTTTGAGCACATCAAGAGCATGAGATGAGTGGCCCCACAGTAGTAGACCATAGGCAACGTGGCAATGAAAGAGCGCACGATATAACAAGACCAGGTAAGATTCTGTCACACAGTTTATAAGTTTCAGGAGAAGAAAACATATCCGGGTCAGTTTATGTGGGGGTCTGCTTTATGTGGTTTTCCTAACTGAGTTTCCCGTCAATAATGAAGCCAAGAAGTTTTACTGCATCCTGGACCTCCTGTTGCTGTCTGGACATGCTACATATAATCTACTGAGTTTTCTCCTCATTAAGTTAAATCTATGCAAACATCAATGTTTTGTCACTTTCTTCAAGATCATTAATCATTATCAGGAAGAAGGTGGATCCAAGAACGGACCAGTGTTGTATATTCAACTTTTAGTGGCTTTAAGGAGGCTACATCGATAGGAACAAGCTGGGTCCTGTTTCTTAGGTATGAATCAATGATAATGAGAACAGCATCGCTAAGTCCATGGTAGTTTCGTTTTTTGATTAGGGTGGAATTGGAAACACAGTTGAAAGCCAGGCTTAAGTCGCACAGGGTTAGAGACATGGACTCACTGCACTCAAACTCAAACAAACCTTCTGCAAGTTTTGCTGTGGCATCGGCTGTAGATTTTCGTTTGAGAAAACCAAAACTGCATGTGAAAAATGATGATTAAAAAAATCAACTTGGGGCTTTATGGTTGGCTCGATCAATTTACCAAACGTAGGTACAATTAAGTTAGGTCGATAGCTCCTCAATAACTAATAGAGCCCGGCTTCTTATACACCGGGATTGTTCTTGACATTTTTAGAAATTCCGGGAATACACCATCCGTAAGGCATTCCTGTAAAGACCCCATGCATTGTAAAAAAATAATAGCTCTAAAGTAAACTGATTCAAAAGCAACTGTTACGAAGAATATTATAAAACTGATTCACAATGTGTTGTGATTTGAAATCACCGGCTGGTATGCAACAGTGAAATAAAACAAAAACAACAAATAAAACAAAATTTCTTCAGCCAATGGAATATTAGCAAGAATAAACAAAGAATTCACACCACTGCACGAAGAATCAGGAATTAAATACCGGCTATATCACTTTATCACAAATTTGAGACAGGGACCTCACATAGTAAGTATTTTAATCTAAATATGAATGAAAGAAGAGTGTAGGATGATTGTGGCTCCATCTTGTAGTCTTGTTACTGACTAAAGCCAACATTATAACGTTTGAATTTTACGATTCTGCATAATAATAATAAAAAAATAATGAAGCAATAATAATACAATTTTATCAAATTTCCCTATGGGGAATAAGATATTACGGTAGTAGCCATGTCAAGACCTAAGCTCGGGACTAGTTAATTTTCCATTTTGAGGTCCCCAGAAGCCAAAAACACCATTCGTTCATTTTCATATATATGTAATATGTATATGTCTATATATCTATGTATCTATGTGGCCGTGGTACTGATAACTGGACCGTGGGCAACACCACCTAGAACACAAAGCCGGAGTGCTGCCATTTTTGTTTGCCTTTTAGCATCAGCTGATAGCGAAAACAAAAACATTTTCCGCTAAACCCTAACCCTAACAACTAACCTAGAGATGTATCACAATGGAATGTATTCATTTTTAATATTTGATTTTTAAAAAGGTACCAATCGTAATAAATATTATGAATTATTTGCTTTCACTTCATGAAAAAGTTTAAACAATTTTCTAATTCAAATAATTTTATATAAAATAATAATGTTTTCGGACACAAAGTGATACTAATTTTTACACGAATTAAAAAATTAGAATAAGTTTAGTTGACTAGCAGTAGGCCTAACTATTATTTGGCCTCTAATGAAATTGTTGGCAATACCATTTAATTAGCCTACACACGGTAGGCCTACTTTCCTAAACTATATGAGTATGAAATGTGTACAAATATTTAACCACAACGATTTAAACATTTTATTTGAAAATAACATATTAACTGATAGGCTATTCGTTATAATCAATGAAATACTGTATATAAATGCAATTAAAACTTGTGCTGCTTAGATTTAGAGTAAAAAATGTCTGTTTTTGAATACTACTTTCGTCACTTCTGAGTTAGGTTATTGGCGTATCATCTTAATTATTCAAAGCAACATCATTGATTGTAGTTTCTTCATTAAAATTTATAAATCAGCGTCTGGTGCTTTCAATTAATTTTCATGAGTAGGCTGGAAATGAATCTTCTTCACACGCTGAATCTCGGTACCCATGAACCTTTGAAAGAAAAGGTGCTAGCAGGCAACCATGGCTTCGTTGATATAATTGATGTTAAGAATAACGTTTAGCCCAACCATCTAGAATTTACTTTCTGATTATTAGCTAAATTAAACGCCTCTCTCTTCCTCATTGTTGCTAGTACAATCTTTCTAATCTTCCAAAGTAAAAACTGTTTAGCTTGGTTGTAATACAACACAAAAAACTATTCAGAACACTCAGATATTTAAATTGAACTTCGAGTCAATATGAAATAACCACATTTATGAAAAAAATTGTTATTGAATGAAAAATAATCAGTTTTAAAACACCATACACTATACATTACAAATTTTACAAATAACACGAGAAAATTTTATTGAAGTTTACGAAAAACAACCCATGTAAACAAAAACAAATGATTGTTTTGACATTGCCTTTTAGGTGACGTCACAAGGCATTTGACGTCAGAGCGCTCCGGCTTTGTCTTAGTAGCAGGTGTTGCCGTGGGACCTCCAATTTTGATAAAATTTGATGTGAAGGTGTAGGACTGGGTCTATTTTCATGAGTTCGCGAACCATCATTATCGGGTGGGAACGGGATTTATGCGGTCTCATAAAGGCAAAAAACGGGTTTTTGCATTTTTTACCTAAATAATAAAAAAAATCATCCATTTTAACTGAAACCATTTAAAAAAGCGTTAAAAAAAAACAAATAATTAAGTAATTTGAATTTTAAACTTGGCGTAACACTTTACGGAGAAAATCCAAAAATTCGTTTTCCATGTTATTCTTATGGGGAATTAACAAAACCCTGTATCTCACATATTTATTGACATAACTTGATCAATTTTGGTATGTACATTCACTAGGTAGAGTTCAACTTATATTTATTTAAAGCATCCATATGGTGGTAAACCTACCTACTCACCCCTATGGGAGCTATGGGGGAAATTAAAAATACCAGAATTTGATGCAATTTAGTATTATGTGCACTTGGAAAGGATTTTTGCCATGTCTACTTACAATACCCCCATGGCATCAAACCTACATCTTCGATCCCATGGTGTTTATGGGTGAGGTTAAAAATATCAAATCCTGTTGGAAATTTGCTGAGTACGCAGGTCTGCTGCCAAGGGGGTATTTAACATTGTGCACGAAATGAACCTTATCTTAGGATGGTTTGTAGGTTATGTTTATGTCGATTCCATCGAAAACGACAACAAGGGCAATAGGTCAAATGTTTATATGCAGTGTTGCCAACTTACTAAACAACGTAATTCCTGACTAAACAACGTTTCCTTGCTGGCTAATACGTACTGTTTTGTGTTGTGATGTTTAAACACTGGAGTGCGCAAAGTAAATCTAACGAGCGCAAAATAAATCTGGTGTGTGCAAAGGAAAATTAATACGGCAGTCACTTGTTTTGCTACGCGTATCGAGTATGTAAACAACTTCTTTGTCGGATAAACGTAAAAATATATTTCAGATCATTTTTCAGTGAAAGTACAAAAAAGAAAAGTATTTGGTACTATTGCGAGAACAAAAACTGGTTGATTTCGTGCAGAATGATAAAAAACTTGTTTTCCTAAAACTGTCCGTGAAAACAGTTGTTTACGCACTCGATACTCGTCGCAAAACAGGTGATTGTCATATTCATTTTACTTTGCGCACGCTAGATTTACTTTGCGCACTCCAGTGTTTAAACATCAGAATACAAAACACTATGCATTAGCCAGCAAGGAAACGATGATTAGTCAGGAATTAAGTTGGCAACACTGGATATAAACATCTGATCTATTGTCCTTGTAGTCGTTTTCGATTGAATCAACATATAACCTACAAAGCAGCTAATCGGTGAGACTGTGTGTAAGTTATTTGCACAATGATCAACTATGACAGTGACTTAAGTGATTTAAGTGACTTATTCCTTGACGATCTTGCTAAGACTGCTAAAACAGTGGCGTTAAATCTTCTACATGAAAAATCCAATTAACTTTTCACTAAATGTAAGTAGTGCATAAAATAGGCTATCATAAATATTAAACATTTATACTTATATAATAAATATTTGGCAGTCGTAGGAAAAATTTAATATGCAACTCGTGCGAAAAGTGCCTTCACTGCACTCGAGAAAAATTATTCCGCACTCGCCTGCTTCTCGTGCATAAACATTTCTCTCGAGTGCAGCAAATTGGCACTTTCCGCACTTGTTGCATAAATAACAACCAGGTTAACCGAACCTTGCTCGTTGGTTTTAATTCACTTCTGTTATAGTGTCATGGTAATCAAGCTATTAATCTACACCAGACTCTTCACAGATAACAGCTGTTAAAAAACGCTTAAAATTAGTCTTCTTTTATTTTTGTTTACTTTTAGTTGTTATTCCGTTACCAAAATAGCAACCCATAAGACCAATGTTAAAAATTACGATTTTTAAACTTAAATTTAGACCAAATTCGATTTTTTCTGGCATGGAGGCTGTTTAAAAACTTATTTTTGGACCAAAACACTCTTAAATGAAAAGTTTATCCAAAATCTAACCGCTAGATATCGAGATCGTGGAACACACATCCCTTCAGACATTGCTCTATTATAGTTTAGGATTATCGTATGTCATAAAAAATTTACTCACAGTAATATCATTGACTATGTACACTAACACAAAGTCAATGGTAATACTAACATGAAGGTTGTTTAGGATTTAACACCTAACGATTAGCTTGTAGGTTGACTCGACAAAATGGTTTTGGATGTCTATCATTGCTTTAACCACAAGTTAAGTATCAATATTTACACTGAAATGTACTCTATTTAAACCCATAATCTCGTAAACCAATAATACTCAGGGTAAAGTGATCTAAATAAAAAATATTAGAAAAATTATAACTATTTAATGTGCTGTATTTGTACATAGTTAAACAAATCAGGTCAATATACAATTATTGATACAAAGAAACTTAAATTACTTTTGAATAAAAATAATATGGTCCTTTTCAAAGTGAGAAATCTTTTTAAATAACAATGTAACAGGGGAACTCACATTACCAAGTTTACTTCATACACTTCTTTTCTTTGTGTACTACTAGTATATTTTCCTTGTCTTTAATATGAAGTTTGCTTTTTCTGATCATCTTCCAAGACCCAGGATCTCTACAAGCGCTATTCCAATAATGAGAATAGAGGCGACCAGGCTTGCCAGGAGGTCGTAGACTAAGAGTATGGGGTTGTTCTGGATTCTACCAGGGATAATGTCAGGTTTGGCCTCGGGGTTCGCCTCAGGACCCGCCCCGGCATCCGCGTCGGCCCCAGCTTCGGCGGTCGGCGACGCCTCACTGACACCGATGATCACTATCTGTCACAAGAATTTGGCAACAATTATCACTCACGAAATTTTACAGATTTTGAAATTAATTTGACTACAATAAAGAGTACATAATGCATTTTTCAACCCGCAATAGGGCCATCAAAAAAGTTGTTTTCAATTTATATTCAAACTAAGTAAAAAAATGTTAAGGTCGTGATTGATTTTTATGATGAAGAACCTGATATACCGGGTGTCCCATACCACTCGTAAAGTCCTTTTAAAATGTACACAATTAATTATTTCAAAAAAAAAAAAAAAAAAAAAAAAAAAAAAACTGTGCCATTATAGGTAAACCAGCTTTGCTCTATCCATTGATGAAAATTTTAATGTACAGGGTGTACCAGAAGTAACCTACCCAGACCGGAAATCATTAATCGTGAACACAAAGCCCCACTTTTTATGGTATTTTTAGATTCTACATATATTTTCAAGACAACTTTACTATTTAATTTGTGCCCCTAATCCTGACGGGTTGGGGGATAATGAAGTTTGATTTTTTTCATAAGAATAACATGACCTGGCATATCATAAACTAAAAAGACCTGGCATAAAAATGCCTTAGTTTCTTGTGTTGAACACTTAAGCATCATAAATTATTGGATTTGTCACAAATTATTTTATTTTTCTATAGTTTTTTTCAATATGGCGGGGATTTTTTTAAATGTGTAGAAAATTATAATTAATTACATGATAATCGGTATTTTATAATGAAATATTATTTAAAATGAGGTTATAAGATATTTTTTGCTTCAACAGTTATGTTAAAGGTAAAAGTTTCACTGTAAATGGATATGAAAATTTGCTCCATGTTATTCTTATGCTTGGGAAAACTAAACTTCCACCGCCATTATCACTCAAACCGTTAAGATTACGGGTACACATTAAATTGTAAAGTAGTCATTAAATTATGTCTAGATACCAAAAATACCATAAAAAGTGGGAGTTCGTTTTAAAAATTAATGACTTCAGGTCTGGATAGGTTTTTCTGGTACACCCTGTACATTTAAGTAATCATCGATGGATAGAGCGCCATTGCTTACCTATAATGGCACAATTTATTTTTGTGCAAAATTAATTGTGTAGATATCAAAAGGAGTGTACGGTTGATCTGGGACATCCGGTATTATCTACATATTTGTGCAGAATTTTAAGAAAATCTGATTAAGTCTCGGCAATCCACAAGACGTAATGTGAATTCTCCTATAGCATTGTATTGGATGAAAAAGCCTACATACTGGGAAGAAACCCTGCAGCATTTTCTCGTCATCGAGGTCACCGATCGCAAGTAGCGGCACAAAACTTTATTACTTTACTATTACCTACTTTACTTCCTTCACGTCATTATGTTTGCGGCTTAGAATACATAATCGCAGTTCAATTAATAATTCAATTATTTCTGTAGATTTATATACAGTATAGACATTTTTTACATAGGGACAGTTTTTAATTACCGTATGTTTTATGTTGGATAAAAACTAACACAAATCTTGAGCTATAAATGCAATACGGGTAACACCAAATTCCAAAACTATACCAACATCTGATACGTTAATGATTTTTTTTACACTTTTTCACACCCATTTTTATGTTTAAGTACTACATTTGGTTGCTAATTGTTTAATTATAAGTCGACCATTTCTGGCCCAGGCGATTCCCTTGATTAAAATAAAATGTTAGCATTGCTATAATGTTCAAGGTTTCATTAGCAGAGTATGCTGTATCCTAGCACTCAAATCGTTAACGGAGCCGGTAATATCAGTGAATCAAACTTTTAAGTATAATGATATTGCAGAAATTTTAAAATGCAGTAACTTTTACAAAACCCGAAACTTTTAGATCCATATTACTAATTTTTTAAATTCATACTTTTAAAGACATGTATAGGGGTATGATAGACAAGTGGCTATGATGTCCATTTGCACCGTCCCCCATAGTAAGCCTCTGAGAAACGTCTCTGGCTTATGTCATATCATACACTCCATTGAGAAACAAGACTTAAAAAGTGTAATACCAAAGGTATTTTAATTTTAGACCATAGTTAAAATAATGCTAATGAACAGTTTTATTATACAGGATGAATCTTGTAAGGTGTCCTAAATGGATTGCAAACAAACGCTTGTACCTAAACCAATTTATATCGCTTCAAACCTGATTTGTTATAACATGTACAGTTACAAGCACTTCAGAGAAAATAATACGAATTCAACAATATAATAATATGAGAGTCCTGTTATTTGGTACAGAGTTATACCATCATCATATAGCGTTATGAAAACAAACTTTTCTAGTTTTATAGCTAATGTAATCTTTAATGTTAGGAAAGAGAGAGAAACCCGTTGTTAACGAACTGATATGGATACTTGTTCAAACAGTCAAAGTAATTAATCGGCCGTTATACATTTATACATGGTGACCAATTATTATACATAAATAATAACCATGTTTTCTGGCCAAAGTACTTCATAAATCCCTTAACTGGTCACTATTCATAATTTGTTTAAAGTATTATATTTAAAAAATATTAAACTTTAGCTGGTTTAATACGTAGCCTACTTTCTAACTGGTTATCGGCCATTATGAATATTAAATGACCACGGGTAGGCAAATTTATTAATTTTCACTGTGTTGTAGGCATGTGGGAGAAAACGTGGGAAAGTTTATGTTGTATTAGATTAGGTTAGGTTGTTTCCACAAATGTTCCGTTATTTTACGTCATCTAACAAACTAGGTTGCCAGCCAGGTTAGCAAACAAATTTGTAATTTCATTATACTCATTGAGTGATGTAAGATATTATGTAAAATAGCTGCAGAAAGTGATAAAAATTCTTCTTAAATCAGATTGACCAAACGCATTTCGATATTATGTACAATTGCCGGCTTAAGTGGTAAGTAAAAGTCAATTAATCACAATGGCCCTACTCGAGTGGTTATTATGTAGGCCTATTATAATGGCCGTATAAAATTTAAAAGGCTAATTTACTACTTTGAACGACGTATCTGGTTATTATAAATGCTGCCGGTTATAGTACATAATGACTAAATACCAAATAAAAGCTAAATTTTTCTATATTAGCAGGTTTTATATACTTTAATGTTATCTTACTTCCTTAAGTTACAAATACCCCCGTAGCAGCAGACCTGCGTACTCAGCGAATTTCCAACGATCTTGAGATATTGTATTTTCCCCATAAACACCATAGGAATGGGTATGTAGGTTTGCATAAATATAAGAATGAAGCTTAAAATAACAACACTATCCATGAATACAATTTTATATTTATAATTTTAGAATAACATTGGTATTTGGTATAGAATTTTAAACGTTTGTTAACGTCCATCCGTGAATATGTATAGTATTGGGTGATTACTGATAATCACAATAGCTTTACCGGATAGTTCGTAAAACATAAAAGTGGGTATTTTTAAACATGTAGGATACGATGGATAACAAATTGAATTTAATTGAAGAGCAAAACTAGCAAAAAGTTTGAGGTTTTGAATTTTTTTTATAATTTTTTCGCTTGTACTTTCAAATTTAAGCAAAGTACAAACATCTATATATAATTGATATTCAATTAAATACGTTGGACCTATGACCTATTCATTAAATAATACAATCAAAGTCAGGATCCATAATTATTTCCATTACTATCCATAATTATTTATTTAACATCATGAGTAGTTAAAATTTTAGTTTAGTGATCATTGCATGTGTAGTTAAAAATTTGTGTAACCACTTCACATAGGTAAGGTTTTAAAACTTATAATATTTTGTCTTGAAGATGGTATGTTCAAATACTTAATTTGCTTCAAGCGTTCAAATGCTCGACTAGTTATCATAAATATTAAGAGCATAATTTGTTTATGTATAAAAAATAAATATATATTTGATTTAAAAACCCAATAGTGTGTGTAGTTTTACAATTACTTATTATTAAAGTCACCTAAAATTATTTTGAAAAAAACTAAAGAAAGCCCTATTATGCTATCATCTTATCTTACAAACACTTATATCTCCCAACCTGTCGGATGTTGACACGAAATACTGACACAATATTTTACGAAAAATATAATAAAGATAAAATCTTCCAGTTCACTGTTCACTTTCAGTTAGACATTGTTGAGACACACGAAACACTGGTACTCCTCACGGTTATCCTAGGGATTAGCGGATAAGACTAGACTTACCGCTAAGAACAAGACGGTGGTGGTGAGTTTTAAACGGAGTTTAGCCATCTTGAGATCCGTTGGTGCCAATTCGTAGCACAATCCTTATCACCGCACTGTCATGGCGCATTCACATTGAATTACAGCATTCCTCTGCCTCTATCGCGCTATCTCGCTCTGTCAATAAGCTGTATATTACTAGTGCACCACTCCAACAGTCGCGCTCTCAGTCGCTGATCGGCAGCGAACCCTCTCTAAAAGTAAAGGAGTATGGATAAGTAAATACGACTGTGAAATAACCTACAGAGGATCCACTTCACACGTCTTGAGTTCCACTCCAGGGTCTAAATTGCGGATAGTTTAGCTCCAATTTAAATAATGTGTGTTATTAAATTAGGAAGTAACTTATAACCAGTACCAGGTTAACCGATCCTTGCTCGTTGGTTTTAAATCACTTTTGTTATAGTGTCATGGTAATCAAGCTATTAGGCCTAAATCTACACCAGACTCTTCACAGATAACAGCTGTTAAAAAACTGCCTAAAATTAATGTTCCTTTATTTTTGTTTACTTTTAGTTGTTATTTTGTTACCAAAATGGCAACCCATTGGACCAATGTTAAAAATTACTAGTTCAAAACTTAAATTTAGACCAAATTAGATTTTTCCTGGGATTGAGGCTGTTTCTAAACTTATTTTCGGGCCAAAACATTCTTGAATGCAAAGTTTAAGCAAAATCTACGGGCTAGGTTTCGAGATCGTGGAACACACATCCCATCAGACAGTGCTCGTATAGGATTTTGTATTGTATATTTTTATTTTAGGTGCTAGGTATATCTTCTATATCGACAGAGTGTCCCGTAACGCTCTGTACAAGGGAATATTGCGTTATTGCTTAGGTCAATACATGACAATTTCACCCTAGGATGCGTCTCAGGTGCTTAGTTTACTCCTGTTCTGTATGTGTTTTAACAAAAAATCATAGGTCCTAAACAGGTTGAGATAACGTTTACATTTTGCACAAATGTGAGTCTTGTTAAGATCTATCTCCCGGACGAACTGTGATAAACAATCCCAGTTGCCCTCATCCTCCAAGATCTTTTGGCAGACCGAGTCCACCGAAAATGCACCAAAAATTTGTGTGGCCTTCAGGTGGGACCCTTCCCAACGGGGGCAGCGGAGGAATGTGTGTTCCGCATCATCGGGAACGCCCGGGCAATAAATGCAGTCGTGAAATGTCAAGAATTGGCCGCCGTTCCACCCAATGTTGGACGTGATTGATAAGTCGCGCAGTCCATCGTCCTCGGGTGTCGTGCTCCCAGCTGTGTTGCCACTGCTGGAAGGTTCAGGAGAGCTCTTCTGTTCTTGCCGTGTCCTTGCCAATCTCGCCTTGTCTCTGATAAATTGCCTTCCTCTCTCCTGCCAAGAGCTTGTCAGGGATAACTTTGGCGACCACCAGGACGGCAGGCTCGGACACTGTCCGGTAGGCGGAACACACCCCGAGCGCCGGTTGACGTTGAACTCGGGCGAGTCGCAACCTGTACTACTCTTTATAGAGAGCGTCTGCCCACACCTCTGCTCCATAAAGAAGCACGAACTGAACCGCGGACATCAACAGACGTCTTCTGCTGGATCGTGGAATCCCGACATTGGCCATCAGCCTACTAAGGTAAGTGACTACCTTAGCGGCCTTGTCCGCCGTACGGAAGATCCGATCCCTCCAGCTTAACTTGGTGTCCACCATAATCCCGAAGTACTTAACAGCACGAGTTGATTGGACCACCTCCCTTCCCACTCGGAACAGAACGACGGTGTCTATCCTCTTCATCGTAAGGATCACAATCTCCGTCTTACGGAGAGCAAGCGAGAGACCGTGATCGGACATCCATGTGTTGACCACACGCATGACTCGGTTCAACTTTAGTTGGGCCAGCTCAACGTTGTGTGCGACAATGAGAGCTGCGACATCATTGGCGTACCCAACCAAAGTGGTTTCCTCAGGCATCTCCGACCTCAGGAGGCTGTCATTGTTTATCCTGGCCGAGTATTGAATCTTGCGCGGCACCAGAAGTGACTTCCATCATTCACGTTCTGTCCCTTGTGTCGTAAATAAGGCTTTGAGAGCGGAGATAATCCTCGATGAGTCGCAATAGATATGCAGGAACGCGAAAGGTGTTGCGAAGCGCATCCAACATATCGACCCACCTCGCCGAGTTAAAGGCATTCTTGACATAAGCGTAACAAGAAGCACTACTCAGCGAGGGAAATGGTTGTGGCTCTCGGTTCTCTTCACAGCTCTCCATGGACTTCGGTCATAGCGTCAATCGTTGACCGTCCCTTTCTGAAGCCATACTGACGGGGGCATGAGTCACCGGCAGCTTCTACGGCAGAGGTCAGGCGGGAACGGATCAGCTTCTCGCACAGCTTCCCAGCCGTGTCCAACGTGTAGAAAGGCCTGTGGGACGACTACAGCTTGGGATCACCTTTGCCCTTGCTGATCAGTACAAGTTTTGCGGTTCTCCATAGGGAGCAGGAAACACCCCTTCTACCAAACAGGCGTTGTACATTCTCAACAACAAGTAAGCATTAATTGAAAATACTTTCTTTAAAGCCTCGCTGGGAATCCCGTCCGGGTCAGGAGCCTTGTTGCTCTTTAGGGAGAGAACGGAGGTTTCCATCTCCTCGAATGTAAAGAGTGGATCTCATCTAACCGTCCAAAGTCAACCGGCGTACATCCTAGGCCTAGCCTACAAATAAATACATACAAAGAATGATTTTAGCTAAGACCTCAAAACAAGCAAGTAACTTAATAATAATTTTGCTTACAATATTAAAGGTAAATAGATTGTAGAGCGAGAAAAACAATACAATTTAAAATCCATGATTGCAAATTAATAATAATCAAGTAATGTAAGTATTGTAGAATTACGCTTACTTAACACTTAATGCATATTTTGTTACCTGAGACATAGGCTACAATGGCACAACACATTCTAATTAGTTGTTCAATTTAAATCTTTCTCCCAAATAGATATTAGTTGTATCCCATAAATTAGTCAATCGCATAATTCCATACGACAGCAATTCATTCCACATTAACATGCCTATATTTCGGTATAATTTGTAACTTCAACAAGTAAACATCAGTGTTGATCTATTTAATTTAACAAATAGGTCTGTCAAAATGTCAATTAAATTTTATTTAAAAACGTAACATAACGGCGAGCAGATATAAACAAGAAAAGGTTATGTTGTTTTCAGCATACTCAGTGACAACTCAGCTGCGATGGGGGAAAATAAACTGATCATAGCAACTACATTAGTCAAATCATGTAGCCTAAACAACTAAAGTTCTGTCAAAAATCGGAAAATAAGCTTTTTTAATACTTGAAAATAATTGCACGATTATAGTTTATTACCTTGTTTAAAATACTTAAAATCTAACCTGAGAATTTTATTGAAATCAAATTAGTGATAAAAAAGCCTTTTTTGGGTCTAAAATTCGCCTAAGTGAAATTTAAACTCGATCGTATACAATTTTATACTTTATGTTCCATAGAGTAAAAATTCAATTAAAATAACATGGTGACTTTAAAGGGCCTTAGGGCAGAACCCTTATGTCCGATTTGGACCATTTCAGATTTATACCTTCCCATGGATGGTTACTATGACCGAGCAAAATTTCGTGAGGATCACTCCAGCCGTTCCGGAGGAGTACGTATAAATAAAAACCAGAGTGTAGTATAGGAGCTCCGCTCAATAAAACATTAGATAAATTGATAATTATTAAAAAATTATATGATTCAACAAATTATTCATTATTAAATGCACACAAATTAAATTAGATTGCAAAGGAACTATCTGTTAGAAACCACGAAGATCTTCATATAGAAGAACTAATTAAAAGATCAAACAAAATTGAAGAAAATCAAAACAATTTAAAATGCATATCATTGAAATATATTCCAAATTTAGAAATCAAAAATTGTATAAAAGCTGCTGGTAAAACTAGAAAAGGATTGATTGGATTGTTAAATTATTACTTTTAAAACAAACAATAAACCTGGATATTAAAGAAGAATTATCATTGAAGAATATACCGGGTGTCCATAAAGTCTTGCCCTGATAAAGAAATTTAATATGTGAAAATAAATTATGATAGAATAATGTTTGATTCGCAGTTTTAACAAGTTACTTTTTAAGTTTTATTTACATATGTACAAACTCAATAAACTTCTATTTGTGCTACTTGGGTTGCCTGTAAAAATTCCAGTCGACTCCTTATTTCTTCCCATATTTTTGTTAAATTTCTTGAGTATCAGACTTTCTTATTCTCACTCCCAGTGTCTCTAAATCAGGAACTGGCTTAAAGACACTACGTCTTTAAGAGGGCGTTGGAGTCAATCCAGATTTCGTCTTTCCCCCCATAAGAGCAATGTTAAACGGGAAACCAAATAACTCTTTTATTTGTTATCAGAAAATAATGGTTTATAGCTTTAAATAAAGAATTCATCAAGGCGGATTTGGTTTGCGAGAGGAATTTTAGTAAAACAGTAGAGTCTTTTACTAACTTTAAGCAACAAAGCAAGTTTTTTACTACTTTTGAAACATTTTCTTCAGAATTTTATAAACTATTTACAAAGAATCGATCTCGCAAAAGGAACGGTGAATTTAATTGAGATTCAAACGCTATCTATTCTGAACCAATCGGACAAAAAATAAAGAAATTATATGACATATGCCCGGGACAAGTTTAGCATTGCTCTTATGGGAAATAAATCCAACATGGTGGCACTCCAACGCCCTCTTAATAAACCCCACATAAGAAAGTCAGAGGAGTCTAGTCTGGTGACCGAGGAGGCCATTAGTCGGGCAATCACGCCCAATCCACAGTGAATTCAGTACCTTACGATAATTTTTACATAAGATGCAGGTCTTCTAAATGTTCGCACAAGAAGTCTTTGGACAGTACCGGTAATAGGGACTTGGTTTCATAGAACCATAGGTCACATTGTTACTTCTTCTGGAGGCAAACCATTTCCGATTTGCATTTGTACAGAATTTAAAGATAATTGCATTGTTATCAAACAGCTGAACAAAGGTATTACTAGCTTAATTAGAAATAACCCCGTCGCAGCAGACCTGCGTACTCAGCGAATTTCCAATGGAATTTCAGATTATTTACTTTCCCCATAAAAACACCATAGGATCGAGTATGTAGGTTTTCTGCCATTGGGTGTTGTTAGAAAATCTAAGTTTATCAATAATTGGTGAATGTAAACACAAAATTGTATCAAACTCTGGCAATTTTTTATTTTCCCCATAAACCCCATGGGGGTGAGTATGTAGGTTTGCCGCCATATGGGTTTTGTAAGCAAGTATAAGTTAAACCTTATATAGATAATGTACATACCAAATTTGATTAAGTTATGTCAATAAATAAGCAAGATAGAGGGTTTTCTTGATTTCCCATAAGAATAACATGGAAAACACATTTTTGGATTTGCCCCGTAACCAGTTATGCTATGATAAAAATTCAAAATACCAAATTGTTTGTTTTTTTAAGCTCTTTTAAATGGTTTTAGTTAAAATTGATGAATTTTAAAAATTAAGGTCCAAAAATGGCAAAAACCCATTTTTGACCCCTTTGAAACCCCATAAAACCCCGTTCCCATAATCCGACAATGCTGGTTCGCAAACTCATGAAAATAGACCTCGTCTTACACCTCCATACCAAATTTCATAAAAATCGGAGGTCCCCTTCAAATGTTATCAGTACCACGGACACACACACACACACACATATATATATATATATATATATATATATATATATATATATATATATATATATATATATATATATATATATATACATATATATGAAAATGAACGAATGGTGTTTTTGGCTTCTGGGGACCTCAAAATGAAAAAGTAAAGTGGTCCCGGGCTTAGGTCTTACCATGGCTACTACCGTAATAGCGTATACCCTATAGGGAAATTCGCTAAAAAAGAAAAAAAACTACAAAACCTATGAGTTTGTTAAGTAAAAAATAATTTAAGGTTATATTACTTGTACACTGTGAAAATGACCTAAGTGTCGAAACACGTGTCGTGTAGAAATAAAATGTTTCAAGGGTACACAGGTTGTTTTTTAATACTTACATATTTAATTGTAGCCCTACTTTGTGAAATAAAATATGTGTTTATATATATATATATATATATATATATATATATATATATATATATATATATGTATATAGAAAAATTTTAATGACTATTATTTTTTCATTCGCTAAAAATGGGTGATAACTTACCTAGATCAGTTAATTTTAACCGTGTAAATTTTTGTTTGACGCAACTGGATTGTCAGTTACCGTGCTCTTTTTACTGGATGAATTATAGGTCATTAAACAAGGCTGTTTGCAAAAATCGTGTTTTTGATGCATCGTTTATCATTATTACTATAGTCGGGGGCAATAGAACAGGCGGGTGAAGGTCAATCGAATTAACATGTAGTTAAATGAGCAAAAATCAGCTGGCTTATTAAAATACTTGACCTTGACACGCCTGTTCTATTGCTCCCAACTATAGTCGAATGATATGTCATTTGGGAGAGGATGAAATGTAGATGCATTTCGCTCACAGACTGGTGGCATTGATCGCTTCTGTCTTACTTCCTTTGCGCTCCTTGCATATTCGGCACAGCCTGCAATTGACAGCATTGGCGTTTGGTTACGTCCACGTGAGCTATTTGCATTCCAAATTTATACCGTAACTCAATATTTTATTAATACAATATTATGTTTAAACCTGATTAATGTTAGTCCTAATGTTGCGACAGCAACTAGTTTCAACTCACGTCGGAGTCATCATCAGCCTTGAACAAAGATGTGAATTCTCTTTATATGAAGGTCGTCAAAATAATAAATGAGTTTAATAAATAAACACGGACACATATTACACAGAAAAAAGTACATGACGGACACGAATACAGACATATGAAAAAAACTGTTAAAAACTGCGCAATCCCAGCGGCTGTAGAGTCTAGATTTGTTCAGTGTCTTTGACAGTTTCCTGTACAAACATATCCCATTCAGACTTAACCAGAGTTTCTGTCAGAACACAAATCAAAAGATCTCCATCGTCATCTTCAAATAATACATCACTAGCCGAAGTGCTCTTATCAAAATCACGAGACAAAACATCTGCAGCATACACGTATTTGACTGGAGTATGAGAAAGCTTAATTTTATAAGGACACAGGCTTAACACCAGTCGTTGCAATCGAGCCGGGACTTTATGGAGAGGTTTTCCAAATAAATCTAAAAGAGATTTGTGATCTGTTTCAACTTTCACTACAATACTCCTTAAATGTTTCTACTCCAAAGCAGACTGCCAAGAGTTATTTTTCAATTCGGGAATATCTTGTATGAGCATCAATCAATGCCTTGGATGCAAATCCCAGTAGCCGACCTTTTTGAAGAACAACAGCCCCAAGTCCATAGGAACTAAAATCAACACAGTAGTGCAAAAGTAAGGCTTTTGGGCCAGTTCAAGGTCACCTGAGGTATGACGTCATCGATGACGTCATCGAGGTCAATGACCTCATCGATGACGTCATCGATTGCATCATCGATGACGTCATCACCAATGACGTCACTTCCATGACGTCACACCCATGACGTCACAGAAATGACGTGCTGATGACGTCATCACCCCTTACGTCATCAAGATGACGTCATCGATGTCACAAAGGTCAAGGTCACGCTGAAACCTAAAATTTTTTGGCACTTTTGCTGTTTCTCGCACTACGCTCCGAGTTTCAGTCAGGTTACCGTGACCTTGACGACTTGGAGCGAATTTGCGATGAGAAACAGCAAAAGTGCTGAGGAAACTTGAAGTTTGCAACGTGACTCTGCCTAAACCATCATGTGACACCGCTCGGGTGACCTTGAACTGTTCCAAAAGCCTTACTTTAACCATTACTGCAACCGCGATGTGCACCCTACGACAGACACCGAGCGACTGACTGTCCGGCCCCGCGCACTCTAGGTATATGGGAAGTGGTGGGGGGAATTGTGATGACCATGGGAAAGTTAAAAATGCCAAGTCAGGTAGCACTGTTTCGGTGCTACCTTAAATTTACATGTTAAAGTGTGATGACCTTGAGGTTGACTGTAAATTTGGGACTTAGGATTGTTTTTAAAGATGTATCTAAAGAATCTTCAGATTTGAGTCAACACTTAGAAAAATTTACTCTTAGTAAAACTGTTTAATGTGTATTTGCCAGAGTTTAAGTGTGGTGACCTTGAAATACCCGAAATTGTCAGGAATTGGAGTAGCAACCGCGATGTGCACCCTACGACAGACACCGAGCGACTGACTGTCAGGCCCCGCACACTCTAGGTATATTGGAAGTGGTGGGGGGAACTGCGATGACCTTGGGAAACTTTTAAATCTCAAGCAAGGGAGCACCGTTTTGGTGCTACCTTAATTGTACATGTTTATTAGTTGGAGTTAAAGTGTGATGACTCTGAGACTGTTTCAAAGATTTATCCAAAGTACCTCCAGGTTTGAACCAACACTTAGAAAAATTACTCTTTGTAGCCTATAACAACTTGATGTTGTTTCCATAGTTTAAGTGTGTTGACCTTGAACTGGTTAAAATGAAAACTTTAATAATTGAAAACCGCACAGTGGAGTGCATGATACAGATGCGCACCCCATGACATTCGGCGAGCGACTGACTCTCAGACCTTGCGTACTCTAGGCATATGGGAAGTGGTGGGGGAAATCTCAAGGTCATACAAACGGAGTTTTAAAAAAGTCAAAGAGTAGAGAGACTACTCTACTCTTCAGAGTTAAAGTTGTCTTGGTACGACAATTCGATGTTGTCCCAGAGTTAAAGTGTGACGACCTTGAGCATAAGAGTTAAAGTTTTCTTAGTAAGACAATTCGATATCGTCCCAGAGTTAAAGTGTAACGACCTTGAGGTTGACTGTAAACTTGGGACTTAGGATTGTCTTTAAAGATGTATGCAAAGAATCTTCAGATTTGAGTCAACACTTAGAAAAATTTACTCTTAGTACAACTGTTTAATGTGTATTTGCCAGAGTTTAAGTGTGATGATCTTGAGTCAAAACACAGAAATACTACAAGTCGATATCGTCCCAGAGTTAAAGTGTATTGACCTAGATTCAAAACTTGTAAAAATACTTACATGTCTAGAGTTGGAGAACAGCGATGCTTACCGCATGCAAGCCTGAGACACACTGGCTGAGCACTGAAGCGTAGCGTAGGGACTCGACTATGGTGGGGGTACTGCCAACACTTAGAGTAGAAGTGTAGTGGGTGACCCTGAACCACCCCTGAGGGGTGGACCCCCCCCCCGTCTCCATTTTTTGGGGGGCGGAACCCCCCCCCCCCCGTCTCCATTTTTTGGGGGGCGGAACCCCCCCCCCCGAGGGGCGCCCCCCCCCCCCAAGGGGCGAGCCCCGCCCCCGCCCCATGCCGGCCACCTCCGCCCCATGACGTAGTGACGTGGGGCGACCGGTGGGGATATAAGGCGGCCCGGCCACAGCCGCCTCGCAGTCCGCTCCCGAGCGTTGAACGTGAACGATCGGGACGGACCGCCATGGGCATCACTAAACACTGAAAGGCGCCTTCACTGTTTAGCGAAGTCTAATGTAACTTTAAGACTTGTATTAGTTTTAAGACTTTAACTTTAAGACTTGTATTAGTTTTAAGACTTGTATTAGTTCTAAGATATTGGGTTTTGGCGTTGGGAATTGTTTTATATTTGAGTGTTTTTAATTGTACCAACGTTAGCATGGGTCCTCTCAGGCATGCAAAATTGCGGCTGGGTTGGGAACCGGTCCGTTTGTACGCTGGCAGGCAAAATTGCGGCGGCCTCTGCACTCGGACCGAGGACGTAAGCCACTAGGGCTGTCCTCAACCTCTCTCAAAATTATGTAAATGAATCTTTGTTAGCTATTGAAAAAGTTAGCAATGCAGTAAATGTTTAAAAGTCTTGCGTGGTGAAGGTCAGACAACATTGGATGTGTGCTGTTGTCATAGTTGGGTCTCTTCGGAGGCTTCAGCGATGACAACCTAAATGCCCCAGGTGGGGCTTTATTTTTTTAAGATTTTTTCGTGACCTTGACCTAAATTCCTAACGGTTAGGTATTACTAACATACAAGTCTGCTGTTGTCCATAGTTGGGTCTCTTCGGAGGCTACAGCGATGGCAACCTAAATGCCCCAGGTGGGGCTTTATTTTTTTAAAGTTTTTTTAGTGACCTTGACCTAAATATAGTAAAGCCTCGTCTCCATTTTTAGGGGGAGACTCAGACTTAGAGTAGAAGTGTGGTCGGTGAACCACCCCTGAGGGGCGAACCCCCCCCGAGGGGCGAGCCCCGCCCCCGCCCCTCTGGACTTAGAATATTTTCGTAGATGTAAATGAAGTACCTCCAGGTTTGAGCCAACACTTAGAAAATTTTACTTTTATCTGAGACACTCAGACTTAGAGTAGAAGTGTAGTTGGTGACCTTGAACCACCCCTGAGGCGAACCCCCCCCCGGTCTCCATTTCTTGAGGGGCGAACCACCCCCCCCCGGTACCCATTTCTTGAGGGGCGAACCCCCCCCCGAGGGGCGAGCCCCGCCCCCGCCCCTCTGGACTTAGAATATTTTCGTAGATGTAAATGAAGTACCTCCAGGTTTGAGCCAACACTTAGAAAATTTTACTTTTATCTGAGACACTCAGACTTAGAGTAGAAGTGTAGTTGGTGACCTTGAACCTCCCCTGAGGGCGGACCCCCCCCCCTATTAATTTACCCCTATTAATACTCATTAATTTAATAAGTATCAAATTAATGTAATTCTCCTTACCAAGCTTATAAGGAAAAGTCATATTGAAATACATGTTGTGTATGGCTGTATATGAGTGTTTGCGGAATAAAATGTGTTAAAGTAGGACTTGGATTTGATCGAGGTTGTGTAGAACAGAGCGGGGGATAGATCACTTTGGAGCAATGGACTAGCATGCTGCTTAGTGGTCTATCCCCCGCTCAAAGGGTATCTTTACGTGACCTTGACCCACATAAATGCATATTTGGTGGGGGTATAAAAAGGGTAAACCAATTTGATGGATACACCACTTCTATACCATGACTCCTCTTGACAACACTGCGTTCCATCACAACAGAATTCTTTCTATTCTGGAGGTAAAAAATGTGAGCGGGGGATAGAGCACTTTGTAGTAATTGATGCTGCTTAGTGCTCTATCCCCCGCTCAAAATAATAATTCCAAATGACCTTGACCTACATAAACTTGTTCAAACAGATGTCTTTGAAAAAACTTGTACAAATTAGTGGATTTAGACCAAATATTATCGATTTATCAAGCCTGCTGATAAATGTATTAAAAATGGTTGTGTAAAAGCCAAATTTACCACATGATTGATAACCCGGATCTACATGACGTCACTTTCCCCCACCTTTCTGCCTCGGATATAAAGGGACCCAGTTGAGCGCGCTGCTCATTATTGCATGGACATTCACAGAGTGTGCATTCAAAGCCAAACTGTTTGAAATGGCTCTTTGCGACATTTGTGGGGAAATCTTTCAAGACGAAGATCTTTTCACCCTACACAGAGAATTACATGAAGACGAAGATAGAAAAGAAGATATTACCATGGATGAAATAGACTTAGACTCAATTGACCGGTTTTTGGAAGAGCACCAGAAGCAGACGGACTACTGGGACAGCTATCTACAGCAAATGCAAAGAAGAAGACCTAGTGTGATCCAATTTGCTGGTGCTGGACCATCCAATAATCGAAGACCTATTGAAGAAGAGGATATGCAAGAAGAGGACATGGAAGAAGAGGACATGGAAGAAGAACTAGAAGATGTGAGACAACTGCGCACCACAGCCTTGCCAGGACCAGTTGTAACACATTTCAAAATTAATAATGTTAAATTGGAACTGGAAACATTCATAACCCAGGCTAAGGAACTTGTTGGTCGAACCTTGAGGGAAGAACTACAAAGATTGAACTTTATTAAATTTGGATTGGTGTTGGAGGCTATGTTTACTAATACCGATGGTGAAAACTCACCAAGAGCATTCATTGCTAAAAACCGAACCCTTACAACCACATCTGATATCAACGAAATTTTAGAAGAATGTTTGGTTGAACTGCTAGTGAAACTTCAAGAACATGAAGGAAGAGGATCCGGCTGGACGCTATCATCAATTGAAGGTATGGATGTGAGGGTTCACAAGCATGGATATGGTATGAGGGGTAGCAGCTTTATCCCTCTACCAAAGGTGATCCGAGATACAAGATCATGTATCAATGTGAAAAATGAGGATAATGAATGTTTCCGGTATGCAATGTTAGCAAAATATGTGGAAGACCATCCCTGTAGACCTAGCATAGCATACGAAGCTGTTCAACACCGCTATAACTTCCAAGGTATGTCATATCCTGTTAGTCTTAATGATGTTGCTAAATTTGAAAGAAAAAACCCAGGAGTTTCAGTTAATGTGTTTGGTTTAGACGAATCAAATAACGTATACCCGTTACTAGTTACAAAGACTGAACATCAAAATCATACAGATTTGCTGCTATTGACCAAAGGTGAAATATCACATTATGTTTACATCAAGAACTTTGAAACTTTGGTTGGACGATAAGTGACTAAAAATAAAATTAGAGTAACAGTGTGTAAGAGATGCTTTTGTTTCACAAATAAAGACTTGAGACGTGGAGGATCGGAGTGGTTATCGGAACACCAGCGGCTTTGTAATGACAACTATGAAGTGAAGATTAGTCTACCACCACCATCTAAAGCATTTGTCCAGTTCAATAAAACAGTTCACCAATACCGGATTCCACTAGTTATCTACGCTGACTTTGAATCCACGTTAGTGCCGCAGGAACTTCCGGATGGTGAAGTAACTAGAAGAACCAAATATCAATTGCATCAACCTAACAGTTTTTGCTTATTGGTGAAATCTACTTTGCCTGAAGAACAATTGCAAGACTATGGCTTAACATCCACTCCGATACTCTACCGTGGGGAAGAAGCTGCTAAGTATTTTGTAGACCAGTTGTATGACATTGCTGGAAAGGCGGAACGCTTATATGGTAATGTTTTACCCATGGAACCTTTGAACGAAAATCAACAAGAAGAATACATTTCAGCAACAAGATGTTATCTATGCAAGAAGAGCTTCAGTGAAGAAAATCAAAAAGTAAGAGATCATGATCACCTCACAGGGTTATACAGAGGACCTGCTTGTAATTCATGCAATATAAATTACAAACTGCCAAACTTTATCCCTGTCGTGTTACACAATCTTAGCGGCTATGACTCCCACTTCATTATCCCAGAGTTAGGACGAGATGATGGAAAAATCGAAGTATTAGCTGAAACATTGGAGAAGTACATCAGTTTCTCAAAAACAGTAGGTAAAATTAAACTTCGCTTCGTAGACTCTTATAGATTTATGTCATCTAGTTTGAGCAAATTGTCTGAGAACCTAAGAAGAGAAGATCTAAAAGAAACCAGCAAAATTGTACCTGAAGATAAATTGGACTTAGTAATGCGTAAAGGAGTGTTCCCCTATGATTACATAACTTCTGCAGAAAAATTTGAAGAAACCAGTCTGCCACCGATTGAAGCCTTCAATAGCAAGTTAAATGAAAGTGCAATCACCGTTGAAGACTACAATCATGCTTGTAATGTTTGGAACCAACTAAACATTCAAACCTTAGCGGAATATTCCGATTTTTATATAAAATTGGATGTAACTCTGCTGTGCGATGTGATGGAAGAATTTCGGAACACCTGCTTCTCCGCCTATGGACTGGACCCTCTACACTCGTACACATCTCCAGGATTAGCATGGCAAGCTATGCTGAAGTCAACTAACTGTCGATTGGAGCTTCTCACAGACATTGATATGGTCCTCATGATCGAATCAGGTGTACGAGGTGGTTTGACTCAAGCTGTGACCAGACATGTTAAGGCCAACAACAAGTATATCCCCAACTTCGACGAGCAACAACCATCACTCTACCTTGGATATTTTGATGCGAACAACCTCTATGGTTGGGCGATGTCAAATCCACTTCCCTACGCAGACTTCAAGTGGATTGACCCGGCCACCATCGGTGACATATCACGGATTCCAAAAGATGGTCAAACAGGCTATATTTTGGACTGTGATTTTGAATATCCGGAACACCTTCACGACCATCATTACGACCTGCCTCTCCTAGCCAAGACTGAAGTTTCACCGACAGGAAGATGGCCCAAGCTGATGATGACCTTGGAGAATAAGAGTCGATATGTGGCACACTACTGGGTAGTTCAACAAGCACTTGAATTGGGCCTACGTATAGTGAAAATTCACAGAGCAATTGAATTCACCCAGTCTTGTTGGTTGAAACCATATATCGATTCCAACACTACAAGAAGAGCTGCAGCGACAACAGCATTTGAAAAGGACTTCTACAAATTAATGAACAACGCCATCTTTGGGAAGACCTTGGAGAACAAGAGAAAACACAAAAATGTAAAATTAGTGAGTGATCCTAGGAAATTGGAAAAATTAGTGCAAAAACCAAATTTCGGAACATCCATGATTATAAACGAAAATCTAGTTGCTGTCAGTATGAATAAAACAACAATAGTCATGGATCGTCCGTTATACATCGGTATGTCGATTTTGGATATAAGTAAAACCCTGATGTATGATTTCCATTATAACAAAATGGTTAAACACAATGGAAGGGACAACATTGGAGTCGCATACATGGATACTGACGCATTTATCTACTGGATAAAGACTTTGGACATGTATGAAGACCTAAGGACTTTTCCATACAAAGAAGATTTCGACTTTTCTGACTATCCGAAGAACCATCCAAATTACAATGAAAAGAATAAAAAAGTAATTGGAAAATTTAAAGATGAAGCAAATGGAATGCCTTTGGAGGAAATAGTTGCGCTGATGTCTAAATTATATTCCTTCAAGATGTATAAGGAAAATGACATACCGACAGTGAAGAAAGCTAAAGGAGTGAAAACAACGTACTTGAAGAAACATGTGACATTTGACCATTACAAGACCTGCTTGTTTGAAGATTCTACAATGTCTGCAACGTTTAACACTATCAGAAGCTTTAAACATGAGGTCTACAGTGTCACTGAAGTTAAAAGAGCACTATCAGCTCGGGATGATAAAAGACACATTATGCCTGACAAAATTCACACTCTTCCTTTTGGTCACTACTCTCTAAACCCTATCGACTAGTAACCTATTCTTCGTCCTTCTGAAACTTCGACCTTATTCCTTTCTCCTTCCGTAAAAAAATGGGGAACACGGCAAGTCCAATGCCGTGTTCCCCATTTTTTTACACAAGTTTGAATGACCTTGACCTATATATAAATGATGTGAATATTAAAGACAGCATTCATTGTGACTATACATGTGATACAAGAAACATTCAAACCTGCAATATGAAGGACTTGAAGCAAGAAATTGTCAACGAACTTCATAAACCTGCAAGAAGAAAGTTTCCACGAAGAAATACAGTGATAAAAGGAATAAATGATTTATATCAAGCGGATTTAATTGAAATGATTCCTTATAGTAAACAAAATAGAGGATTTAAATACATATTGACTATTATTAACTGTTTTTCAAAAATGGCGGATGCTTTACCACTAAAAGATAAAAGTGGTAAAAGTGTTACAAAAGCAATGGAAACAGCTATACAAAGAGACAAACATACTATAAAACATTTACAAACTGATGATGGAAAAGAATATTTTAATAAGGAATTTGCAAATTTAATGAAAAAACACAACATTAACTCAACCAATTCAGAGGTAAAAGCATCAATAATTGAAAGATTTAACAGAACTTTAAAAGGTGCGATGTATAAGATGTTTTCCAACAGAGGATCGCACGTATGGATTGATATGTTACCAAAACTTATAAACGATTACAATAACAAGTTTCATAGAACTATTGGTATGAAACCAAGCCAGGTGACTAATAAAAATGAAAAACTTGTATTAAAACGTATAAAAATGAATACTAAACCAAAAGTTGAAAAACTAAAGCCTAAAAGGTTTAATGTTGGTGATAAAGTGCGAATAAGCAAATACAAAGGTGTATTCAGTAAAAGATATCTTCCAAACTGGACAAATGAGGTATTTACCGTATTTAAGGTGCAACCTACAGTACCAGAAACTTACATTTTAAAAGATAATAAAGGACAATTGCTTGAAGGAGGGTTTTATGGACATGAAATGTTAAAATCAACAGTAGGTGATGTATATCTAGTTGAAAAGGTGTTGCAACGGAAAAAAGATAAGGTTAAAGTACGATGGTTAGGATTTAATAAGACGGAAGATTCTTGGATACCTAAAAAGGATCTAATATAACGATAGAGAATCATTTTGGGTTGAACCATTACAAAGGATGGAGATAATACCGCAAAAAGACAATTTTACTATTAATAATATAGATGAACTCACAGTGGATGGTTCTCAATTTAACACTGGGAAACACGGTGTTTTGTTGCCAAACACGGTGCGTTGTCTGGTTACCGGTCCTTCCAATTGTGGAAAAACAAATGTAGTATTCAATTTGATTACAAACCCTAAAGGATTACGTTTTAATAATTTATATGTATTTTCAAAGTCACTACAACAACCAAAATATCAGTTATTGGAACAAATACTCAATAATGTGTCTGAAGTTAAATATTTTAAATTTAATGCAAGCGAGAGTGTCATGCAACCGCAAGAGGCTAAACCATTCTCAGTATTCATATTTGACGATGTATCTTGTGAAAATCAAAATACAATAAAGAATTACTTCGCCATGGGTCGACATAACAACATAGATAGCATTTATATTGGTCAAACTTACAGCAAAATACCGAAACAGCTCATTAGAGACAATGCAAACATGTTAATTGTATTTAAACAGGATGAAACCAACCTAAAACACATATATTATGACCATGTAAGTGCGGATATGTCATTTGAACGATTTAAAGAGTTGTGTGGAAAGGCTTGGGGTGAAAAGTATGGGTTTTTAACAATTATAAAGGAACAACCGCTAAACAATGGTCGATACAGGATAGGATTTGATAAATTTATACTAATACACTGATCACGATGTAAAACATTCATTGTTGTACAACACGTCTTGCTACAAACATGGTTAACCAAGAAAAGTTAATAAAGGAAATAAAATCACTTAGCGATTCTATTCGGGATAAAAACAGAGCATTAAAATTAGGTATTAGCGAAAGGGAGAAATTTCTTGAATCTACTTTTAAACCTATTACTGAACCCTTGAAACAATTAAACAAAAAATTTGCTAAACCCGTTTTGGAAGGAGATGCAATTGCACCTATTACAAAGTTTGAAAGAGAAAATGTAAAATCAGAAGATTTTAGTGATGAAGACCTGGAATCCTCTACATATAGTGGTTTTACCGGCGGAGAACCCGAAAGAGAGCTAGAATCACCAGACTATAGTGGTATAAGAGAATTATATGAAGTAAAAGCTAAAAGAGGACATGAAGATGTATCAACTGCTAGTGAAGAGGAAAAAGAAGAAGAAGCAAGGGAAGGTCCGTCAAACATAAGCTTGTTGGGTGAAAACATTCATAACAAAGGACCTTTAGGAAGGAAATACATGATAAAAATGTTAGCTGGAATAAATCCTAATAAAAACTACCATAGTTATGGAGTAAGATTAACAGAAGAAGGTTTAATGGTTGGTAATAGCCCGGTAAACATTGATGAACATGATAATATTATTGTTGGTAATCAAAGATATAAGGGCACAAGAGGATTATTTGAATTATTATTTGAAAAAAAGCCTTTAGAATTGTTAGTTAAAGAAGAAGACATGGAAGCATATAAACAGATTTTGGAACACACCAATGCATACAGGAGAAAATATTTAGCTGACCAACCAGTTTTTAGATCTAGGTCTTTAAAATATAGAGAATTTGTATCCAAGTTAATACCAACAACGAGAAGACAACCAGTGCCGATAATGCCAAGAAAACCTGTAAAACGAAGGCTTGTGTCATCCACTTTGGATATAAGTGCTGCAGAACCAAGAAAAAGAAACAAATCTGTTACAGGTACAGGTTTAATGAAGAAACTATATAACACAAATGTGATTTATTACAATAATATCAATAAATTGGTGGATAGAATGAAACTAATACATGAAGCTAAAGAAGCGGGTCATACTGGATTGGAAAACGAATGGGTGGCTTTAGTGGATGAACTCCGAAACCGTGGGGTAATCTCATAAAAATGCGTTACTCCCTAGAGTACTATTCAGTTGCACCATGAGTGTCGACAAGTTCGGACGTTACTCCTCGGATGGGTTATATTATGCGAATAGTTTAAAAAGAAGTGCTGGTTTACCACAAACACCTGATGGAGATTATGATATGAGTAATAAAAGGTTAAAAAACATAAAAGATCCTACAGATGAAAACGATGCAATAAATTTAAAAATATTAAAGGAAAAGATATCGCCAACATTAAGACTACAAAATAACACATATGACGCAGAAGATCATAGAATTATCAACGTTGGTAAACCAAATCAAAACGGTGATGCAATAAACAAAGGTTATTTGTCATCTGAATTAAAAAATACGTTAAAATTCAATGGGAAAACGTATAGTGCTAACAATAAACGTATATCCAACGTAGATGACCCTAAAGATGCAAAAGACAGCGTAAATAGACGCTATTTACATTCCTTGATACCTGAAAAGACAAAAGATGGATTTTCTTTTTATAAATTTGTTATTAATGATATAGGTTATCCGAAAACTGAAAACGATGCTGTAAATCTAAAATATATTAAAGATCATTGTATCACACGTGATGTAGGGGTTATAGATTGTTTTGGTAATTGTTTAGCAAATGTAAAAGATGGTTCGGCTCCATCAGATGGTGCAACAGTAGGTCAAATGATGGAAACCTTAAAACAAGAAACAACCTCTTTTGTAAAACAAGATCAAGTAGTATCGAAGCAAGGGGATGAATTTGTGCAGGGAAATGAAAAGTTTACATTACTTGAAGAAAAGAATAATGCTTGGGATGGTAAAGGAAAGAAATTATCAAATGTAGGTATGGGTACAGAATTATTTGATGTTCCAGTTTTAGCACAGACTATACATTCTAATCCATATAATCATACCGAACCTTACATATGTAGATTTAAAAAACAAATACGTAATGTATTTCCTGGTACCGAAGATTTCGATTGTGTTGTAGTTAGTCAATCTTTGATATTAGATAAACCAAGTGGTGATGTTTTTAATGCAAATGATAAGAAAATAGGTAATTTAAAACAAGGAAGTGATCCAAATGATGCTGCAACTGTAGGACAGGCTATCACAACATCACAAATGGATAGTAAAGTGTATACTTGTAATAATAAACGTATAACAGACCTTAAAGACCCTGAACATGTGGATAATGCCGTCACTGTTAATTTTCTTGTTAAAGTTTTAGGAAATGCATTATTTGATATAAACAATCTTATTGCAACCCGTACACGTCATAGTTGGGTGTCCGAATCCGAGAGAGGTAATTGGATTAAACAGGAAATTTTTAATAAATACTTTACTAACCCTAATACGCAAAAGTTTAGATCATCAGATTGGGGTGATATTGATATATAATATAAGAACGCAATAAACGACCTCATTTATGTCCAACTCGTCATAGAGTTAACACATAAGTTGTACCTTTCGATTATAAAAGGACAATAATGACATTCCAGCACATCAGTCCATATCGAGACAGTATACGGAAAGGAGGCGGTATCACGTCCACAGCGGTTTCTCTGTTAAGTAAAGCTTTAAATCGTATTCCAGTAGGATCTATCGTAAATAGAGCAATAGACGCTTTACCATACGAATTTCATATACCGGGAGGTTATCAGTATTGCGGACCAGGAACTAAATTGAAAAAACGACTGGAAAGAGGTGATCCAGGCAGAAATAAGTTAGATCAGGCTTGTAAAGAACACGATATCGCATATTCCACGTTTACCGATTCAAAAAATAGGTCAATCGCTGATAAAAAGCTAGCGAATATAGCTTGGCAACGAGTAAAGTCTAGTGACGCTAGTATTGCGGAAAAAGCAGCAGCTTTAGCGGTAACAGCAGGTATGAAGGCTAAAACAGCGGTAGGAGGTGGAAAAAGGAGGGGTAAGAATAAAAAAGGATCAACCATGAGGAAACATGGTGGTAATATTAGACTAAAAAGACGTTCTCCGAGGAAAAATAACAAAAAACCGACAATATGGTCAATGGTAAAAAACGGGGCTGGTCTATACCTAAGACCGTATCGTGCATATTAAATAAAAGAAATCAATTGGTTATACCACATAAAGCGTTGACTAATGTTGAATTATTTAAATATATTTATTGTTTAAAAATACCATTTTTCCGCGGAGTATTTATGAAAGACAGTTTACCAAAGAAAATATGGAAAAATGAGACTGGAATCGTAAATTTGGATAATACTGAAGGGCCCGGCACCCATTGGGTGTGTTATAAGAAACTAAATAGCAATGTATATTATTTTGATAGTTTTGGAAATTTGCCACCACCTAAAGAACTTGAACATTACTTTAAATCTGCTAAAAACATATATTACAACTATAAAAGAGAACAACCTGATAATACTTCAATATGCGGCCATTTATGTTTGGAATTCCTAGCTAAAAGTATCAGTCACTATTGAGATGTCTTCCTATACGGTATCATTAACAGGAAAATCGTCCACTTTACGAAGTATCCTTTTTCCAGCGTTACGCTTGCAAAAAGGAAGATTTTGGGAGGCGGCACTATTGGATTTTACAACTTACAACTCTATTCCCAATGTTACGGAAGGTAAAAATAACGTATTGCATTATTATAAGGGAAAAGATGCCAGTGGGAAGTTTACAGACTTACAAGAGTGCATGTTACCCACAGGTTCTTATGAAATTGATCATATAAATGAATTTTTGCAAACTAAAATGGGAAAAGAAAATATAACATTAAAAGGTAATAATAATACGATGAAAGCTGAGCTTACTTCAAAATTATATCGATTTCACTAAGCCAAACTCAATTGGTGATTTATTAGGATTTCCCAAAGATGGTGCAATTTTAGAACCAAATAAAACACATTCCGGTAAACAAACTGTAACAATATTAAAAGTCAATAGTATAGACATAACTTGTAACATTATACAATGAGCTTACAGAGATGGAGCAAATACTCATATAATACATACTTTTTACCCCAGTGTACCGCCTGGATTTAAAATTGTTGAAAAGCCACAAAACCTGGTATATCTACCGTTGAACACCACTTTCATTTCAGACATCGTGTTGAACGTATTGGATCAAGACGGTAACTTGATAGATTTCCGAGAAGAGCCTATTACGGTCAGATTACATTTAAAATCGACACTTTAATACAAAATCATGGGTTTAACATTTAAAAGCGAACAACCTACGGGAAACCGCATTAGTAGCTCTTCAGCTGTGGAGGAGTTAACACGCGAGAACATTCGTTTCTTAGAGAGAATTGGATTAAAATTAACCGATTATGGATATACTGGATATAGCGCAGGGTCCGACATTCGACGAAACCCTATGGGAAAAAGAATATCACACCCACAACCCTTACACTTCATCAAAATTAAACAATAACGATGAAATCCGTATTCCTATACAAAATCAAGACATTTACACACTACCATGTGAAAGTTACTTGTATATTGAAGGAAAAGTTACTAAAAAGGATGGTAAGACTACTGGTACAACAGTTCCATTTATAAATAATCCCATGGCTTTCCTGTTTGATGAAATTAGATATGAAATATCGGGTGTAACAGTTGATTCCACTAAAAAAGTAGGTATTGCAACAACTTTAAAGGGATTAACATCTATATCACCTAATGAAACCAATTTAATACAACCTGCAGGATGGGTTTTACCTGAAAAAGACACAATCACTCCAGATACAAATGGAAATTTTGATTTTCATATTCCATTACGTTTGTTAATTGGTTTTGCTGAAGACTATAGAAAAATTATATTAAATGTTAAACAAGAATTAGTTTTGTTGAGATCTTCTAACGATAAAGACATTATTAAAGCTCCAGACGGTACAACGGATGCAACTTTGGAATGGAAATTAACATTAGACAAAATTGTATGGCGAGTTCCACATGTTAAATTAGCTGATGAGCATAGAATGCTACTATTAAGAAAGTTAAAGGCTGATCGTGATATTGTAATTCCTTTTAGAAGTTGGGAATTTCATGAACATCCCAGCTTGCCAACTACGGATCGTCACACTTGGACTGTTAAAACATCTAATTATGTGGAACGAGCCAGGTATATTATATTTGGTTTACAAACAGGCAGAAGAGACACCATCACCAAACATGCAGGCCAATTTGATCATTGCAACTTGAAAAATATTAAAGTTTATTTAAATTCACAATTTTTTCCATACGATAATTTAAATGTGTCATTCGCTAATAAAAAGTACAGCATATTGTACGATATGTATGCAAGATTCCAAAGTTCATATTATGGTAAAACCAATGCACCTTTACTATCACCAGAAAAATACTTAGATGGTTACCCTATAGTTGTAATCGATTGTTCTAAACAAAATGAATCGGTAAAGTCATCAAGTGTAGATATAAAAATAGAAATGGAATTCAACGCGCCTATACCGGCTAATACAACTGCATACTGTTTAATTCTACATAATAAAATCGTAACATACACACCTTTAACTGGAATTGTTAAAAATGTATTGTAAAAAACCGGTTTTGTTACATTCCAATGCATTCCGCGAGTATAAAAGCAGAGCGTTCAGCTCGCTCCTCATCAGTTTGTTGCCTGTTGTTGTATGGGTAGCATCGTATTCAATATGGCTTCTCCTAGTGGTACACCTGAAAATGTGGTAGATATTGAGAAGGAGATATCTGAGTTTTTAGATCTTCAAGGTCAACGGGAAGGAGATGAATACAACGTTTGCGGACAACTTCACGCCAGTAATAATGTTGAAAAAAAAAGGTAAAAGAAAAAGGAATGCGCAAAAGAGGAAAAGGGATATTGAAGATAATATTTCTCCAAACATATTGAGTGAAGTATTCTTACGAATATTTTATCCAATCTCATCCAGTTTGGACAAAAGTGTTTTAATCGGTGTTATGAAATCAACAGGTTATTCCCCTACTGTGATTTTAACTCATGGACCCAAAATGATTTTGTTTACGGATAGTGCTTGGGAATCGTTTATGAAACACTTGCATCTTCTAGAATGCTATTTAAGTAGTAACATGTTTGGAAGAAAGACAAGAGTAGGACTTTTGGATTCAAATGTGGAAATCGATATTGTTAAACATCGTGGTGATCATCAGCTGCGGTTTAGAGACACAACAAGACATGATAACAAGATTCAACTTAGTCGAGAGGAGTTTTTCATTTTAACTTGTGCAACCGAACCTATAACAAGATACTTGAGACAACTGGTATTTTCAAGTTCGATTATTAAAGATTATCTGGAAGACACTTTGGACAAACAACCAGACGCACCTATATTATACGGACCTGTGGATACTTCTATATTCAATAGGGTTCCTCATGAAGTACAAATGTGGAGACAATTGGAAAAATACGCTCAACTACATAAAACATCAGTAATACAAGAAGAATAGGAAGAAGGAGGAGAAGAATCAAGTGTTAGTGATGAAATTGAAAACAAGGAAAATGTAAAGATGGAAAGTTAAATGACAATCAACTACACAGCAATGGTTAATTTTTAAAACAATATCAAACACTTTGTGGGGTTAGGCCTACCGGGGACGGTGCCCACGTTAAATATACACCAACGCGCCAACAACTGTACGGCCTGGTATAAAAGTCGTACCTACCGTGGTGTGGAAATCAGTTGGCCTTTGGACTTCGTCATGAGCAGATGGGTGACCTTCACAATGGACAAGGAAGAAGAACAAGTAAAGTCCAAACCTGGTATAATTGAGTTCCAAGCGTTTCGAGGTAATGATGATAGATTTATCATAAAAGAACTTGTGTTTTTCGACATCAATACAAGTGTTCCATATACATTTTTGTTCAAACCACCATGTTCTTATTCATCTTTAACTAGCAAAGCCGCTACTACCAACAGGTGGATTTCAAAATATTTCCATCATATCGATGGTATGATGGTTTTGCAAGTTACACGGACTTGTATCACATCATGCATCAGTTTTCAAACAGGTTTACCAATATTTACACAAAAGGACTGGAAAAGAAGAGATGGATCGAAGAATTTACTCATGTTCCGGTTAATGATGTGGAATTGGATAAAAACTACAAGTATATAATGGAAAATGTTTGTATTTGTACTAAAAGTCCAGAACATGAAAAAGATAGACATTGCGCTTTAAAAAACGCCTATAAACTCGCATCTTACCTTCAAAGTGAGGAAGTGGGGACTGGTGGGAGTAACGGGGGTTATATAAGTGAGGAGCAGACCGGGACCTGGCATGAGTATTACTCGAGATTCCGAGACGACAACATCTCCCAGCAAGAAGACGAAGAAGACGATCTATAACTCGACCATGGCATCTCACCAGTTCCTGCAAACTTTGGTTGAGCAGTTCAATGCTCACTCCAAGTCTACCATACTACCTGTCAAGAAGTGTTCCGAACTTAAAGACGAGAAGCACTACATTATCCATGCCATGAAGAAGATGGAGACTACAGTTGGAGAAGCTATCTGCTGCAGTCTTAGCGAGGCACCGTTCACTCCTGGGGATGAGCCTAAGTTCCAAGTCTACCTGCCGAAACGGTTCGTCCATCTCCTCCAGAACGAGGATCTGCGCTCCATCCAACCCGGATGTCTCTACCTGGTTTCCCACGGTTGCACGGGTAGCAATTCCACCGAGTTGACCATCCACATCGCCGACAAGCAGCAGTGTTAGATTTAAGTTTTACTGTTGTACATATGTTATTGTAATGTTTTATAAATAAATGATTAAAAAAACAAAAAAAAATAAAAGAATAAAAAATGCAGCATATCAATATGTGAAGTTTGTCACATATTGATATGTTGCATTTTTTTTTTTAAACTTCGCGGGTGACCTTGACCTTTGACCTTTGCATTTCACAGTTACCCCCACCACCACGGACTACTAGCCATCTTTTTTAAAACACGATTTGGATGACCTTGAGATTTCCCCCACTACTCTGCTATACCAGCATTGCCGTCTGCAACAGGTGTCATTCCTCCTCCAACAACCATGGCGGACACACTTGCTTGCGATGCCATGTCTTCCACCGAAGATGTACCTACTACAAGTTGGAAATTGACAATCGACAACGTGCATTATTTAGAAACCATCTGCGATTGGATGAAGTCTATTCTCCTTGACAACCCGGGAATAAAGCTCAAGGTCAATTTAGATTATGATTGGTCTGAAATTATAATGCAGCAAGACAATCAAGAATCAGATCACAGTGGAGGTCAACAATCACCACAGTATTTGTCAAATTTACCATTGTCATCCATATATCCTACGGACGAGATGGAAAGGGAAGAAAAGAGTCATGGGGTTTAGAGTTTCTTATTTTTTTAAAACCCAATTTGGATGACCTTGAGATTTCCTCCACCACTAAACTCAATCCTAAGTCCTAAGTTTACAGTCAACCTCAAGGTCATTACACTTTAACTCTGGGACGATATCGAATTGTCTTACAAAGAAAACTTTAACTATTATGCTCAAGGTCGTCACACTTTAACTCTGAGACAACATCGAATTGTCGTACCAAGACAACTTTAACTCTGAAGAGTAGAGTAGTCTCTCTACTCTTTGACTTTTTTAAAACTCCGTTTGTATGACCTTGAGATTTCCCCCACCACTTCCCATATGCCTAGAGTACGCAAGGTCTGAGAGTCAGTCGCTCGCCGAATGTCATGGGGTGCGCATCTGTATCATGCACTCCACTGTGCGGTTTTCAATTATTAAAGTTTTCATTTTAACCAGTTCAAGGTCAACACACTTAAACTATGGAAACAACATCAAGTTGTTATAGGCTACAAAGAGTAATTTTTCTAAGTGTTGGTTCAAACCTGGAGGTACTTTGGATAAATCTTTGAAACAGTCTCAGAGTCATCACACTTTAACTCCAACTAATAAACATGTACAATTAAGGTAGCACCAAAACGGTGCTCCCTTGCTTGAGATTTAAAAGTTTCCCAAGGTCATCGCAGTTCCCCCCACCACTTCCAATATACCTAGAGTGTGCGGGGCCTGACAGTCAGTCGCTCGGTGTCTGTCGTAGGGTGCACATCGCGGTTGCTACTCCAATTCCTGACAATTTCGGGTATTTCAAGGTCACCACACTTAAACTCTGGCAAATACACATTAAACAGTTTTACTAAGAGTAAATTTTTCTAAGTGTTGATTCAAATCTGAAGATTCTTTAGATACATCTTTAAAAACAATCCTAAGTCCCAAATTTACAGTCAACCTCAAGGTCATCACACTTTAACATGTAAATTTAAGGTAGCACCGAAACAGTGCTACCTGACTTGGCATTTTTAACTTTCCCATGGTCATCACAATTCCCCCCACCACTTCCCATATACCTAGAGTGCGCGGGGCCGGACAGTCAGTCGCTCGGTGTCTGTCGTAGGGTGCACATCGCGGTTGCAGTAATGGTTAAAGTAAGGCTTTTGGAACAGTTCAAGGTCACCCGAGCGGTGTCACATGATGGTTTAGGCAGAGTCACGTTGCAAACTTCAAGTTTCCTCAGCACTTTTGCTGTTTCTCATCGCAAATTCGCTCCAAGTCGTCAAGGTCACGGTAACCTGACTGAAACTCGGAGCGTAGTGCGAGAAACAGCAAAAGTGCCAAAAAATTTTAGGTTTCAGCGTGACCTTGACCTTTGTGACATCGATGACGCCATCTTGATGACGTAAGGGGTGATGACGTCATCAGAACGTCATTTCTGTGACGTCATGGGTGTGACGTCATGGAAGTGACGTCATTGGTGATGACGTCATCGATGATGCAATCGATGACGTCATCGATGAGGTCATTGACCTCGATGACGTCATCGATGACGTCATACCTCAGGTGACCTTGAACTGGCCCAAAAGCCTTACTTTTGCACTACTCAACACTCATGGTGATTTCTTCCTCTGGATTGAAAACCCCAAGAATTTTTGCCTTGGTTATAGCCTCCTTCAAATTTTTAAAGCACTGTCATGCTCATCACTCCACAGAAAGACCACCTCGTCCTTTAAAAGCTCTCTGAGAGGAGCTGTGAGGTTAGAAATATTATTGATGAATTTTGATAAATAATTGAACATCCCAAGTACCCGCTGCAAAGACTTCTTGTCCAGCAGTCGGTCGTTTTAGCTAAATTGATTTCACTCTGTCTTCAGAAACTCTATTCTCTGAGAAAGTGTGACCTAAAAACTCAATTCCTTTGGAATAAAACATACATTTCTTTGGATTCAATTTAACACAATTGGTCTTAAATTCTTAAATTGGTCTTGCCTCGTTCCAGAACTAAGTTACTCTTAGTGTTTGTTCAACATCTCTTTTTGAAGCCCCAAATCAGGCCCCAAATCACCCCAAATCAGGATGTCATGTTGAATAGACGCAACACTCTCTATTCCACCAAAAGTTTTTGAAATTACCAAATGAAATGAATGAATGAAAGTCTTTATTCCATAAAAAATAAAGGTCATGACAATGCAGATGATTGTAAAGTATAAAAAAGTACGGTGATACAATCATAAAAGTTCTATAAAAAAAGAAATAAAAAAATAGCAATGCTTATAACCAGAAAAAACACACAATACTGTAAAGTATTTGTTCAAAAGGAAATCATAATTCTAGTTAGTTAGTGCAGAGATCCAGACAACGACAAAGCAAATCACATTTCATAAAAATTAGGTATACTGTTGCTGGGAACCAAAATGGCGGAGTACCGCGAACTGTAATAGTAGTGGCAAGTTATAAAATGCGCCACGATATAAGTTCAATACCTTCATATCCCACGAGAACGAAATTAGAAATTTGTCAACGCTGCACCACGCCGCCATGATGGTCACTCTTGGGGGCAACTAACGGTGACGACATCATCGGCAAATCAAAATAAGGGGCGTGGTCAGAAAATTAAATGATTGGCTAATGTGATATCTCGTGGGGGATGACAAGATTTTAGGGAAGGGGAAGCGAGAGCCGAGCGGCCGAAAAGGAAGAGAAGAGAACTTTAGTCTGAAAGAAGTTAGGATTAGGAGAGGATCAACCTGCGGGACAAGGTAGTAAGCCACCCCCAGCCTATCTCCGCCTATCTCCAAGACTCCAACATCCATCACCCCGAACAACGAGGACTTCACTTACTGCAGACATCAAATACTTCAAACCCTCAACGAAGAAGTCATTACTAGGAAGTCTAACTCCATTGTGTCTTCGAAAGAAAACATCCCGCTCTCCCTCCCGATTTCGACCGCATCCCACTGAGTGACAAGGACTTCGGGGACCAAGTAGTCATCACCAGGCGGCCCGGAGGACCACCCAGGAGCGGAGGCGAATAGTCAACACCGCATCCACGGACCAGGGTTGCAGCCGTACGGCCACACCAGGGGGCCCCCATCTTCGAGATCACCGTCCCGGAAGATCATCCCTTGGTGGACAACGTCGCCGCGCCCAGGACAACACCTGCCGGATGAATAGGGTATGTGCCCTCCAAATTATGAGAAAAGGCCCAAGACAAAATTAACCAAAGTTAACAGTATAAATAAAAACTCAATTTCGATATTATTTAATTGTTGCCAGTATTAAAGATAACAAGAGGATATAATTTATCACAGTTTAATGATTCTAATTAAATAAAACGGTTGTAGAAACTAGAACATAGTGGGAAACAGCTCGCGGGATATTCATTTGTAAATATTACCTTTAAATAGATAGCTTATATTAATTCTTGTACAGATCATTTAATTTTTATCATTAGGTCTCTGTTTCCGTTATTATTCTCAAGTTTTTTTGCACTTTCGCCTCCTATGTAGGCTACTTTAGTTTAACCTCGTTAAAAAAATATATTCTAAAACAACTCACACACAGAATCACAGTGTGGATCTAAAAAAATTCTCCCAATTAGATAAACATTGGAACTTTTAGATCCAATGGAGAGGAGCCGGTGGTCCAGTGGTTTTGATACTTCTGACATTTTACCACTGTCCTTGGCCCTAAAGCGTAAAAAAAGAGGCGTCACACCGTTACACTCTCTTTTTTCTATCTCGACATATTTCGTAAGGACCGTTTCGCTTACGAAAGTATATATTTAGTGGTGGATGAATTTGATCTAAATAATTTATTCACGGTAACAGCTATGATAATAATAATTTACGAAAATGTAACGTATTGACACATTTTAACTTCCTCAATTTTTTTGTTTTAATTTGTTACTCTCAATTAAATTTAGGTATAGACCATTGCTAAAATACCATATTAACATGTAGTGATAGGATACAAAATAATATATTACATTATGATATGGGGTAAGCAACATTGAATCTAATGAAAAGAGTTGTTGAGCAATCAAACTAATCCATGGCTTAATTAGAAGAAAATCTTGCAGTCAAACTTTTAACTCTACATATGCTACATATGCTTTATTACCATTGTATTTAATATCTATATATATAATTCCGTAAGCAAATCGGTCCCCACGAAGTATCTCGAGTTAGGAGAAGGATAGGGTAACGTATGATGGCTCATTTTAAAGCTTGAGGGCCAAGGACGCAAGGAAAAATACCAGAATCATCAAAAATAACATGGGCTTCGCTGCATTGGACCTTGAATTTCCAATGTTAAACTAATGGGAAGAAGATTTTTAGATCTGGACCGTGTGTTTAAGCAGATGTTCCAGTGTTTTATCATAAACTCAATCAGCTGGTTTTTAGCTGATATTTTGAGTTAAGATAACCGCATGGTTATAACTTTTTTTTAATTGGAAATGCACTATTATAAAGGAGGGCACTAATAGTCATAAACTGATTACAGATCCATAGGAGATTTTATCTTAGTGACTCCATCTATGTCATTAAGAAAATAGGAGTAGAATGATTGGTATATTCAACATAAAAAATAAATTAAAATTATCTTAGACGTCGCATGGTTGATATAATGGTTAATTGTCTTTACTCAGTGAATGTCGTTTAGTTATTAAGTCCCTGCTTTATATTGGCTATTATTAGATAGAGTTGAAGAGTTGGATAGTTATGTTGAGTGCATGTTTATTTATTTTTGACTGCATCATTATACGTAAACTACAAACATTGCATAACTTCCGTATGAGGAATATTTTGTTTTGGTTTTATCCATTCTCTGGGTTTTCTTTACGTCTGTCGTAGGGAAACAATACACGCAAACGGGCATTTATCCATAAAGACGTCGAGCTTTTTAAGTAAATGATAGTGTTCGAAAACTAATAATATATCAATCAGTGTTCTACTTCATTGACGAACAGACAAAATAGACTATAATCAATGTACGAGGGAGGTCGGTGGCACGGATAGTAAGGAGGCATGGGTGTATGGGGGAACGTTGGAGACATGGGAGAAATAATGGAAACTTCGTGTTGTACAGGAGGGCACGGAGTTACGGAAAGGGACGGCGGGAATGGCAGCATGGAACCCCGGGGAGTACAGGGGTGTTCGGGGGATATCGGGGCACGAAGGGCCCGAGGGGTGTCGGTGGCACTGGAGACAGGGGGGCATGATGGGCTCGATGGAGGCATGGGCAACGTAGAGGTACAGGAAGCAACGGCGAGCATGAGGGTACCAAAGCAAGGAGGGGGTGGGGGCTTAGGGGGCACTCTGGGGAGGCATGGGGATGCACTGGGGCACGTATCGGCGGGGGTGATGAGGCCAAGGAACATTAGGGACGTCGGTGGAAAACGGGGTAGATGGGCATGAGGGACATAGTTGCCACGGGGAGCAACGTCGGGCATGGGGGTACGGCAACATAGGGTGCCCGGGGGCTTAGGGTGGTACGGGGATCGGGGGTGGGAAGGCACAGTGGGCACTAGGGGCATTGATGGCACAAGGAACGGAGGGCGGATGGATATGGAGACACGGGGGAGGCTTGGGGGGCATAGAGGGCATGGGGACCACGGGGAAGAACGACGGGCATGTGGGCACGGGAGTACCTGCATGCGGGTCCATCGGGGCACAAGATTTGTCGGGGGCACTGGGGTTAGGGTGGCATGAAGAGGAATGGTGGGCATGGGGCAAGGGGGTATGGGGGCATGGGGGCATGGAAATGCGGGAACAAAGGGGTGGGGCCTACTAGAGACGTCAGTGGCACGGAAGTTGGTTGGGCATGGGGAAGTTGGTTAGGAACATAAAGGGCACGGGGAAGAACTGTGGGCATGTGGGCAAGAGAGAATGAAGGCCACAGGGGAATGTGGGGGCAAGGGGGTACAGGGGAACATTGGGGGTTCTCGGGCCCCGGAGGCATAAAGGGTACAGGAAACACGGGTAAGGAGAGGTGAACGGGAGCATTGGGAGGCATGGGGTCAGGGCGAGTGTGGGAAAATGGGGGGCACAGGGTTCCAGGGTGAAGGAGTGTACAGTATTAATGGGCTTATGTTGTATTAAACTATTTTATTTATTTGAGTTACAAAAATCATCATGAACCTGTTTAAGGTTAAAACTATTTTTACCGCGTTTGGTAGTATAACTTAATAGTGCATTTTTTCCACAAAATAGACTACTGTATTTTAATACACTGTATTTTTGATTCGATACAACCGAAAAGTTTCGTCAGGATTAGAAAATATTTTATTAGAAAACTCAAACGTTTAAACCCTCACCGCAGCTTGAGAACAATATAGTAGGCCTAATACTGCAAGGGGGTAGTAAATTGAATCTTATTTTTGGAGACATCATCATTTTGATTTTTAGGGGCCTTTGCCCCTACACTCCACTAGTTGAATTTATAAATTCGTAATGTTTACAAAATTCAATAAAAATGAGAAAGAAAATAATACATCCATAAAATTTTAGAGGGGCAAATAATTTAAGCCAATCAACACAAAACACAATAATAGTAGTTTTCATCACTAGGAGCAAAAGTGGCTCTTTTTAGTGCGCAATCGTGTTTTAAAAACGATTAAGCACTAAAAAGACACTTTTGCTCTGAGTGATAAACAACGTTTTTTTTTTATCATAATGCAGGATTACACTTTAATCATAAAAATATTAACTATAAAGTTGTATTTTTCAGGTTATATTTACAAAGTTAAAGTAATATGCAGCGTTTACATTTCTGTTATTTACCAACAATGTTTTAATATAACGTTTGAATTTCACGATTCTGCATAGAAAATTAATAAAAATAACACTTAGAAAACAGCTGAGTTTTCAGTCCTAGGGCCTAAAAATATTCCAGCTGATTTTTCAGTCCTAGGTCATTGAGAGAGCAAAACAGAGGCTGATTTCGTGCAGAATGATAAAAACATTATCATTACATTATAAACTTGCCTATGATATTGGGGATGCATGTTTAAACAAACTACCTTATAAAATAAAAATAAATATTTAAGATAAAACTAAGTTAAACAATGAGCTTACACAATTTTTAGTGGATGAATCATTTTACTCAAAAAGTGAATTTAATGAACACTATTACAACGAACTAAAACATACCACAAAAATATAATAAATACAAACATTAAACGTTTTTAACATGCTTGTATTACTTATACGGTATTTGCATGTCAGAGTGGTATATGAATACTGTGCTAAATATTGATCATCTGTTTAAAATACGGTATTCCTTCTAACATAAACAATGTTATAATACGTGTTGTGTTAAAATACGTTTTCTAAGAAATGTAGTTATTTGATTTTTATCTACTTGATAGTCTTCTAGAACTTTACCAAGAATATACGTGGTGATTGAAAATTCTCTGACAATTTTTATTTTATTTTATGGAAAACTTACATGTTAAATGGATAAATGAAGAAGTGTAGTAAACGAGAGGTAAACCTCTACCATAATTAGTAATGGTTAAGTATTGTTGAAACATCCAGCAACAACCAGTGTTGGTAGTATGATATGAAATCGATAAAACGTTTATTACGGTAATAGGGAGTATGTGCGAAAATTGCATTAGTAAATGATCAAAATCGTTTTGCAATTTGAATAATGATGGGGAGCATAAAATGACTACGCATAATGGAATTATAAGCCATTTTATGGTATGTTTTTTATATACATGTGCATGTATTTGAATCCAAAGGTTGCCGGTTAGATACTGAGAAAAGTTAGAAGATTTTTAAAGGTTCAATTGCTTACCCAGTTGAGAATTTGTCATTAGGCTATTAATTAATGATACTTTCTAATAATTGGTCGATGTTAGAAACTAGACTGGGGTTTGGACCGTTTCTCTTCAAAACGTCAAACAATACCACTGGCGTAGATACTCTCAAAATAAGTAAATAACTTAAATTCTGTCATTTCAGTAGCAATGTTAACAATTATACAGTATAAAGATAATAGATAATTCAATCTAAATATAGTTTTCTGGAAAATATTTATTTTACTGCTATAAAAACAATTGCAACCTTGGAGTCTTTGCTTTTATTTGTTAACTGTCAAAGATACTTGAATTCGAGTTGTTTGTTTTGTTTACTAAAACTATTTTTTAATTCATCATAGGTGTTAAATTTGAGTTTAGGACATGGATCTCCTGAAACAGTAAACAAATCGATAAAATAGCGTCTTAGATTGGTCCAAATAAGGTTTGATTATCATTTTACGGTAAGTTATAAGGCATTTTCTGAGGAATACCATATTTGTCCTATCATCTAGGGGCCATGAGAAATCCATTGAAACCAAAACGTCTACATTCTGATAAGAAGTTTTCTCTCTAGACCCTCAAATGTACTCTTTTATTTCATACGATAATATTGAAAATAAATTAAATCAGGATTGTGCTATAAAAACATAAATGCCAATTAATCGTACATAAATATTTCTCTAAATATATGGATTAATTATACTTTTATTAAACATTTAAGGGTATATCAGTAGACCTCACGAGAGTAGGCCTATATAGGCCTCTGATTGGTCGAGAGCCGGTCACTCCCCGTCGAGAGGAGGTCACGTGACTGATTAGGCCACGCCCCTTTTCCAAAATTGCGGCTTAACCTCACTTTTACCACGTGTTCTAACCTCACTTTTACCACTTGTTTGACCACGTGAGTCAAGATGGCGGCTGTTTTGGCGGGAACTTCCCAAACTTTTGACCATGTGCTCTAACCTCACTTTTACACATGTTTGACCACGTGAGTCAAGATGGTGGGAAATTTCCAAACTTTTGACCACGTGTTCGAACCTCACTTTTACCACGTGTTTGACCACTTGAGTCAAGATGGCGTCTGGCGGGAAATTTTCTAACTTTGACCACGTGTTTGGCCACGTGAGTGAAGATGGCGGGAGGTTTTCTAACTTTTACCAAATGAGTCAAGATAGCGTTATTTTCATTGGGGGTTTGACCCCGGGTTGCTGAGTTGGTGTGCCGCGACGTTGACCACTGGCCTATCATAGTGTTGAGCTATAGGCGTTGTAATGTACCCAATAAACTTATCCATAGTTACATTTATTTGAGGCCATAAAGGGCAGACAGTTTCCCGCGCTTTTTCAGTTTGACCATATGATCAGTGTGGTGGCGTTAATTCCAAACATCTTTACTCTGTCACTATTTTTCTAACCACTCAGAAAAGTTTCCCGCAATTTTTCAGTGTGGTAGCGATTATTTCAAACATTGTTACCAACCTAACCACTTTTCACTGTATATTTCATTGTCATATGATAGTTCTCAGTACCAACCCATCTTAGTTTATATTCACTGGTCATTGTTACTAATCACTAGGAGGTAAAAGGTAAATGAGAAGAATATAAGTTATAAATTAAATAATATATTTTATTTTCTGATTTATTCTACATTAAACCGCTAAATTTGGAATAAATACAATTTTAAATTACTATTTGCCAATTGAAATCATTTAAAAAGTTGGATGTTTGGCACCGAACTGTCGCCAGCAGTGACCTGGAGTTTGTAGCTTTCGGCTACCAGCGTCTCCAGCTCTGAGTCCTGTAGCGCCTCCCCATACTTGTAGGGTAGGAAGACTGAGAAGACGCCCCCGTCACTTCCCTGAATGTCCACGACTACAACAGCCTTCCCGAATCTGGTGTTCACCCTCCGGGCGCTTATAATTTGTGATGCCGGCTTGTCCGTTATGTCCTTCAGTTGGCGAGTCTCGGGTGTTTTGGCCAGGAGTGCCAATTTTTGCATTCAGTGACATTTCCTGGAAACCACGTAACACATATTAACGACCGAACCACAACATGTTCTAACAGTAAAATAGAGAAACCATAATTACTATATATCACCAAGTGTTAGTATCAGCATCATTCCACACGGTAAATAATAAACACACCAAAGCATATTACAACTTGTTATGCGTTAGAAGTTAATACATTAACACATAGGAGTGCCAATTTTGCATTCAGTGACATTTCCTGGAACCCACGAAACACATATTAACGACCGAACCATAACATGTTCTAACAGGAAAATAGAGAAACCATAATTACTATATCACCATGCGTTAGTATCAGCTAACACACTAAATAATAACCACACCGAAGCGTTAGAAGTTAATACATTAATTGTTAACCAGTCAATATAAATTAAGATTACTTACCATTTCTATGGAGCAAGAAGGTGCTGGCCTGAAGGAGAGAGATGGGCTGTAGCGTGTGGTCTATGCGAGTGAGCTGGAGACGCTGATGTCAGACGCTTTACTGGGCGGAGCTTATATAGCGGGCAGCCTCCCCACCACAGCTAACAAGCTTGTGCGTCAGCTGTGGGGGTCTGGGCGTTACATAACTACTCAAAAAAACTACTTTAAAAACCTCACGGGTGAGCCCTCAACCGAATGCCGAGCACCCCCGCCCCTTTACTAAACACCGGTGGGAAGGTATACTACTTACAACTATTTATAAATCTCCACAGGTCCATTCAAGCCATCACGGGTGAGCTCTCAACCGAATGTCGAGCACCCCCGCCCCTTTACTAAACACCGAGTGGAGATTTATTCGTCTTCCATATACTTGTGATCGGTTAGGAATTTGCCACTAACATTTTGGTACAATGCAATATTGTCCCAACTTTTTCGAAAAAATCATGAATAAATTGTTCGGAAAGAAACTGATATCTGCTAAGAACTTCCCACGCTGCATTGTCAAAACTGGGTGCCATTTCTCTGAGGAATGTTTCGGAAAATAGTTTTCTTAGTAAAATTACAGCCCACACGACTTTGTGAAAATATGTTCTTAGCATGTCGAGAGAAAAATCATAGTGTTTTGATAGCAAATTCCACTCCAATAATCGATCAAATTTCATTATAAAACCATCCGTCACTACACCTTCAGGAGCTTTTGGCTCCTTTGAAAGTAACTGCCACGCGGTCTCCATTGTGAATGAGCGAAATTATTTTAACGTCCTGTATTTATTGAATTTTTTTGAAAGGACGTCGTACTTTGTAATGCACAATTTGTGTCACAACTCCTGTGCCTTGGTGATAAACAGTGCACCTCACATGGTTCACCACGATTCCAAGTGATTTCCATGACATCGTCATGAAACTCGCTCAAAAATTTAACTTTTTCAATACCATTAGTGTAAATGGTTTTGGAAGGTTTGCACAAATCTTGTATGATTTGCTCGTTATACGGGACACCACCGTCATCCCATCGCATGTGATGGAAATGGCGAGAAAGCCATCGGGTGGTTCTACGCATTTTTTAATTTAAATTATAAAAACAATAAGGCGGTTGGAAAATAATTTGACTTTGGATATGTTTTCCGACAATGGTAAGTTCTTTAACAACAAACCTGTTGTTGTTATCTTTGAATCCGTGGAATTCAACTATCGCCACCGACATGTGACCTTCGCACTTCGTCCAATAAACGGTCGGCTATAAGACTGGGGAGGCTTTCAGGTTTCGATACGTCTCCCGAACTAGTTTTGATATAGTGAATGTACTGTTGTATCAAAAGTTCGTTATAAAATAGCTCGTTAATGTCCCTGTGCACTACAGGGAAACAACTCAAAAACTGAATCCACTCGTTTCGATCCAACGTTAAAGTACGCTCTCCGTCATGAAGAAATGCACAAGCTGTACCGAAAATATTTTTTACTTTATATCCTCCCCTCCATCGAGATTCACATAAAACTTGGTTTTATTTTCCAATGCATCTGTAATTTTATTAAATCGCGGTGAAAACTGATTGAATGTATCTATAGACCAAAATGTTGACCCATTACGCCCTTTAAATAAAATACCTAAACTTTTTCCCCTATTTTTGAAAATACCAATAATCACGCATTTAGTCAATTCAGTGTTTAGAAAGTAAACAGTTTTTAGAAAAATACCATTTAAAATATTAATTTATTCCTTGCACCGAGGAAAACGAATTAGGTCTGTGTCCATCCTTACCTCAGCTGCCAAAGTTTCACCACGCACCTCTTCACTGGTCGACTCCATGGCTATAACTGAACCTTTTACACAATTACACTCACTCATCTTCCCCTTCATCACACGAATATTCCCCCCTCCCCTTCGAAATATACTTTTACTCGTTCTGTGTCTGGTAGTAACGGTATGACATTAAAATCTCCTTCTTCTTCTTCATTATCATCCCCATTTATGTAAAAATACTTTAGCGATACGTAGTCATTGTTAGCTTCATTGTATTCTCCATTAATGTAAAAGTCAAATTCAATCCATTCGTTTCTATCGAAAAAATCCACCTTTTCAGGGTCAATGGATATACCAGTTTGTTCTAAATCACCGACTGTAAGAGGTTCTACTTGAATTGTGTCAAAATTGCCATTTGATTCCACATCTAAAACTAACGGTGTTCCATCATATTCAATTTGCCCTACAACTGAATTATCTCTTATAAGTGTTAAAAATACACAAGCTACTCTGTTGTCAGAGGAGACAGAAGGGACAATCTTACCGTATGGATCCATGTTTTAGTCTGAGTAATTTTACTCGAGGTACGCCTTTTTACCGCGACCCCCCACCATATAATATTTTACATAACTTTTTTTACTGTTCCTGTGAGTAAAGTGTATATTAAATGTGAGTCATGTAAAATAAGACAATAAGCTGTGGTTTTATCTTTGAAACTATTTTTAGCTTCAAATTCAAGTCTCACATCAACAGGTCCGGACTTGATTGTATCATTTTATTTCGAACAATGAATCACGTACAGAGGAGTTTTATCCTTAAATGTTGTTAAATCGACACAAGGATATGTATCGCTACCATAGTAAGATTTTTGAAATCTTGAAAACATCTCATAAAATAATGCCATGTCACCATGGATATTGTCATAAGGATAGTATTGTGAGTTTAAGTATAGTTTCACATTTGTTAATTCACAATGATCAAATACTGACATATCTTTTTTCATCTGATTTTTTCTGTTTGAAACGCTAGTACAACATAGCGTGGTTTTTCAATTTGTGACGTAGATTTGACAGTCCACGACTGACGAGTGTTTTTCGGGAGGATGGGGAATTCATGGAGTTCCCAAGATCGAAACGGTAAATGAACAGGTGTGTCTTTTTCAATCATTCGCAAAAGTTTTTAACAAAAAGTATCGACAACCGATACGTGAGGCATCCGCCGGTATAAACTTGTTATTTCTATTTCACAAGATGTTGCGTCAGCAGAAATGATTGCGTTAAGGTCAGAGGCTGACCTCAACAAGATAAGTTCTTGCTTGACGTTCACTAAAATTCTTTTGTAATCTTTGGCAAAGCCAAGTAGCATTCGTAGTGGTATTGAAAAATTAAATTGATCAGTTTGCAACGTTTGCCCGGAACCTAACCAACAGGCATTTTTTAAAATGTCTTTTTCAACTTTACGAGTGGACAGTAAGCCTTTGATTGTAGTCGTTATGCCTGGATTTTTTGTATGATCCACCTCAATGCCCCAAATTTCGTATCTGATATCATCAAAAAGATAAGCTATAGCATTGTTAACAAGTCATGCAGTAGTGGCAACATTGTCTCCTTTCTTCGCAGTAATTTTACCCGAAATAAATAGTGTACTCTCAAATGGAGCAGTAATAATATCTTGTTGACTGACGGATATCCTGATTTCATCGTTATTTTTAAACGTGCATTATGCATATGGTTTATATGAGTGGTATTTATACCCTATCACTGTATTTTCATACTCGACTGTTCTTTCTGTGGCGAACATTTTCCACTTTAAACCCTAGAGCCTCCAAAAATTTAATATTGAACGATGTTAATCGTTCAGTTTCCTTTTGCACAATGAGTGGCGTTGAATCTGTCACGGGCCTAAATACTAAACCCATTCTACCGTTTTCGTAGATGTAATCTTAATGATATTATCTTGTATCTGAAATTTACTGAATTTCCGTCCTGATCTTTGAGCTGAATAGAAATGTTACTTATCCGCTGGACGTTCACCGGCAAATAAATGATTGGATTTGGTATGACTAAGATTTTATACCCTGGCTCGACAGTGGGATAAAACTCATGAATTGTATGACCCTCAACGCCATTCTGAAACGAACCCCGAACAATATTACATTCAACTCTGATTGTATTTACCTTTATAATGTTGACGGTGTTTGTCGATACATGTTGCTTATTCTTAGGGTACAGTTTTTGTTCAAACCCCAAAAGTGAGGCTATCGTATTGTCTTTCTTAAAGTGTACATCTTCTACACACTTCAACTCTGCCTTTAGTGTATTATTATTAGCACGTAATCTAATATGTACATATTTTTAATTTCCTCTTCTAAATTTTCAATTTCATAAGACCTTCTGGGATGGTTATTTCTTGACTAGGAACAAAGCCCGTTGTGGTTAAATACAACGGTCTCTAGAAAAATTTTACCTATATGCTATTTCCGGTGAAATAAATAAAAAAATCGTAGTAAGTTTATTTGTTTTCAATATTGAAATTCTATTTGAGAAAGAAAATTATTTTCTCTTGCATTTTGTATTTTGTAATAAAAGTCAAGGAAACAACAATGCATCAATCAGATGATAAATTAATAAGATGTCTTCCATGTGATCAGACACAGTTTAAAGGAAGAAAAGGTTTATCTTTTTAACTTTTTCACCATAACTCTTAAGAAAAACACCAAACTTTCACATTTTTTAGTAAATATACATAGATGAAGCTTTCCGACAACACATAAAAGATTATTAAAATCGGTCCAGTACTCTAGATTTAGCTGTACAAAGTTTAATTAAAATATCTCTACCACAGTATTTTACAACGCAAACAAATTGGCAGTAAATGTGGTTTTTTGTAAATAACTTTTTAACGATGAGGAAATCGACTAAAGTGGATGGTGATTTTCTGAAAGAGAATTAAATTTCCTAAAAATTACCATTGAGCATTTCTTGGATAACCACAATAAAGGCAGCCAAAAATTGCCTTCAAATGAAAAAATCTTAAAAACCTGTTTCCAATGTATTTCTTATGGAAAACATGTTTTTTTTTATTTTTTCATTATAAATACTAAAAAACATCAAACTTCCATATTTTTACCAAACGAGAGGAACCTCTGAAGGAGGATCCCTCTGACAGCTTACATCTCAGGTATGAACGAACTAAAAACAAAATTCAAAAACTCTCTGAGATCCCTTATGAAATTATCGAGATGTGGGAATGAGAATCCAATAAAATTAAACGAAACCAAAATCTTACCTATTTGAACTCACTTCCTATACTGAATTCTCTCCCCCTAGATCCTCGTAACGCTTTCTTCGGAGGAAGAACCGGGAACGTGAAGACCTACCACAAATGCGCTGACGAGGAATTAATTCGGTATGTAGACGTTTGTTCCATGTACCCGTATGTATGTAAGAGAGGCCACTATCCCTTAGGACATCCCACTGTACACGTAGGGGACCGGGTCTGCCGAGAGCTTGGACTGAAATTCAACGGTATTATGAAGGGTAAAGTACTGCCACCCCTTGACTTGTACCACCCTGTTCTCCCAGCAAGAATGGACAACAAACTCATGTTTGTATTGTGTCGCACTTGCGGGGAACAGATGAACCAGATGGACTGCGATCACAGTAGTGACCAAAGGGCCCTTACCGGTACGTGGAAAATGGATGAAATCAGGAAACTGTCGACAAAGGATATGTGATCCTTGACATGTACGAGATGTGGGAGTACAAAATGGCTTCCTATGAAAGAGGAGGGCTCTTCACTGACTTCATAAACAAATTCCTCATGATTAAACAAGAGGCGTCAGGGTTTCATTCAAGGTGTGCCTCGCAGGAAGATAAGGAAAAGTATGTCAATGACTACTTCGATCATGAGAGTATCCGCCTTGATATTGCCAAAATTGAAAAGAACAGTGGGTTGAGATCTTTGGCAAAGCTGATTCTGAACTCGTTCTGGGGGAAATTTGGCCAGCGTGAAAACCAAACAAAGGCTTCACTTATCCGAAACCCCAAAGAGTTCTTCAGCCTCATGACGAACCCCGGGGTGCAAGTCAACACTGTTAGAGAGTTGAACGAAGAAGTGCTCCTCGTAAACTGGCAGAACATTGAAGAAATAGGTGAGTCGTTGAGGACAGTTAATGTTGTCCTGGCCGCTTTCACTACGGCTCAGGCCCGTCTTAAGCTCTATGAGCACCTCGAAGCTCTCGGGGAACAGGTTCTCTACTACGATACAGCTAGTGTTTTGTACATATATAAAAGCGGATTATACAGGATCCCTACTGGTGACTAAGTTACCTGGGAGAAATGACAGACGAGCTAACAGAGTACGGTCCGGGCTCCTACATTGTTGAATTCGTTTCCGGCGGTCCAAAGACATACGCTTACTTGGTGTGGTCAACAAACAGAAACTCCCTAGTAGAAGTGTGTAAAATTAAAAGCTTGACCCTAAATATTAACACGTCAAAAAAGTTGAACTTTGCCCAACTCAAAGAAATGGTTTTAAGCGAGGCTAAATTGACAGTTGAAACTTGTGAGAACAGAATAAATTAGGAGAACCAAGGACAAAAACGTAATCACTACCAAGGAGAAGAAATTCTTCAGGGTCATAGGGCCCAAGAGGAGACATTAAGGACCCTTTGATACTTTACCTTTTGGCTTTAAAAAACCAAGGTTGGCCTAAAATGCTTTGTCCTTATCCAGTTTGTTCACATTAATCTGACCACTCAGCGTAAGGTATTTTTCATTCGCTCTTTCACCTCATATCCCCATCGTTAAGACAGAAACAACTTGGAATTATCTCTGAGGTTGCTGATAACGAAACACTAATTGGCACGGGTCATCTATAAGAGAGCACTCTATCACCTCATTCCATAACCTTATAGCCATCATTCGAGTCGCTCTCTTTTGTTGCTAATCCATATATTATAAAAGATAATACCATCACGACGTTTCACTGGGATATACGAATGAATGAAGGTCACTAGCGTGGAACTAAAAAGCCCGTAAACCATGTGTGGATCGAGTCATTTGCACTGGGAAGTTCGGTTGATGACTTTGTTTGTGAGAATGTTTGAATGAATGGTGTGAAAGATGTGAGTGAATGAAGGTAACTGGCGTGGAACTAAAAAGCCCGTAAACCATGTATGGAGCGAGTCAAATATACTGAACGGAACAGGCAATGACTTTGTCAGTGAGAATGTGTGTGTGAATGTTGGGGGGTCTAGTCGACTGATTAGCTCAAACCCGAGTGACTCTTTGGAACGACCCTTAAATCCTTGTGAAACATCGTGTTGGTACACTTTGAGGACATTCCTGATCTTAGGCAGGTCACTGGCAACCATGGTTGCTGACGGCCCCTACGGTCAGAAGGGAGGTGAGGTAGCTCACCACGACATGCAGTGAAGGCAGGGGCTGTATGGGTATTCCACAAACGATCATCGGTAACGCATGTCATCGGTGATCTTTGGGGGATATCAAGGGGGAAAATGGAGGCGACAACTAGTTTGTTTTTGGAGGTCGTCACAGTCTGCGGTGGTGGTAGGGGCCACACAATCTCGGGGGGTCAAAAAAAGTGTTGGTTGTTAGTCTGATATATAAATCGATTTTGTAACGCACGTATTAGTTTCCTCTGCAGAGCCAGACTGTAAACATCTACACGATGGATACCTACTGTTGTGAGGCGAAATGTTTTGTAATACCTACATGCTTGACGGAATCGCATGTAGAACTTGTGAGCATTTTAACTTTTGCATGTGTCGATGTAATACCTACCAGCTGCCGACCCCTGAACTTATATTATTGAAAGTGTACAAGTCAAAGTTGTTCCACACCTGCTGTCCCCAACGATGTGTCAAGTTCCATCTTGAAAATCTTCTCCATTGCAGAAAATGTTATAAACATGCTGATGAATTTTGTAGTTCTTACATAAACCTATGTAAATATAGAACAAGCTGGACCACTGATCCGAGCCAAGAAAACCCATAAGCTCAGAGGGGAACGGAGCCGACAGTTTGTTTTTCGAGGTCATCATGTATCTACGGCGGTGGTGGGGCCATATAATCCCGGGGGTGGGTAAATATAAATTGATGAAAACCCCTCTTAATCTATCATTATAACAATGGATGTCAGAAATACAATAGCTGAAGAATTGCATAAACAGGCGCGTAGAAGATATCCTCGGCGACAAGTTACCCTTAAAGGGATTAATGATGTTTATCAAGCGAATTTAGTTGAGATGCAGCCTTATGCTCGAATGAACAATGGTTTGAAATACATTATGACGATGATTAATTGTTTTACTAAATATGCTTTTGCAGTTCCGACAAAAATAAGACGGGTGTTGAAGTGGCCAAAGCTTTAGAACCTATCTTAGCTAAGCAAAAAATGAAACATTTTCAAACGGACGATGGTAAGGAATGGCTTAATAAAACTGTTCAAGTGTTAATAAGAAAATACGGCATAAATCATTATGCAACATTTTCAGATATGAAAGCAAGTATTGTGGAAAGGCTAAACCGAACATTAAAATCGCGAATGTGGAAAGAGTTTACAACTAGGGGGACTCACGAATGGTTAAATATATTACCAGATATAGTAAAATCCTATAATAATACAAACCATATCACGTTCGGTATGAAACAAAAAGACGTAAGGTAAAAATATGTAAAAGATATACTGGCTAGGATTAATAAGCGGTCTAAAGTGGTCAAGTATAAACCAAAGTTTAAAGTGGGCGATAGTGTCAGGATAAGTAAGTATAAAAGGGTTCTTACAAAAGGTTACCTTCCTAATTGGACGAAGGAAGTTTTTAAACCTACAAATCCTGTTACTTACATTCTACAAGACTACAAGGATGAAATATTAAAAGGCGGGTTTTTCGAACAAGAGCTAAATCCCTCAAAAACTGGCAACGTGTACCTTGTTGAAAAGTGTTAAGACGCAAGGGTGGCAAAGTTTTAGTACGTTGGTTGGGTTTTGAGAGGTTGCTTGACTCGTGGGTGCATAAAGATTCTATTAAATAGTAATACATATTAAAATACTTTCACTTTTTCATAAGATGCGTATTGTAAAACATACCGTACAAATACCAATACAAAATTTTGATTCTTTTGTTGGTTCAGGTATGAGCACAGAGAAGAGACATGGAACACTTCTTCCAAACACTATACGTTGTATCATTTGTGGACCGTCAAACTGTGGCAAAACAAACGTTCTTTTCAACATGCTTTTCGACCCAAATGGTCTTCGATTTAAAAATATATATATTTTTTCAAAATCTCTCTATCAGCTTAAATATAAGTTTCTAACGAAAAAGATTCCTAAGGAAGTTGGGTACTTTGCATTTAACGAAAATACCAAGGTCCCTCTGCCGAATCATGCTAAACCAAATTCTATTACGATATTTGATGATATCGCATGTGAAAAACATAATAATATTAGAAATTACTTTACTATGGGGCGTCACAACGAAATAGATACATTTTACTTATGGCAGACGTACAGTCGTATTCCGAAACAGTTGATTAGGGATTACTGTAATTTATTGATAATTTTCAAACAGGATGATAAGAATCATCGGCATATATATTACGATCATGTCAACACAGACATGAAATTTGAAAAGTTTTAAGAAATATGTAGTATAGCATGGAAAAATGATCATGGGTCTATTGTCATTGATAAAGACAGTGAAATTGATAAGGGGAGATATCGGTTGGGCTTGGACAGTTTTATACAAGACTTATAATGGTGCGCATCTATACGTACTCTGATCTTAGCGGATTATGCAGTTTACTGTTAAATCCGCTGTTAGGTCCCCATGAAACCCATCGACTTTCATCCCGGAAACTTTAGATTCTCTCCCCCGCACAGCGAGCTGAATGGTGACACTTCGTTGGTCTTCCTCCCAGGTCAACCACGGCAATGCAATGGCCGACTGATGGTCGACCATTCGATACCCATTCTTTGGAATGAGGCCAATTGTATTGGGTTTCAAAAAGTTACGTCTGAATTCTAAATTCTAAGCGCTCGCGATCGTAACAGATTCTAAGAAAGTTCGACCCTGCATTCCTGCAAGAAGAGTGCTCTGAATTTAATGCACGCTTGGGTCAAAATTTCAACATCAGACAAACAGTACTCGATGATTTCTTTTTTAAAGTCAAAGACGTAATTTTGACGCACCTGTTCGTCGTGCAAATTTTCAAAGTCTTTGTAGGTCTTCTCAAACATTGTGTCGGGGCAGTAGAATTCCTTAGCAGGAATAGGACCTACGTAGTTTTGATTCTCAAGGGTGTTGAATAGATGGGGAAGTAGCCTTTCTTTTTCTCCGGAGGAAGATCAAATGCTTTCGGCAGGGCAGATAGTGCCATAGGGAAGTAGTTTAACGAATCGATAAAGCGTACGTTGTCTACTTCCATCAAGATCACTTTTGTTCCGCGCATGATTAATTCAGGAGTGAATTTAGTGTTTTCAATCATGTGTTTCAAAATAAATGTGAAATCAAAACCTTGACCGTTTTGGGCGATCACGCAAACGTTCTTGAAGTTTTTGCACGCTTCCATTACATAGTTCACAAATGCAGTGAAGGGGTCTTTCCTGAAAATCTTGGTGTGGTCAGTACATGTGTCACAATGTTGCCCTTCTATGCACTTCCAGCAATATTGCTGGGAGACGCATATATTGGCAATGTGAAGTTTGGACTCAGGACCGTTAGCCAGGGGTTCGTCTTGACGCGTTTCTAAATCGAAAAATATGTACAAGGCATCCTTGGTTTTGGGGGAAGACTTGTCAACCTTCATAAAACACTGGTGGTCAGGAGCCAGGAATTCCCTGCAAATTACACAAAAACTTCCCCGCAGACGTGATTTGACTTTCTGTTTAGCAAGTTGATAACTTTTCCACAGTCCATGCATTTTCTGATTGATTTACACCTTTCGCTTTTGTGTGCTAACAAACAAATTTCATTTTTGTACTTTACGTTACACTCAGTGCATGTTATGCCCCCGTTTTGCTCTTTGCAAGGTGGGGAGACAGTCTGTCAGGCTGGGCAAATTTTGTTACACCTGTTTGCCCCTTTATGGTCATAGGGGACATGGCAGGCTTCGCAAAAGTATGTGCAGGCAAAGGCGGCAGTAAGGGATGTGATGACATAGAAGTGACCGTTGTGGAAAAGTAGATTGATTTTGGACTGGGCGTCAGGGTTATTTCCTTCAAAGTACACATCTCGATCTTTCTTGTCATAATTATAGACGGTTATCTTATATTTCCTAAGGTGATCTTGAAATTTTACCAATTCTTGGATACCTGCCCCCTCTTCAGGTATTTCCACCCTGGCCTTTTGCATCAGTTTTGTCGCCTTGTTAAGCTGTCTGTTCCGTCTATCTTGAAGAATGGCTTTATAGTCAGGACTTCCATTAGCCTTAGCTTTAGCCACAACGATTGCTCTGGGCAGGCAGAGTCGGTCTTTATTAATCATTACAATGATGCCCAGCCGTTTGTGACATTCTTCATTGAATGTGCTGATCATACCCGGGCGGATCCTGCCGGAGCCTACTGGGAGATTGACGCGAGTACATTCGACCTGGAAGGTGTCTGCCGAGGTGATGGAGTCGGCGGTACTCTGAGCGATACCCCGAAGAATTTCCCACAACACATCACCATCGACCTCGGAGACCAGCCGGAAAGCTACATACCCTTGCTCCTTATTTTTTAAATTAAGTCTGCGTAAGGTGAACCCGAGCTAATTCCCTTCCGAAACGTCAGCTTTCATTTTTTCCACGAGGCTGGAAAACCCGCCTCTGAGCCAATCGATCTCGGACACTCCCTCCATTGGAGTGTTAAATTTAAAAGTGGTCTTATGACAGTACACCCTGAATCGCCTGACATACGTTTCACTGGTGTTGACAACGTTTACATGGTCCACGTCATTATTGACATTTTCGGTGTCAACGACGTTTTCCATGTCTACATTTTCAATACTGTTCTCCATATCCATCTTATTACAAATCACACTAGGCGCAAGACATAATAACATGCTAAGTGAGATTTAGATAGCAATAAAAGAATATAAATGTATAGAACTAAAACTGTAAAACAGAACTGGAGTCAAGTATATATTTCGCAAGAGCTAAGAAAACCTTTCCGTCTAGAGAGAAAGAGACGGCTGAGAACTGAATGAGGAATATTCTTTCGTCGACATATAAACCAGTGACTTTTTGACCTTAGAGATATAATTTAAATTCAAAACTAAAACGATACTTATCGGTCAACTTATGCGGAGGTATAAAATATTTAACAAACTAATGAAAAGAATGAAATAGCGCTATCAACAAAGTATTCGTTAACCTATGTAACCTTTGATAGCGGCAATCGCTAAACAGCGGGAAAACTGTCTGATCTTTATGACCTGAGATAAAGATATCTATAGATAAGTGTGCAAAGGGTTTGTCGGTTTATCCAGTTGAACTTTCCTGGTATTCTGTACGTTCCGCAACCAACTTGCGCCTACAGTCCGTTCATGTTTCCATTGGACACTTTCGGTTTTTGTATCTCCCCCATTTATACTTCCACAGGGTTGTAACTTGGTATAGGGGTACACATACAACATTTAATTTTTATAAACTACCCTCTGGGGGTGAACTATCCCCGGAACAACCCCTAACTTTAAAAATACAAAATATCATCACAACCGTCTGGGACTCTTAATTCTAGCGTTATTAACATTAAATCGCATGAAAATAACCAGTTTTTCTATCGGGGCTGATTTCAACCCTTAACTGTTTTACACCTATTGCTCAGGTGTTTGAATTCTGAGGTGAACCAGATTCGGGTTGTAGGTAGAGGCATGTGTACTCTACGTAATTTTTTAACCAAGTTTAACCATCATCCCTTATTTTTTCTTAAATCGACCCCTATAGGTTTTCTCACATAACAATCTTACCGTTAGAGCAAAAATTCTGAAACATGGTATGTAGTTAGGTACTAGTGCTTAGTATTTTATACAATCTCATTCCGGAGTTCAAGGTGAAATGCTACGTAATAAATCACGTTAGAAATAAGCATGGAAATCATCTCTGAGTGTTTTAAAAAGGCGACCCGGGTTCAAAAACGGCACAGTAAAAATAACGCTATCTTGTTTCACGTGGTAAAAGTTAGAAAATCTCCCGCCATCTTGACCCACGTGGTCAACACGTGATAAAAGTGAGGTTAGAACACGTGGTCAAAAGTTAGGCTAGGAAATTTCCCGCCAGAAGCCATCTTGACTCACGTGGTCAAACACGTGGTAAAAGTGAGGTTAAGACGCCATCTTAGAAAAGTTGCGTGGCCTAGTCCGCCATCTTGGAAAAGGGGCGTAGCCTAATCAGTCACGTGACCTCCTCTCGACCAATCAGAACACGGGGACTGATGACGTCATCGGTCACTTGACCAGCTCTCGACCAATTAGAGGGCTGGGATATACTCCCGTGAGGTCTACTTATATCAACATTTTATTCGGAAATCTGAAGAGTCCGGGCTGTAGTGCTGCAGATGGTTTCCCATCAATTGGCAGGCAAAAATGTAATTAAATTCATAGTTATGCTATAAATAATAAATGTTTATAGATAATACATTGTACAGCAACAGAATAATAAACTTATCTATAAATATAAATAATAAATTTATTCATGTGGTAAAAATATAAGAGTTACACACTTTTCGCCTTGTATTTTTTCTTTCGGTATCCACTTGAAAGCTTCAATGTATAAAGATATTTATTGAGAGCGAGACTAAAGACGTGGACATTAGAGGGGTTAAAGCAAAGGTAAAGTAAAAAAGCGAAAAAAGTGGTAGGCCCTAAACAAAGAAAATATAAAATATAGTCTTTAAGGAATAAGAAATAAGAAAAAGAGACAATCGATGAAGCTTGGAATAAAAATAAAAGATTGGAAAAAGATAAATAAATGAAAGTTAATTTAGTGAAAAAATGTAAACTTTTAAATAATGGTAAACATTATTAAAAACATGTGTAAATTCCCATGCAATGTTGAACTTTTTCAGTAGAATAAAATTACTATTATATCTGTAGATTTTTTTATTATTATTTTTTTATTTATTTACGACAATGGCATTTTTATACATTTTGATGGGGAATGGTCCAAACCCTAGAAACCACTTTTTATAAGGCATCTATCTATAATATATGTGTATATTTAGACATCAAGACATGCCTAAACCAATAAAAATACACATCAAGACATGTCTAAACCATTAGTAGTACATGGCCTATAACATGTTTTCGATTTTTTTTGTCTGGCAAGGTAAAAAATATTGATGTAGCCTAATGAGAAAAAATATAATAGTAGTTTACTGTTTCATTTTAATAATAATAATAATAATAATAATAAACTTAAAGCCGAAAATAATATCAAATACAAAGCTTTCAAACAAAACAAATCTTTTTTGAAAACACTGCACCAAAATGTTCAAACTTTATCTAATAAGATTTCAGCCATAGGTATCAATACTTATTGAAGAAGAAAATCCTGACATACTATGTATTACTGACCATAATTAATTTAAAAGAAGATCAAATAAATGAGATTAATTTTTCGGGTCACTATTTAGCAGCTTCTTACAGCAGAAAGTTGTCATAATTTGGTGGTGTCTGCATTTACGTCAAAAGTGGCTGCAAAGCAAAGGAAATAAAATTAAATAATGTGTGCCTAGAAAAGCAATTTGAAGTTTGTTGAGTCATAATACATGATTTTAAATCTGAAAAAGCTGTCTTGTGCATATCCAGGTCTCCAAATGGAAATAAAGCTACATTTCTTAAATGGCTAGATGCTACATTAAGCACGACCTTAAGTTCAAATCAATATAAATGTATAGCATGCGGAGAATTTCATTTTGACTCCTTAAAAAGGAATGATGTACCATTTAAGGACTTTGAGAATGTATTTAAATCTCATGGAATGAAGTTAAAAATAGATAGATATTCCAACCAGAGGCACTAATAAATCTGTGACTGCAATTGATTATATTGCTACTAATTTACAAGATGAGCACATTTACGAAATAAATAATATTTCTGCAGTTCTGACCACAAATAATAAAGATTAAGGCTCACAAAAAAATAATAACAACAAAACTCTGTTATGAGAAACTTTAATAATAAAAATATAAAGAAACTTATTTAAAATTTATCTGAAGAAACTTGGATCCAGGTATATGATTAAAGTTCAGTAGAAGACAAATATGAAGTATTTCATAACATTTTTACTAATTATTTTAATAAATGTTTTCCTTTCTTCAAAAAAGGTTATGCAAAAATAAAAAACAAACTGCCTTGGTTAACTTCTGGTGTTATTAAATCAAGAGAAAATCTGAAACTATTATATTCTAAATGCAAAATAGAAAAGTCTAAAGATTTTAAAAACTACCTGAGATATTACCAAAATATATACAATGCTGTTCTGAAAAAAGCGAAACAAAACTATTACTCTTTGGTGATAGAGAAGAGTATAAATACAACAAAGAAAGTTTGGAATATAATAAAGCAAGAAATTGCTGTAAATAACAAAAATAGCATTGAAGAAAAATTCTAGAAAATGGTAAAAAGCTCACAGAGTTATCAACAATAGCAAATGAGCTCAATACGTTAAGTGGTGCAAAATTAAGTCACCAACCACAATTACTTTCAGGTTGTGAAAACTCCGCTACAAGTTCGTTCTTTCAGTTTAAAGAAATAAATGAAAGTTATATTAAATACTTTATAACAATGATCAATAATTCTTATGCGATTTTGACGATGTGCCTTCATTTATTCTGAAATGATGTAGCATTGTGATCCAACTGATCCAACCGCTTAAGGCTCCGGTCTACCCCAGCCAAAACAACAACAATGCCGAATGCCGCCTCGCGGCATCGTTTTTTAAAACTAACCTCTTAAGATAGAGATTGGCTGTTAATTTTTTTTAAAGTAGAAAAAAGGATCTAGTCGGCTATCTTTTTATAATTTTAAAGTAAAATTTCTAATTTCAAATATAACTGTCTAAAATCCTCTGTTTTTCTCGATTTTTAACTGAAGTTTTCTATTGGTTTTAATGAACTAATTACAAAGGTGAAACAGAGAAAATTTAGTAGCGTTATTCTTCTTTAATATGACACCTTATTTATAGCTCTAGGCTTCATTTGGCCGAAGATAACACGATTCTTAAAAAACCCTTGCATTTGGGTGCGCGCCAGGGGTAGACCGGATGCAAGGGTTTTTTAGAATCGTGTTATCTTCTGCCAAATGAAGCCCAGAGCTATAAATAAGGCGTTATATTAAAGAAGAATAACGGTACTAATTTTCCTCTGTTTCACTTTTGTAATTAGTTCATTAAAACCAATAGAAAACTTCAGTTAAAATCGAGAAAAACAGATGATTTTAGACAGTTATAGCTGAAATTAGAAATTTTACTTTAAAATTCTAAAAAGATAGCCGACTAGATCCTTTTTCTACTTTAAGAAAAAGTTAACTGCCAATCTCTATCTTAATAGGTTAATTTTAACACACGATACCCGTAAACCTCTGCAACAATCAAACCCGCCTAGCGCTACGGCCGCGAGGCGGCATTCGGCATTGTTGTTGTTTTGGCTGGGGTGGACCGGAGCCTGAAACATATTAACAACAACTCTTATAAATGTGGATGTTTTCCGGCAATATTAAAAACATCTAAAATTATTCCCGTAATAAAAAAAAAGAAAGAAGGTAACAAAATCAGTAACATGAGACCCATAACTCTAACTTCTGTTTTTCAAAGGTCTTTGAAAAAATAATACATGAACAAATTATGGACTTCTTAGACAGTAAATCGATAATGTCTAGTTACCAGTTTGGTTTCTTGAGAGGACGATCAACAATAGATGCTATATATCAACTTATTTCTTCTGTAATTAATTATCTGGATCAAAATAAATCATCTCTTGCAATATTCCTGGAGATATCAAGAGCTTTTGATAGCATCAACCATCAGGCTCTGATAAACAATTTAAAATATATTGGTATTTCACACAATGCTCTAAAATGGATTGAATCATTTTTGACTGATAGGAATAATTATACTGAGATAAAAAATGAAATAAACTCCAGTATTTCTTTCAGTGTGAAAACTATTAATATAGGTGTCCCACAAGGAACTGTTCTTGGCCCACTGCTTTTTATAATATATGTTAGCGAAATTAATACAGTAATTGAAGAAGGAAAATTAATTTTATTTGCTGATGGCACCACTTTTTACCACTCTGATCTGGACCATTCTACATTAGAAATATCATCATTTGTACAAATTTCTAAAACTCTTGATTGGTTCAATAACAATGGCTTATTAGTAAATGGCTCTAAGACTAAATTGATGCCATTCAATAAAAACTTATCAAATAAAAAATTATTGTATGTTAATAATGATACAACTGTTAATTCATTAGAAAGTAATACATTTCTTGGCATAACAATCAATTCAAATCTTGCATGGCTTCGTCATATACAAGAAATATGTAATAAAATCAGTTCTGGTATATTGATGATAAAAATATTATCAAAATGTTGCACTTTGAAAGTTACCAAATTGATTCATTATTCATATATACATTCGTACCTGTCATCCGGAATTATATTTTGGGGATCGAGTACTGAAGTAGAAAAAGTTTTCAAGATGCAAAAAAGAGCTTTGAGGATGATGTGCCTAATCCCCAGCAGAAATTCGTGTAAACTACTTTTCAAAATTAATTCTTAATATTCTTACCCTTCCATCATTTTTATTTTTATATTAGAAGTTTCATGATAATATCCATAAAACTATTTGGCAATTTAAACTAAAAAAAGTCCAGTCAAACTAAAAAAAAAAAAAAAAAAAAAAAAAAATGCCACTGAACCTGGGCAAAATTGCTTCACAAACGATTGAAAGGGAATTCATCTCAACAAATGTTGCTTTATAACATGTCAAAAATCAGACAAAATCCGTCCATGGGAAAGTAGCAAAAAATCTATTTTAAAACTGTGTCAAAATTTCATATTTTGTGATTTATTTAAAAGTCTATCTATAGGTACTTTCACTTCAAAAAAAAATTATAGTACGGATTTTGTCTTCTGTTTTTTACGTTTTTGGGGTGCTAAATCCGAATTCAAAGTTTGTCTAAAGATATACCTTATAATTCTCGAGATATCTGAAAAACCTTTGAAGTTTTAATACTTTTTTTGGTATTTTGATTTTAACTCCGAAACCATACATTTTTTCTAAAAATATTTTATTAAGAAAAATTAAGTATAGACAATTCTTTTTACACATGCATGCATAAAGTAAATTTTTACAATCAACTATTATAAAACTAAAGCTCTTAAAAAATTTGGTAAATTTGGCTAATTAAAAAATGTCCTAATTTAATTTTTAATAACATTGAAACAAACCTTCGCAATCTTTGTTTGACAATAACACTATATACGCAAGGAAAGGGCATAAATTAACTAAAGATTTCATATAAAATCGGTATTTTGTGAGTGGTTTAATGTTCATGATATTAATAACAATATTTTATCTATAGCCACAAATCTTGGCCAGAAACTACTTTTAAATTATTTATTTTGTTTCTTGGCGACAATATTATATTGTTATTTTAATGAGCAGTATATATTTTGTATAATTTTCTTTAAAATATGGCCAAAAATAATTTTTCACAGCTGACCTGTATTCTCAACCAGTTTATAATTAGTTTAATCATTAAACTTTCGTTTTTCGTTAGTTAATTATTAATTTTTTTATTCAATTATTAAGTTTTTACTATAGACATGGGTACGTAGGCTTGCATAAACATCATAAGAATGTACATCAATCATTTAACAAATTTAAATAGGTTTCATATCGTGGTAGAAGTGTACAATAGATTTTTGCCCTAGCAGTATACCTTTTATTCTTATTAAATGTAATTTTTTTTTGCACTATCTCTTTCTAAAATGGTCTTTGCCAATGTATATGTGCGCAAGCATTGTAAACATATGGTATATCATTTGAAATTTAGCCAATTTTCAAATACTTCTAACTCTTTACCTGTTGATCGTAATAATAAACTTTATGCATATAATGTGTAGAAAATTTTGCCTACTTTAATTTTGTTACGAACATTAATTTTGAAAAAAAATCATGGTTTCGAAGATAAAAGTGAAATACTAAAAAATTACCAAAATTGTAATACTTGCACAAATATTTCGGAGAGCATGTGGAATATTTTGGTACTAACTTCAGATTCGGTTCATCACACCAAAAACATATAATACAGCAGAGGATTTCAACACTATATATTTTTTTTTACTTAAAAATATCAATTGCCTTTAGTAAGAGTAAATGGGTTTTATATAATATTTATATATATTTCTTTTTTGAATCAATTTACTCTCGTGTTTGAGAACTAAAATCCCATTTACGTAAAAAGAAATCAATGCACTTTTTCCATAACGAAATCAACATTGTAGTTAAAATTTTGTACCAATGGTCTTAGATATGCTGTAAAAATACAAAAAAATATGAAATCCTATTCAATCAAGCCGTAATGTGAAATGTGTGCAACAGGAAGCAGAGAGTTTCAAGTGTCTTATCAGATGTTCAGGGTGTGAACTACAATACAAACAATATAGCCTACGCAGAGTATTAAAGGTTACACTTTGATCTCAAAACACGAAGTATTCTAAATTATAGTATACACACAAATCATAACATTTGTATGATGTTGAAATTTTATTTTATTTTATTTTTATTAAAGTAATATTATATTTAATAACTTTGAAATTAAAAGCAAAAATGTTTTTCAGGTGCACGAAGTGATATTAGTTCTACTAAGAATAAAAGCATAACAATATTTTATTATGAAAATAGTACATCTGGATGTTGTATAGGTATTATAGACTGCATGAACATTAGTTGCTCTAGCCTAGTCCAACATTCTCTCCACGAAGAAGAGCGTAGACTATTTTTAAAATAGCGTTTAAAAGTCCTCCGAGATCGTAGGCGATTGGGGCAGGAACAGCTTTGGGGTTGGACTCTGAGACAGCGAACGTTGAAACCTGAAAAAGTTATCCTTTCACCTGTGCGTATACTTCAATTTAGAAGACACCACTCTTAAACTATTATACCCCGCTCAAAATAAATGTGCGGTCGAAACGCAGATTTCAACTCCCCAATTTTCCTCGGTTTCTCCCACGGCCAAGAATCCAACCAATCACAAGTAATTAAAATTACTACAGCTATTTTAATATCTCATATTTTAATATTAATATCTCATGTATTTATGCCAATGTTTGGCTTTTCCGTAAAGAAATATTATAATTTTGACGTTTTTGAGATGAAACAAGAAGTGCTTCCAACGGCATACAAGGGAAGTAACACGATCAACAGCGGTATTTTTTGCTAAGAATTTTAAGGAAAATTTTAAAATAACAACTGATTGTGAAAAAATTGGGGAATTCATGAAGGTATTGAGCGAATTTTCCTTGTGGTAAGAAATAAGATTCTGCCTTTCGACCGCGCATTATTTTGATCGGGATATAAATATGTAACTTATTAAAGATAACACGGCCAAAAAACGCTATCACGTATTGAAAAACATTTTAATTTTATTTATTTTCCTAGTTAATTACACTAATATTAACACTTAAATGTTCGAAGGGACACGATGCCGTATACAAAATAGTTGACAATGGGCAAGATCTTGAATAAACCATTTGTATTCATAATGCGTAAAAATACGGTCCATATAAAACTTTGTCTTCTAGTTTCCGTCTGAAATTTCTATTGCGTTCTGGAGTCTTAAGCAGGTATAGAATTCCTAGAATTTCCTATAATTCCTATCCTAGAATCTTGTGCAGCCCAATGTTCTCTCCTCTCAAGACGGCGTAGAGGATCTTTAGGACGGCGTTCAGGATTCCGCCCAAGTCGTAGGCGATGGGGGCGGGGGCGGGGGCGGGCGCTGGCTCGGGGTTGGGTTCTGCCGCCGGCGCCGCTCTCGATGTGCTCTGAAATATTTTTCAGAAAAAAAACCGTTAAATTACAACATTCGGTTTTCTGAAAAACAATTTACTTCACCGTTTTTATTTCTAAGGCTACTATATCAAAAATTAATTTTCGAAAAAAAATCACATAAAAACATAATGAAAACTTGCTTACTAACATTTATTTTAGTATCTGGGGGTCGAGCATTTGTTCGGTAAACTAACCGCATACTACTTAATAGTATCATTTTACAGCATTTCATTTAAGCTGCGTCCGCACTGGGCGAACATTCGCGGCTAACTTGTTCGGCGAACACAAAAAATCAACAAACATTCTTAACGAACAATTACCAGCCATATGATTTACATTCTAAAACGTTAGCAACGAACAAACAAATGTTCGGAAGAACTTTGTTTGGCGAACATGTTCTGCCAGTGCGGACGCGGCTTAACTAACTACAATGGAAAAACCCATATTTTCCTACTGGGGCATGTGGTTAGTGCTTTGAGAATCTTTTTTCAGCTACTTTTGTTTTTGTTTTAAACTCCATAAGACCAATGATAAATGTTTAAAAATTTCAATAATTCAAGATCATAGACAAATAATTTATTTTCTATCATAGACAAATAATTTATTTTCTATCATAGAAACTTATGTAAAGATACTAGGATTTATACTAGAACTAAGCTATTTCCAAAGTTTGAAGAAAGTCGTTGAAGCCATTTTCGAAATCCGATTACATACATACATACATACAAATATTATACCTTACTCGTATTAGAGTATTTCTTTTCACACACAGTACACCATACACAAAGATAGGCTAATGCCTTAATGGTAGGTGACAAATCAGCTGGTTAAATCTAACAATTACTGATGACTATATATCACTATATCACTATTTTGAGACAGGGACCTCACATAGTGGATATTTTAACCTGAATATGAATGAGAGATGTGTGTAGGATGATTGTGGCACGATCTTGTAGTCTTGTTACTGACTAAGGCTAAAATTCTCCTTAGACAGGACTGTTAATTAATAGCCACTGGTATCTAGGGACCTACAGTTTAACGTGGGATCCGAACCACGATTTTTCCCTCATATATACGAATTGGTCTAATTTACAGTGCGGACGTTAATCCCCGCAAATCCTAGGGAATATCGCATGTCTTATAACTATCCACAATTCGTGACCTTCAAGTAGCAGATTTACAGGACGATGCCACCATCCTAGACTAGATAACTTATATTTACTAACAAGGGAGGTGAAACTATTAAAGTTGTTGTTTTAAGTATATTTTCTATGTCAGCACTGAGAAACTCATCAAAACTGTGAAACATATTATAGCTAGGTATTTAGTGAGAGTTCTTAAACTTTACTTGAGAGAAATTTTTACTTCGGAAGCAAGTTTACCATAAAGACGAATAGGCTGGTATGACGGAGATCACTCTAAGGCATTGACTTATGAAGTGGATATTGAATTTTTTTGTTTCTTGTTGGGTAGTAGTGAGATGTGACTTAAGTGAATTTATGCAGATTTATTTTTACAAACAGGAGAGTTTATATGTTGTACTATATGCAGGACAATGGTAAGATATTCGATTTTCTAAACAGAGGTCTGCTTTTGGTAATATGGTTTACGTAGATCATTGTTCGTATTATACTTTTTTGAATCTTGAAAATATAATAAGTGGACTGTGAGTTGTCCCCAAAATTTGTACCATAGGTTAAGTGTGAGAAGATGTATGCATAATACATTATCTTTAGAGTTGCAAAATCTACAGTTCTAGAAAGAGTGCGGAGTGGCCTTTATGTAATACTTTTATAGATTAGCTTTGTGGAGGTCCCATTTTAATTTAGAAACCAACTGTAGACCAAGAAATTCGCCATTTTGAAATCTCTTAATTGTATTGTTCAAATGAAATTCATCTGAATGTTTTGTGTCTGAGTAATTTTAATGAAATGTTATAATGAATATTATACTGTTGTTAAGAAGAAGGCCATTACGTTTGAACAATAAATTAATTAATCGAAGATCAGCAGTCAGTTGTTGCGTTAATATAGGATATATACTGTCAAAAATATATACTGTTGAATGTAATAAGGTTGAATGTGATGTGGTGGGATTATGCCTATCATAGATGAGTCTCACGAAAGAAATTGAGGGTGAAAAATAGGAATAAAATAGGAGTTAAATCAGCATCACATTCTCATGGTGAGGATGATCGCATGAAGCAGCATGATACTATTGCATTTCTAATATCAAAGATGCTGAAAGTATTACAAATATTACTAACAAATTACGCTAAAAATCTGCAAAACTTTAAAATTTTGATTTCAAACTGTTTTATTGTAAAGAAAAAAAGTATTAAATATTTACTATGGTACCGAATCACACTGGTTTATTTCTGGAAGAAATATTTCTGGTAGTCGGCAAACTATAGTAATAGATTTAATGTAAATGTACCCAAATGTTGTTATCGCACTCTACACGCACTCTACGAAAAGCATCTATTTCCAACGTCAGTTTTGGAGTGGGAAAACAAGCAACTCCAGATTCTGGTCACTAATAGAAGAAATTCTCGCAAAAGTAGCACTTGTAACGCTATGAGCATTTTTTTTAAACTGCCTTTTCGATTATTTACGAAAACTTCAAGATAACAATTGTATTAAGTTAGGTTATACTTGTCATTGTACCGCTGAAATTAATCAAGCAAATAACAGTTTATACAAAAAAAACTGCGTTATTTAATTATTATTATTAAATATTTCATTACAGTATGATAAAAAAATAGTTCAAAACTGGTTTGAAAATGTGATGCCTAAGTCTGAATTTCGCGATCGGCTTATGCCTGCATGTAAACTCGATCGTTGAACGGAAAATGTCACTTTCCACGCTGGTGATAAAGTATACGGTTATGGATTTAAAATAACTTAAAATGTATAAACTCATTTTTAAGTTAAGAGTTGATTGAATGTTAATCCAAAATAACAACAAAATACTCCGACTTAAAAAGAGACAAATATTAATGATCTCAAGAAAGTATGTGTCTTTTCCATAATTTCCGGCTCAAGGCAATGGGACTCAATAAGAAACAGGGTTTTTTTTATTTCCTTTAGAGCTGCACCCCACAGAGCCTCAAAACTCTATAGATCCTACGTGGTTGAAATTTAACGTGAACGTTCCTCTTTCCTTATAGTGCTTACTAAGAAAAGGTTTTACAAATATAGTTTTTTAAGTTTCTTGGGGCTGCACCCTACTGGAATTAAGAATTACCCTATAGCCTTTACGGGGTTGAAATTTTATATAGACGGTTCTCTTTGGTCATAGAACTCAATGAGAAACTGACTGTCCTCACTGGCCGAACTTTCGTGGCAAACTTGTTGGGCGACCACAAAAAATCAACTTACAATTCCGGTATTACACTATCATAGTTTTATGACATAAATCTATTTTTATACATCTTTGATCAAACATAGTACAGTGTGATGGGTCAAATATTATAATAGTTCACCTGTGATCATATGTCTATGATTGCTACAGAAATCATCTTTATATTGATTTCACAAACAAAATACCAATAATTGTAATTATTAAACTGTATAATAATGAAAATAAACAAACTGTTTGTTTTAATAATTTTATCACAAAAATTTCATAAAGTGTAATTAGATATATAATTAAATATATGGTAATATATTTACGTTATAGAACTATGATAGTGTAATACCGGTCTAACGATTAAACTTTTACCATATGACTCGCTAGAAATAAGACTAACAAACAAATAAAGGTTCGGCCAGTGCAGACATCGCTTTTCAGGAGACTACAATATCGGCCCAGTCGAGTGTAATAGTTATAGTAATACGTTTGGCTGTTCAAAAGTTTTAATATCAATAAATTGTTATCCCTTAAAACTTCAAAAAGACAAAGAAAAACATAAGGATTGCGAAAAATTGATGTTTTAAGAAAGTAATAATAAAAATTATATTCTTAAAACATCCATACATATGTTCAGAATGTAGTAGTGGCTGATAGGACATAGAATTATTCTAGTGAATTAACCAACATTCTATGAAGAAAACATATTAATAAAGAAATTAAATCGTTTGGTCTTAGTATAATAACAAAAGTGTAATCATTTGGTGAATATCAGTTTAAGTGTTACTATTTAATTTAGTTCTTAATAGTATGAGTAAAATGTGGTTAACCGGAGTTGGATACCGCCTTAATTAACACAGCGTTGAACAGTGCTCAGCCTTGCACTGCGTTAGCTACATTGGTATGTACAATGTTGTATCACTTGCTAATATTACACACATATATTTTAGTAGATTTCCTTTAATTTCTTTTCGTTGATGTTCATGAATACAGATTTACGAATTTGATTTCAATCACCAAAGTTTTAGGTATCTACGTAAAATAAATTTCCACTTCTAAAAATTAAAGTATGTCCTTTTTACAAATAGTTATCGTATAGTTTCAAAATTGAGAACAGTATTTTTTTGTTTATAATAATGGATCTATTCAAATTCAAATTCATTAATTTCGAAAAAAACACAACATACAAACTGTATGTTGGCAGATCTATGGAAAAAGGGTGTCATAGCCTTTAGAGATGTATAAAGATTAAATAAGATCAATGTATACAGAACCAAATAAGTAGGGACATCCCATGTTAACAATTTTTGTTTTGCCCTCGAAGACCAGTGGAAAATAAATTATGCTGGTTACTTCTCCTTATTGTCACGGGAAGCGCTCATTCTACGTCTTAAATGCCAAAATGAGCACATTTGTTTACAAAAAATCAAAACAATAACATTATTCTGCAAAATTAATGATGAGCAATCTGAGATTAAGCAATCTGTATTCATTCAACCAATCATCATAATCCTTACTTAAATAAAATTATCATAATCATTAAATAAATATTAAATCTTGTTGAAGGGCGGCGTTCTCACTTCCCAATAATAATGTCCCTACTTATTCGGTTCGGCATACACTGATAAGGTATAACTAGGTTTATACATTAACCTCTGTTTACCAAGAAGATCTCATTCTTCATGATACTTATGTTATGATACTAAATCTATTCATAAAATTGAGTGATCTTAAAGTGGTTTAACATGAGTTTGATTTTTAAAAATAATAAAAAATGTCAATTTGTAAAAAAATATTCTCAGGTTTACCTCGTAATTATAAAAGTTTTATTCCAATTTATGTTTAAAAGAAACTCCAAATATTATGATTAGGAAAAAAAACATAAGCAGGAAAAATCCATTGCTTGTTTTAGTTTGGAATGAACCTATCTCAAATTTAATTTTTATAATGTTTTTATTAAGTAAAAATACTTTCCTAACACCGCATTCATTCCTCATCTACCTACACTTAGCGCAACGTTCTGGTCAGAATTATATGGATCGTATTATGTAGGGCAAAGAGTTCCAGAGGTGACAAGTTAGTACTTAAAAACAGTGGTTATCTGTTGAAAAATGAGTTTTTTGTTGTGTTTAATTCTAATTGTAATAAACCAGTATGGGGATTACTTGCACCTCTCATCTAACATTTATTGGCAGATAGTTTGGGATTCCAAGTTTGGTTGCAGAACTATTCATCTATCTGATGTCTGATAATTTTAATGAAGATGAATGATGATGTAGAAAGGTGTAATGCCGTCATCTCGTTAAGGATAGCTAAAAAATTGAATGCGGTAATTTTGAGTTCGTTATTGTTTTGTTTAGCCTTATGCTATTATCATGTCATTGTGTACAATGTTGAATTAAGGAAAGTGTGCCATGTAGATACAGAATTTGACTAAAAAAGGTTTAATCCAGAAAGGCAAAAGTCGTTACATCTTTAAACACTTTAGCCAGAGCATGTATTTACAACACTTAAAAGGAAGCTGATATGAGTTTTAGTTAGATCACAATTGGTGATATTCGAATGATTTACCTTATATCAATTTTATGTCTCAATTATGTGCTTGAGTGAAGTGATCTAAATTTTCATCATATGAGATTCGACCAATTCCAATGTACAGTTATCTTGGGAGGAAATACATTTGCTGTTAAGCAATATAACAGCGGATAAATTTTCTTAAGAAGACACAACCGTAGGACAATTTATGTACCTTAGGAAAATTGATGTAAAATAAACATCATGGTCTGAACTACAAATTTATTCGATTACTTTAATTAAGTGATACATTTAATTTAGTAAAAAAAGCTAATATATCTTCCACTAGGATAAGTGATGAAATAATATGAATAAATAACAATAGAGTCGTTCCTAACTGACTAACTAATATCACAGTAATATAGAAAACAATTTTATACAAGATAAGTAGAAAAACTATAAAAATGAACAGTAGTAGCTGTATCAAGAAATTTTTGTATGATATTCCATTGACCTCACAGAATTTTAATACCAAGTAATATAAACACACTGATTACTTTTCAGAGTAATACATTTTTAACAAGTAATAAGATACAACCTTAAAAATCCAAAAATCCAGGACAAATTAGAGAGATTGTCTCAGTTTTTGTCTTGTTGTCCTTTTCCGTTAACACACGTTAAACCACTTGTTTATGTTAGCCACTTATCTACACAATATCGAGCTCACTCACCGCCAAGACTGACAAGATAATCAAGCAAAGGCTCAACGCGTATTTCGCCATCTTGAGCCGTTATTATTCCCACCCGCGGAAAATCTTTATCAATATTTCATTCCATCATCGACAGCCACCATCTGAGAACCAACAGTCTTATCTCCTTCCCTGAGGAATACGTTATATATTATGCAGCTCACGAGGCGTGATAACGAAAAGAACGCGGCGCAGAACACCAAGCACAAGCAGCGTTGTGAGTCGCTCGTCACGCCATGCAGGCCTAAGATATAGGGGATTAACTAAGTAATGTTTTAAAGGATTTTGGTAAGGTATTATAAGACACTTTGCAAAGAAAACATAAATATAACTAAACTTACGGGTGAATTGCAGAACAAAGTTGTGAACTAGGTTACGAGCGTAATAATTAGGAGTTCAAATTCAACTGTCAAATGATATATTGTAACATTGTTATTTTCTATATTTTTAAGACATTAATTTATTTTAATCAATCGTTTGATTTAGAACTAGGGTTGGTTTACAAACATAACAGTTATTTTTGATAACTTTTAACAAATGTCTATGTTATAAATGACTGGCTGACTTACCCGTGCTTTGCAACAGTACTCACATTGCAATGCCAGCCCGAGGAAATTTATGCCCTTCAGGATTCCTCGTTCGCTGCGCTCACCCCACATCAGGTTCAGCTCGTTCGCTGCCCCTCACTCGCCTCAAGTTTGTAATATATTTTAGTTTTTTATTAACAATCTTCCCTCAATACTTTAAAGAACAGTTCAGGTGAGGTCGTTTGATGCACTCGCTCACTATCACGTTTACCTCATTCGATGCCCTCACTAACTTCAAGTCTATCCTTTAATTTTTAATTACCAATCTCTTTATAAATTAATATTCCTAAATGTAATCATGTGTTAATCACTAATATACAAGAAAACGTTCTATATACATCGAGTTTGCATACAGGTGATTCACGAGGATGTGCGGAAACTTCGGGAGCTGATTCTACGCATGAAAATAATCAGAAAAGGACGTGTAAGCATATGTCCTAAGATGCTTAGTTTGGTTGCTAAAGTCATTTTGTTTCTTTTATACTTAATAAGTTTTATTTCCATAACGGATTGATGTATTTACGTCATATTTGGCATGTACCTTTATCACAACAATTTTATTTTTCAGAAACAATTCTTATTTTTCGATGTATATTTTCAAAATAACGGCCATTTTGAATGTTTAAACTCAAATTTCTCAAAAACAGCAAATTTAAAAAAGTTTTACAAAAGACAAAAAGTTGACAAATTAAATTATCTCAACAATGATACCAAGTTTATAAAGATTTGACAACGAAGAATGGAGTTATTGTGGTTTTATTGCACAAAAACATTGATTTTGCATTATAATTGATGCCAATTTAATAAATTTTTATTTCAAATCTCTGTAAGGCCTTACCGTTTGGTCACTAGAGCTAAAATACTAAAATTAAGATTTATCTAGTGGGCCAAAACCCATTATTTACCACTACTTATGTTCTCAGAACTGGGAAAAAGCTAAAAAAAGGTCTATCACAATAGTTATATAAAGATTTTTGTAGTACAAACCGTTTAGTCGCTAGAGCCAAAAATCTAAAATTGAATTTCACAAAAATCGGTCTGGAGGGTTAACGGTGAGAAATACGCCAAAAAATCTAAGGATCAAAATTTGAGTTCATCCAATTCCCTATCGTAGTATTTCTATCAGATTTTTTAATAGGACCTACCATTTTCCGCTAGAGCTAAAAAACTAAAATCCTAAATTCGCCATTTTTAATTTTTTGGAAGAGGTTAAAGTTTTTAATTCTTGGATTTTATGATTTTGCCTTAATGTTAACCATGCAAAATATGTCTTTACAGGTCCATGCCAAATTTCACGTCTCTAGCTCAAGCGATTGCTTCAGGATTTTGTAAGTGAGTGAGTGAGTTACAACTGCGCTTGTATATATTTTAGACAAATATATAAATTGTATACATGTATACATATACATATATGTAGACAACACATGTCATATATGTATCATATATGTACATATATGTATTGTTGTATACATATATTGTATATATTGGCTTTGTATATATTTTGTTGTTGTTGATTTTTGTATATATATATATATATATATATATATATATATATATATATATATATATATATATATATATATATATATATATATATATATATATATATATATATATATAGACTATATATATATATATCTAGACAGTATATATACTAGATAACAGCCCCTAATAAATTACGTCGAAATTTGATTGATTGCTCTAAAGAGATGTGATGATTCATAAGTTTCAATAGTAAATTGTGAACAGCTAGTGTTACACTATAACAATAATCGTTAATCATTTTGGAAAGCTCTTCTTATTGGAAATATATATATATATTAATTTTAAATTGAAAACTCAAAAAATCCAATAAATATGTTTAATTTTTGGTTAACCAAAAATTAAACATATTTATTGGATTTTTGAAGTTTTTAATTTAAAATTAATATAAATAATCGTTAATTCTTTGATAGGATTTCAAAGTATAGTACGAGAATTTGTAAAAACCGAACATAATGATAACAGCTTTTTTACTATGTCTCCATTCTTTCCATTCCAGTAATCTTGCCAATTGGTATCATGATTTTTTTTACTGTCACTAAACCTTTTCAAAAAGTTTTGTTTACTAGATCTCTTGATTGCACTTTATTTACATCTCCCTCCTTATTTTTAGCATTCTTTCTTATTTATTTTATTTATAAACTCTTAATAGTTCATCTCTTGGACCTTCATCTTTTTGTACTTTTTGTATATTAGTGAAACCACTAAACAAAAAGGTAAGAATAGTAACAAATTAGTTTGGATGACTATTTGAAGAAGTTAACATATATAACTGGATTGGATATGTGAATGAGTATTTTATTTTATAATAAAAAGATTGTTTTTTCGTTTATAAAAAAGTTTAGTAATTGATCCGGTTAAGATATCAAAACATTATGTGTATTCAAAGTACTCCATAATTAACATAGGTTATCTAGAATTAGAGTAAATGCTATCATCTACAATAAATACTCTCTAGGGTGGTCCGGACCTGGTGTTAACCTTTTGTTGGGGTAAAGAGCAACACAAATGTGAGTCAAATCCACAATTTAAAAAATTTTTAATCGCAGTTTCGGCGCGTACCTGTGTTTTGAATCGCAGTTTCGGTGCGCCCTGTTAAAAAAAAAAATCAAATAATTAATCTCTAGTAGATTGTGTAAAATAGAATTTTTTCAATGTGGATTTTAGTCACACTTGTTGATCTTTCACCATAAACAGCTTAGACCTAGGTCCGGACCCCCCTTTAGTAACAATAATGTTATTTATTCCTCAGCTATTAACTATTTATATATCACTGCTGCTTTCAAAATAAATGCAATCTTAGTTAGTATACATTCTTAAATTTGTTATCATCTTTCAATAATCATAGATGGAATTAAGAGGATAACTTCTTAAATAAGTTTTAATTTTCATTTTACGTATTTGCAAAATGAACAACTGCACCGCGCGCAGGGCAGTTAGCCTGATACCTTTTCTCATCAAACAATGTAAACCCACAACTTCCTCACACGCTGGGCAGTTGAACAAAGTACATATTCATAAATGTACAACTGCACCCACACGCGGGCCACTTACACTATTAACTTTTCTCATCAAAGGAAGTAAAACCACACCTTCCCCTCACGCTGGGCAGTTACCAAAAGTACATTTATACAAAATGTACAGTAGACCCGCATTCGGGGCAGTTAACTAAAGTACATACTTCCAAATGTACAACTGCCCCATTGAAAGTAACACTTGCAATTTTGAAAGTCTGGTTTTTGGTGTCAACCTGGCAATTTACTTTTGCCCAAATCAGCTCAATGGAATTGTAGTGGGCATTATGAGGAGGCAAACGGATTACCTCGTGCCCCATTTCATTTGCTATATTATCAAGCTCACACACTTTGGTGGCGTTTTTTGTCTCATTATTACAAAGCAGTTCCGCTTTTGTTTCCTCTGGCTTGAAAGGTACTTTATGTTTGACCAGCCACTCCTAGACTTTATCCTTTCTCCAGCTGGAGCAGGGGATTTTATCTGCTTAAGCCGCGGCCACACGAGCGTTTTAGCGAATTTCCTATAAGGAATAAGCTATTACCGTAGGTCTCATGTTAAGACCTAAGCCCGGGACCACGTTACTTTTTCGTTTTAAGGTGCCCAGAGACCAAAAATAATTGTCATAATATATATATATGTATATATATATGTATGTATGTGTCCCTAGACATGATAACTATCGTAAAAACGGTCCGATCTACACCAAATTTGGTAGAGATATGTAATCCTACGTTTATTCGGATGAGTTCGTAAACCAGACATATCGACCTACCAGAAGGGGTAGTTTTGGGGGGTTTTATACACCAAAAATGTTTTTTTGCATTTTTCAAATATCATTTTTTTAATATTTAATTTTTATTTTCACCATTGAATATAGTTTTAAAAACACACAATTTAGTATTTTGAAGCTTTGCTTTATCTTCATTGGTTACCGAGATTAGTTTTATACTATTTTCTCTACAATTTTATAGTTAATGGATAAAAAATAAATAAATAATTTTAGATTGTTAAGTGGTTAAGTATTACTTTGAGTTACTTAACCATGTAAATCAGATGATCAATGAAAAGGAAATAGCAATTTAAAAAAGTAAATTTTTTGCATATTTCGCACTACCTCAGTTACCACAGAGGGAGCTGTTTTTGTCGAGTTTCGACAGGCAACGACTCGTAACTTATTAATACCCCCCGTCGCAGCAGACCTGCGTACTCAGCGAATTTCCAAATTAGTAATATTAATTTTGACCAGCTAAACTTGTAAACAAAATTTCATCACGTACTCATAAATAGGGAAATAAATGTCTATTCTCCTTAAGATAACTATAGGGAAAGAGTATGCAGGTATGCTGCCATGGGGGACACTAAAAGTAGGTTTTTGGCATAGAAAAAATTTATTTCGACCTTATAAAGCCATATAGTAAGTTTCATCAATATCTGCAAATAAATAAAAGAGTTTGCCTATTCTCCTTATGATTAACATGGGAAAAGAGTATGCAGGTTTGCTGCCATGATAAGTACAAAAACCAAGATTTTTTACCTTAAATGGATGAATCTCAACCAAATGAAGCTAAATACCAAGTTTCATCCAAAAATATTGGTTAATAAGTGAAATATTAACACATCCTTATTCTCCATAAGATTAACATTGGAGCCCCAAAAGACAATGTACTGTCTTTAGACTTTGTAATATCTCGGTAACCAATGGAGATGGAGAAAAGCTTCAAGATACTAAATTGTGTGTTTTTTTGAGCTAAATCCAATGGTCAAAATAAAAATTTAAAATTTTTAAAATTTACATATGGAAAATTCAAAAATCTATTTTTGGGGTACAAAACCCCTCAAAACTACCCCTTCCGGTAGGTCGATATGTCTGGTTTTCGAACTCATCCGAATAAACGTAGGATTACACATCTCTACCAAATTTGGTGTCGATCGGACCATTTTTACGAGAGTTATCGTGTCTAGGGACACATATATACTTATACATATGTATATATATATATATATATATACATATATATATATATATATATATATATATATATATATATAAATTTTAATGACTATTATTTTTGGTCTCTGGGCACCTCAAAACGAAAAAGTAACATGGTCCCGGGCTTAAGTCTTACCATGAGACCTACGGTAATAGCTTATTCCCTATGGGAAATTCGCTACAAACGTTATTTAAGGAAATCTGGTACTCGAACATCTTTGTTACGAGTTAATTTTTTTACAGTTTAAATCTCTTCCCCACCCCAATATTCTTGAGAAGAACCAAGTTAAAAAAATGACCTGTACATCTATAAGACTTTAATATATTTAAAATGTCATGGACAAATGTTCATCCCACCAACACATTGTTATAACACGATAAATATAAATTAAAGAACTGCTGTAATGCAAAACTTAAAACTTTTGAATCCAAACAAGGTTATCCTGGGGTGAATCTTTTCCAAAAAAACTGTCAAACGAACTCAGATCAGTTGAAAACAAATACAGCTTCAGGTGCAAGCTGAAATGTTATCTCGTTAAAAGGTACCTATGTAAGATCGAGGACCCATAATTTGGAGTTTTTTACCTAACAAATCAAATTTTAGTCTTTAGTATTTTGAAGCTTTGCTCTATCTCCATTGGTTACCGAGATATCAAAAAGTCTAAAGACAGTACATTGTATTTTGGGGCTCCAATGTTAATGTTATGGAGGATAAGGATTTGTTAATATTTCACTTATTAACCAATATTTTTGGGTGTAACTTGGTATTTAGTTTCATTTGGTTGAGCTTAATTTATTTATGGTAAAAACTCTTGGTTTTTGTGCTTATCATGGCAGCAAACCTGCATACTCTTTTCCCATGTTAATCATATGGAAAATAGGCAAACTTGTTTATTTATGGACAGATATAGATGAAACTAAGTTTATGGCTTCATATGGTCGAGATAAATTTTTTATGCTAAAAACGTACTTTTAGTGTTCCCCATGGCGGCATCCTGCATACTCTTTCCCTATATTTATCAGGAGAATAAACATTTATTTCCCTATTTATGAGCACGTGATTAAATTTTGTTTACAGATTTATCTAGTCAAAATAATTTTACTAATTTGGAAATTCGCGGAGTACGCAGGTCTGCTGCGACGGGGTGTATTTTCACTCACAAACGCAGCATGAAAACAATAGCAAAATGAGCAGCATTAAATGTTATGGTGTATGCCACACGAGGTGTGTTTTCCCGCACTAGCTGTTATAATCCTATTCTATAATACGAGAAATTTCTGAAGAGATGTGTGTTCCATGATCTCGAAATCTTTCGGTTAGAATTTGCTTTAACTTTCCATTTAAGAGTGTTTTGGCCCAAAAATAAGTTTAGAAACAGCCTTAATCCCAGGAAAAATCGAATTTGGTCTAAATTTAAATTTAAAAATCGTAATTTTAAACATAGGTCTTATGGGTTGCTATTTTGGCAACGAAATAACAACTAAAAGTAAACAAAAATAAAGCAACATGAATTTTAAGCAGTTTTTTTTTAACAGCTGTTATCTGTGAAGAGTCTGGTGTAGATTTGATAGCTTGATTACCATGTGACACTATAAAAAAATCGAATTAAAACCAACGAGCAAGGCAAACCTGGTACTTATAATTAAATGATAAAAATTCAAGCAGCGTGAAAACAAGCTAGTATTTACCGCGTGAAAAACGTTCGTGTGGCCGGGCACTAGTGGGTGAAAAACGCTCGTTTGCCCGCAGCCTAACAAACTCGCCCAGTATTTTTCAGATTTTAAACTTGTCCTTTATACTGATAAAACCAACACCATTTTCATTCAAACTTTGCAAAGACTCAACTAAAGATAAACACAACTCCTAGTTCCTTCATGGGGGGCCATCAGTTAGAACTTTCTTCAACAATGGGTGTGGAGCTGGATTCTAAACTTACCTGGAATGCTCATGTTTAAATTCTTTGCAGCAGGATTTCCTGCAGTTTGTGCGTGTTGAGGTACGGCGACTATGAAAGTCGGCACCAAAACCTGTCCATCGGCAAAAATCGTTGAAGCGTTATTAATGTCACAATGAAAGTCGGCACCAGGAAGGTTTTGCAGTGGCCTCAGGTAGTCTCCCCTCCACAGTGCCGTCTTACCCCTATTTCTCTGGTCGTTAGCCCCCTTGCTAACTCTCTCACCACTTCCCTTAGATCAGTGCAGGGTTCAGCTCCATTGATGATTTTGACATTCCTCTATTGATTACCGTCGACCCTTGGAAGTATTTGCTGCACCGATGGTCAGTCGGGTGCTCTGTTCCCAATTTTTGTATCGCACGCGGTCACTCGTTTTTTAAGACAGTAAAATGCGGATAACCTACTGAGACAGTAATTAGTTACTTTCGAACAAATACCACAAGTATTTATTTTTTAGGTAATATGTGAAAGAATGTAAATGTTTGGGAGCGGTATACGTTAGATGATATATTTAAACTGTAAAAAAATATACACGTAAGTTCGTTACAGTTTTGTCCTGCATCTGCAAATATATAAAGTAACAGATAAGAAATGCCTAGGCATACAGCCTTCTATAAAGAAACAATTAAACTGATTAATAGTAGAACCGGAACATAATAAGTTCAACAATCCACAAACATCATTTTGTAACGATGAATTTTAGCTTTTACGGACCGGAATCTATTAAACACATTTGTCTAAAATATAATGAGAGTTGTCACGATTTATTCATACTAGTATACGTGTTGCTCGAAATCGAGCAATTTATTTTAATACCATACAAAAGTTACTTTTTGCTCTAAATCAATGACATCTGACCAATCCAATATTGTGAATCTCTTTAATCACCAAAACTACACGTACTTACAGCTGATCATTAACATATGTTTAAAATGTTTTATTCAATCCCAACGTTTATTTAAATGGGAAACTTTGAGATTTCAATGGTGGATAGCGCCTTTATTTTAAGTCCGATTCTCATCAACTTTTGGCGGAAACAACTACAGATCAAGCCCTATCCAATGACACCAAAAACTTGAAAATCGGTTAAAAATTGTAGGAGGAGTTCTCAAGACAAAAAAACCCTTAGCGTATTAAATAAGTATAGATTATCGTGTAAGATGGGTTGTGGTCAAAGTTTTATCAACGAATAACATGAAAATCACAAGTATGGAGAGTAAAAAAAATGTATACTTAACTATACGTTAATAAAATCATTAATTTAAAGATGATTCGGTTCCTAAATTGTGTAGATAGGCAATAAAATATCTACTATATATTTGTCAAATACCACTGACTCACGTATCAACGCACAGCCTAAACTACTAGACCTAGAACCTTGAAATTTTGTATGGACGTTCCTTTTAGGGTGTAGGCATCCACTAAGAAACGGTTTTTGAAAATTCCCAATGGGCGCCGCCCTACAGAGGGTCAAAGTTCGCGTGGAGTTCGAGTAGGGAGAATAATTTGTTTTGATTTTTTGTTTACATTATCGCAGATGATAACTAGGTAAGATGAAAGCAGTTGTCTGCTATTTAATTTCGCCAACAGCTGTTAGCACATACTAGTAGTGGCAAATTGCCGGTTCTGGCTCATGACGTCATCACGATGACGTCAGCAGCGATGGCGTCATCAATGACGTCACTAATGACGGCACCAATGACGTCATATGACGTCACCATGACGTTACACCTATGACATCATGGTGACGTCATTACCGCTGACGTCATCATGATGACGTCACTGACATTAATTAGGTCAAGGTCACGCAAGAGTACAAAAAATTTTTTTGCACTTTTGCGATTCCTCAAAACATGGCGAGAAATTGAAATTTCTCGAGGAATCACAAAAGTGCAACAAAAAAAAAAATAATTTTTTTATTCCCTAGCGATTAGACTCTAGACCTAATATAACCGTCAGAGATTATTGACCTCAATCCAGAACCAGCAAATAAAAAAAATATTTTTTATATTTGACTTACCCACCGAGACTGAGAGCCGAAGAATAATTAATTTCTTCAAACATCCGACAGTTCGACAAACGACACGCGATCCGAACAGCACCGCGTCCGAAGGGAAACTGACTTGAGCGCAGGCGGTTCCCCAGGTACCCGGCCTAGTGGTGGGGATAAGGAGGTGGTGGGGGTAAATTGGTCAGAAGGAAGAAAAATTAAAATTTTTGCAACAACTCATCCGAGTCTGTCCCTTACCGGACCTCCGTAAGTCGGATTATAAATATTTTCTGAGAAATATTTATTTTTTATTCTTTCTCAGGTGATCTTGGAACTTGGTTGGGAATTGGAGTCACCAACGTAACCTTACTGGCAAAAGTTAGCTCGTCTAAAAGTTTCTGAAACATTTTATCATCCATAGTGATATTTGTGTCCCTTGAGTAAAATTTTGGATTATTTTTGAAGCAACGTTTCATTTTTGTTAAATTGGAAGTCTTGGACACCTTAACAGAATTATTTTGCTTGGCCAGCAAAAATTTTACTCTTAATAATTTTTCTCGCAAAGTTTCAGCCATAGATGTGTCTCACAGTAAGGTTTGGATATAACTGAAACACTCAGTCAAGTGTTGCTCCATAAGGAAGTAGTGGGGGAACAGGGCTATAGTGGGGGAATGAGTAGTGGAGGGGGTAATGCGGACTGTTGTTGGCAAGTGTAGAAACAGTTTGCTGGGAACTGTCCAAGGAGTAACACGTACTGTGCAGAAAAATTAACCGAGAGACTTGTGTAAAATTTAACTCCAAGAAATACTTAATGTAAGACTAAAAGAGGTAGAGCCAAATGAAAAATAATTTTGTAGGAGACGAGCATGGATCAGTTTTGTAGTAAAGTTCAAAATCCACTTGTGTGGAATAAAATTAAATTGTGAGCGAAAAATATTTAGCCACACCTGCAAAATACAAGTGTAGGAAAATATTAGGAGACCTGTATAGCTAAATAAAAATTAATTTTGTATGAAACAGTCTTCCAGCATTTCAGTTTCTAAGTCTTAACAAGTAAGGAATAAAATATTAAATAAGGAGTGGAAAATAATTTGTTAAGTAAACGTAAGTGTAGCAGTGTAACAAAAATTAATTACGTGCAAAACAGGCTAGGTTCTGTTTTGCTAAGTTTAATAAGAAGGAAAAATAAAAATTTACTCACAGAAAAGTCCCGCGGCGGCGAGGTGTGGCGTGTTTGTTGGCTTGCAATAAACTGACTTACCTTCTGTTGAGCTACATTTGGCCAGTTGGCCAAGAAACCAGTCTGTTATATAAGCATTATGTAACTGTCTCTGCCGGCTGTGCTGAATCCGTCAAGCTAAAATATTATTCTATAGTACACCTGACTTGGACTGAAAATATTCTAAGTCCCAAGACCCCTCCCCCCCCTCGGCTCCGGACGAGAAGTGAGCCCCCCCCCCGGGGGGAGGAGGAGGTGTCATAGCCCGAGGCGTTGCCATACCTTGAGGCGCTATTGGCACTTAACCGGTGACATGTGTTGTATAATGAGATCCGGTTAGTAATGTATTCAGGTGTGGCTCTTGGAGATTGTCCAATGCCGCAAACAAGTACGTGTCGAGGTCTGGCTATTTACGTAACCAGGTCCGGTTCCACCACTCCTGACCGGCCTAGCTTTGATTCTCTGAGGCTTAGCTTCTTTGCAGTTGCTTTCAAACACTTCAGCTGAGTGGTTGAAGCTCTGCCCTACAGGATTCGCAATGTAATGTTGGCGCCGCATTATATTGGGAATTCTTTTAGTCTAAGGCATGGCATGTGTAGTTTTAGAAAATATTTTATTTTGCGCTTGCTGCTTCTGCTAGGTCTTGGTGTTGGATTTATTTAGTCTAAGTGTTGTGTGTTGAAAAATATTTCTTTGTACTAATCTTCACAGGTTGTTCCCAAGTAGAAATTTTTCTAAATTCGCATCTTGGAGGTACTCCTCCGTAAATTGGCAGTTTAAGTGTTAGGCTTTTGAGACTTAACAGTCTCTGTAAAATAAAAATTTTTCGAGGTTCAGAACCTCAAGAATTATTTGTTACCAACAATAGCATGGCACCTAACGAGCCTGGGGGTAGGCCCCTGGGGATCCACCGTTAGGCCATCGGCCAGCGGCGCTGCTGGACCTCATCACTCGTCACTGGCAACATACGGGTGGTTGGCATCCTTCAGCACGAGGTGCCGGAGCTATTTGTGGCCGGTCGGTTAGGCGCAATTGAACCAGCAGGCTTGGTCATGATAGCTCCTCGGTCATGGTTAGCATGGCCTCTTCCAAATTATTGTAGCATGTTTCCCTTAAGGAAACTCAAAATTAAATAAATAATTTTTTAATAAATCACCTCCCCTAAATGTTGAGATCCCCCCGATGCCTCTGACCGCCGGCGGTCTTAGGCATCGGGGGGATTTCTTTTTTAACTTTTAGATGACCTTGACCCATATTAGTGTGTGAATAAAATAATATTTTGTTCCACACGATATGTAGGTCAGCCATGACTTAGGCGGATTTTTGCCTGAGTTCTGAGGACTCCTCAGAGCGAGATGCGACTAAGTGTTGGCTGTCCAAACTGTGGCTGAACAAAATATTATTTGATGTTGACACATGAGTAAGGGTAGCAGGTATCCAAGAGTTAAAGTCCTAGGGGTAGGTGACCCCCCCCGGCCCCGGATGGCAAGTGAGCCCCCCCCAATTTTTTTTTGGGATTTTGACCTTGACCAAAAATTTTTTGCTCCGGACGAAAACTGCGCCCCCCCCTCCCCCCCCCCCAATTTTTTTTTTTTTACCTTGACCGAAAATTGTTTGCTCCGGACGAAAACTGCGCCCCCTCCCCCCCCCCGAAATTTTTTTTTTGGATTTTGACCTTGACCAAAAATTGTTTGCTCCGGACGAAAACTGCGCCCCCCCCGGGGAGGTGGAGCTGCCAAGCCAGTAGTGTGAAATTGTTACTCCTACAACAAGTTAAAAATAGTAGTGGCATACTGTTCCCCCACCAGTCTACCACTGAGGTACCTCTGAAGCAAGTTTGACTCAACTTATTCTCTTTCGAGCCGCCAATGGGTTGACATGGATGTTCCACTGTTTTAGATGTAGCATAAGTATAAAGGTAATATTTTGCACAGTGGTGTCATGTATGTATTTTAGTAATGGTTAGATTAGAAAAAAAATTGTTTCAGTTTGTTTGTCTCTGACAAGTTTTAAACTTTGGAATTTTAAGGATGGAAAAAGTATTTGTAATTATTTAAAAAATATAGGTAGCACCGTTTTAGTGCTACCTTAAATATAAATTTAAAAGATCTAAATTTTGAAATTTTTTATGCTGGTATTAATTCTATATTGTTTTTGAGCTAAATTGAATATGCAGGTAACACTTTAGTATTTTTCCGTGGAAATAGTCTTAATTCTGTACATTTTTTGATTGTTGTCATGTGGTAAGTGTGTCTAAAAGCATCTGATGAAACAAATATATTTAAAAGTATTAAACTGTGAAATTTTAAGGATGGAAAAAATATTTGTAATTATTTCAAAATATAGGTAGCACCGTTTTAGTGCTACCTTAAATATAAATTGTAAAGATCTGAATTTTGAAATTTTTTAGGAACTTGTTTGTAAATAATTTTTTGTTTCGCATTTTAGAAAAATCCAAAAAAAGTAATAAAACTGTAAAAAATAAGAGAAAAAAAATATGAGCGGGAGATAGGGCAGCAGATGCTCTATCCCCCGCTCAAAATAATAATTTCCGATGGAATTGACCCACTTTTGTGAATTGATTGTGGTGGGGGGAGAGCATTAGTGGTGGGAGAAACGTTATATATACGGGTAGTCAAGCCTCAGTCTCATTTGGTAAGAAAGAGGGAACGCTGGATCGGAGGTGATGGTAAGATTGACTCAATAGCAAATACTTTAACACCGCAATATGTTAACAGGTTGTCAATGGTTAGGAAATATTTTATATTTTTTATACTAGCTAGTTTGTTTAAGATTAAAATTTTGAATATATTTTGTTTTGGTCAAATGTTTTTGCCAGACTTCCTACACGTTAAGACTCATATAAAATACAGGATTAAGCTGATCTATCGGGAAATACTATGTAGCCACCTCACATTGGTTGTCTGAATCACATAGTATTGGTGATTTATACAACATAAAAATTTTTTCAATATGTTATATATCACCAATTATTCTTATTCGAGTCATATGACCAATGTTAGGTAGCACATCAGTATTTCCCCGCGAGATCAGACTTAATTCTGTACATTTTTTGAGTTTTGGCGTGTGGTAAGTGTGCCAAAAGCATTTGCTCAAACAAATATATTTAAGTTTTAATTTTGAACAAATTGGACGGTAAAAAATAAAAATATTTAACTTTTGCACCTGTTAATATATTATTGAAAGTATTTGTTAGAAAGTCGATCTTACTACCATCTCTTATCCAGTGTTCCCACTTTTTTACCAGATTTAAGGTGGCCTTGACCTATATATTTGTCCTAAATAGCAAATTTTAAATAAATATATTACATTTTGTTCTGCGCATGTGCAGATTCGTTCTGCGCATGCGCAGAACGGGTCTTTCCCAAAGATCACCCCCCACCACCCGCTATAAAAGGAGGTCGGTCAAGAGCGTCTCTCATTCTTTGGTGAACTTTTGTGAAGTTAACATCTAAAGACACTCGTGGTAAAAAGTGTTAAAAATGCTTCTTTGCCATATTTGTGGGGAATTTTTCCCAGATGAACTTATTTTGCAAATCCATATGGAATTGCATGAAGAAGAGGGGAATGTGCAAGTAAGTGAACACGATTTGGACTCGATTGACCAATTTTTAGCCGAACACCATCGAAGGCTGGACTACTGGGAGAGCGAGCTTCAAATGATGCAAAGGAGACGACCCAGTGTCATACAGTTTGGAGGCGCTGGAACATCAGGAGCTGGAAGAACTACGGCACGGGAGGACCTGGAATTGAACTCGGACCTGGAATTAGACTCGGACACCGAAGGAAATGGAACAACTCAGCTACGAACTACAGCTCTGCCTGGACAGAAGGTAATTCACTTTAAAATAAATAATTTGCAACTGGAATTGGACAATTTCTTAGCACAGGCAAAATTACTAATTGAACAAACACTACAACAAGAATTGATCAGACTAAATTTTATTAAATTTGGATTAGTTTTGGATGCCACTTTTACAAACACTGATGGTGAAACCAGTTTAAGAGGCTTTATAACCAAAAACCGCACTGTCATGTACGCATCAAATGTTACAAATATTATTGATGAGTGTGTAGAAGAATTATTAATTAAACTGCAAGAACAACAAGGTAGAGGCTCCGGATGGAGTTTGACCTCTATAGACGGTCTCGATGTGAGGGTCCACAAACATGGTTTTGGTATGAGAGGAAGCAGCTACATCCCTCTACCAAAAGCCATTGAGAAAACTAAAGCATGTATAAATGTACAGAATGTAGATAATGAATGTTTTAAGTATGCTATGTTATGTAAATATATTTTGCCTACACAGAATCCTTGGAGAGTAAGTGGACACTATGTAAATATAAATAATAGATATAATTTTCAAGGAATGTCATACCCTGTAAATATTAAAGATGTTTGTAAATTTGAAAAGAAGAATCCCGGTGTTAGTGTAAATATTTTTGGTTTGGATGATTCTAACACGGTGTATCCAATTAAGGTTGTAAAAACAGAATTAAGGAATCACACTGATTTATTGTTAATTACGAAAGGGGAAATCTCCCACTATGTATATATAAAAGACTTTGAAAGACTTGTAGTTGCACAACTAACAAAAAACGAGCATAAAATTACAGTTTGTAAGCGTTGCTTCTGTTTTGTAAATAGTGATTTAAGAAGAGGTGGTGCTCAATGGCTACTTGAACACCAGAGGCTTTGTAATGAAAATTATGAAGTAAAAGTTAGTTTACCTTCTGCCAATCGTTCAATAGTAAAATTTGAAAAGATTAGCCACCAATATAGGGTACCATTTGTAATTTATGCAGACTTTGAGTCCACACTGGTACCCCAAGAACATCCAGAAGGGGAAGTTACCAGTAGGACCAAATATCAGCTCCATAAACCTAACAGTTTTTGTTTAATTGTAAAATCTACCTTGACTGAAGAACATTTACAAGATTATGGACTTTCATCAACACCTGTATTATACCGAGGTGAAAACGCACCAAAGATTTTTCTTGACAAATTATATGAGATTGCTTTGAAAGTGCAAGCTATGTTTGACAATATTGTACCGATGACAGCATTGGATTACGAAGAGGAGGAACAACATGATTTGGCAAGAATTTGTTATTTGTGCAAGAACCAGTTTACATATGACAACCATAAAGTTAAAGACCACGATCATTTGATTGGACAGTACAGAGGTGCAGCGTGTAATAGATGCAATGTAAATTACAAGTTACCAAAATTTATTCCAGTGGTCTTACACAACCTTAGCGGGTACGATTCACATTTCATCATACCTGAATTAGGTAGAGATGATGGGAAAATAGAGGTATTGGCAGAAACGACAGAAAAATTTATTAGTTTTTCAAAAACTGTAAATAAAAAAATTAAACTCCGATTTGTTGATTCATTCAGATTTATGCCTTCTAGTCTAAGTAAACTGACTGATAACCTAAGGAGACACGATCTAAGGGAAACAAGTAAAATTGTTCCGCAGGACAAGATGAATTTGGTTCTACGGAAAGGGGTGTTCCCCTATGACTACATCGACAGCCCGGAACGTTACGAAGAAAGAAGACTACCGCCGAGGGAAGCATTTACCAGTAAATTGACTGGATGTGAAATCCCTAACGAAGACTACGAACATGAGTGCAATGTGTGGAATGAATTAGGCATGCAAAATCTTGGTGAATATTCTGATTTTTACATGAAACTGGATGTGACACTTCTCTGCGACATAATGGAAGAATTTCGCAACACTTGTTTCGACGCCTATGGACTGGACCCCCTTCATTCGTTTACATATGATTGAATCGGGTGTACGCGGTGGATTAACCCAGGCCGTTACAAGACATGTCAAAGCTAATAATAAATTTCTACCAAACTATGATGAGACTAAAGATTCAATTTTTCTTGGATATTTTGATGCCAATAATTTATACGGTTGGGCGATGTTCAAACCCCTTCCGTATGGCGACTTTCAATGGGTAGACCCTGATTCAATTGGAAATATTATGGATATTCCCAAAGAAGGTGACACCGGATATATTTTAGATTGCGATGTTGAATACCCGGAAACACTCCATGATCATCATTATGACTTGCCGCTGTTGGCTAAAACTGAAGTATCACCGACGGGAAGATGGCCCAAATTAATGATGACATTAAACAACAAAAATCGTTATGTGGCGCACTATTGGGTTGTACAACAAGCGTTGGAGTTAGGACTGAAAATAACAAAAAATCACCGAGTATTACAATTCTCTCAATCATGCTGGCTAAAATCTTACATCGATGGTAACTCCGCCACAAGAACAAGAGCGACATCGGCATTTCAAAAAGACTTTTTTAAATTGATGAATAATGCCATATTTGGAAAAACATTGGAAAACAAAAGGAAACACAAGATTGTAAAATTAGTTTCTGACCCTGCAAAATTGGAAAAACTTGTGCAGAAACCAAACTTTGGATCGACAATGATAATAAATGAAAACCTCGTAGCCGTCAGCATGAAGTAAACCAAAATTGTTATGGATAGACCGTTGTATGCAGGAATGTGTATATTGGATATTTAAAAAACCCATATGTACGACTTTCACTACAATAAAATGGTACAACATTATGGAAGAGAAAATATTGGAATAGTCTACATGGACACGGATGCACTGATTTATTGGATCAAGACGCAAGATATGTATGAAGACCTTCGAACGTTCAGACACAAAAATGATTTTGACTTTTCCGACTACCCAAGAAATCACCCGAACTTTAATGAAAATAATAAGAAAGTTTTAGGCAAATTCAAAGATGAATGCAATGGAGCAAGCATGGAAGAAATCGTTGCACTAATGTCAAAATTATATTCTTTTAAAGTATATAAAGGACAACAAGAAGAAACATCAACCACCAAAAAAGCAAAAGGTGTGAAGACAAATTACCTGAAGAAAAATGTAAACTTTGAACACTACAAAAACTGTTTATTTGAAGACAACACCTTGACAGCAAAATTTAACACAATTAGAAGTGAAAGACACAAAGTGTACAGTGTTACAGAAGTTAAGAAAGCACTCTCGAACAAGGATGGCAAAAGACACATTATGGATGACAAAATCAACACTCTTCCTTTCGGCCACTACTCCCTTAACCCCATCAACAACTAACCTATTCTTCGTCCTCTTCGTCCTTTTTTTGACCTAAATTCCTTTTTCGGCCACTACTCTCTTAACCCTATCAACAATTAACCTATTCTTTGTCCCTCTTCGTCCCTCTTCGACCTAAATTCCTTTTCCTTCCGTAAAAAAATGGGGAACACGGCAAGTCCAACGCCTTGTTCCCCATTTTTTTACATTAATTTGAATGACCTTGACACATTTAAAATCAGTTTTTAATTAGAAATAAATTTTTATTTCCACTTTATTGGTAATATAACAACCTAAACATAATTAATAAATTGTTTATAAAATTATTTTCTTAACCCTCTTAAAATAAGGGAGGGGGGTATCATATAAATGAACTATATTTTTTAAATATCGTTCATTTATATAATACCTTAACCTGGGGGTAGTGTAATAAAAAACCATTACTCGGACATTTCCCAAACCATGTCCTTGAGGGTTAAGGAAATATATTTAAATAGTATTTCTTACCAATTTAGAATACCTTAACAGACTTAAATAGGGTTTAATACATACATAAAGTTCATTTCTATTTCAACCGTAATAACGGAAGGATTAAAAAATGGATTTAAAACAAAAAATTGTTAATGAACTTCATAAACCTGCTAGAAGAAAATTTCCCCGTAGAAATACCGTTATAAAAGGAATGAACGACTTATATCAAGCGGACTTAATAGAAATGATTCCTTATAGTAAACAAAATAAAGGATTTAAATATATATTGACTATTATCAATTGTTTTACAAAAATGGCAGATGCTTTACCGCTAAAAGATAAAACCGGCAAGAGTGTAACAAAAGCCATAGAAACTGCGATACATAGAGACCAAAATACCATAAAACATTTACAAACCGATGATGGTAAAGAATATTTCAATATAGAATTTTCAAATTTAATGAAAAAAACACGACATAAACCATTATTCAACTAATTCAGAGGTAAAAGCATCAATCATAGAAAGATTCAATCGAACTTTAAAAGGTGCGATGTACAAGATGTTTTCAAACAGAGGATCGCACGTATGGATTGATATGTTACCAAAACTAATAAAAGATTACAATAACAAGTTCCATAGAACAATTGGTATGAAACCGAGCCAAGTGACTAGCAAAAATGAAAAACTCGTATTAAAACGTATAAAAATGAATACTAAACCAAAAGTTGAAAAACTAAAGCCTAAAGTGTTTAATGTTGGTGATAAAGTGAGAATAAGCAAATACAAAGGTGTATTCAGTAAAAGATATCTGCCAAATTGGACAAATGAGGTCTTTACCGTATTTAAGGTGCAACCTACAGTACCAGAAACTTACATTTTAAAAGATAATAAAGGGCAATTGCTTGAAGGAGGGTTTTATGGACATGAAATGTTAAAATCCACAGTAGGTGATGTATATCTCGTTGAAAAGGTGTTGCAACGGAAAAAAGATAAGGTTAAAGTGCGATGGTTAGGATTTAATAAGAGTGAAGATTCTTGGATACCTAAAAAGGATCTCATATAATGATGGAGCATCATTTTAGGTTTAACCTTTACAAAGGATGGAGATAATACAGCAAAAGGATAGTTTTCCTATTAATAATATTGATGAACTCACGGTGGACAATTCGGAATTAAACAGCGGCAAACATGGTGTTTTGTTACCAAACACAGTGCGTTGTCTTGTAACCGGTCCATCCAATTGTGGTAAAACAAATGTAGTATTCAATTTGATTACAAACCCAAAAGGATTGCGTTTCAATAACTTGTATGTCTTTTCCAAATCATTACAACAACCCAAATACCAATTATTAGAAAAAATATTTAATAATGTGCCAGAAGTGAAATATTACAAGTTTGATGCAAATGAAAGCGTAATGCAACCTCATGAAGCTAAACCATTTTCAGTTTTTATATTTGATGACGTATCTTGTGAAAACCAAAACACTATCAGGAGCTATTTCGCTATGGGACGACATAACAATATAGATAGCATTTACATAGGCCAGACTTATAGTAAAATACCAAAACAACTGATAAGAGACAACGCAAATGTGTTAATTGTATTCAAACAGGATGAAACTAACTTAAAACACATATATTACGATCATGTCAATGCGGATATGTCATATGAACGGTTTAAAGACATATGTGGTAAGGCTTGGGCTGAAAATTATGGATTTTTGACAATTATGAAGGAACAACCACTAAATAACGGCCGATACAGAATAGGTTTCGATAAATTTATATTAATTCACTAACCACTATATCACACAATCATTCTTGTACAGCACGTCTTGCTACAAACATGGTTAACCAAGAAAAGTTAGTAAAGGAAATTAAATCACTTAGTGATTCTATTCGGGCAAAAAACAGAGCGTTAAAGTTAGGTATCAGCGAAAGGGAGAAATTTCTCGAATCTACTTTTAAACCTATTACTGAACCTTTGAAACAATTGAACAAAAAATTGACTAAACCTTCTTTTCAAGGTGATATTATTGCGCCGATAACAGAATATGAAAGGGAAAGTGTAATATCAGAAGAAATTAGCGATGAGGACCCGGAAGCCTCCATATTTAGTGATATAACGGCAGAAAGAGAAGATGTATATGCTGGTAGTGAAGAAGAAGTGGTATCTATAGCGAGTGAAGAAGTAAAAACAGAAGGAGAACCATCAAACATAAGCTTATTGGGTGAAAATATTCATACAAAAGGACCTTTAGGAAGGAAATACTTGTTAAAACTGTTAATTGGAACTGATTCTACTAAAAAATACCACAGTTATGGAGCAAGAATGTCCAAAGAAGGTATAATGATTGGTAATAGCAAATTAGATGTCGATGAATATGATAATATTCGCGTAGGTGATCAAATATATAAGGGAACAAGGGGACTATTTGAATTATTATTTCAAAATAAACCTTTAAAAGCATTGGTAAAAAATGATGATTTGGAAGTTTATAGCAAAATTTTGGAACAAACTAATGCATATAGAAGAAATTATTTACCTGAAGCACCCATATATAGAAATAGATCTGTAAAATATAAAGATTTTGTTTCCAAATTAATACCAATTATAAGAAGAAAACCTGTAAAAAGAAGATTAGTAGCATCCACTTTAGATTTAAGTTCCCCAAAACCGAGAAAAAGAAGCAAATCAGTCACCGGAAAAGGGTTGATGAAGAAACTATACAATACAAATGTAATTTATTACAATAATATCAATAAATTGGTGGATAGAATGAAACTAATACATGAAGCCAAAGAAGCAGGTCATACTGGATTGGAAAACGAATGGGTGGCTTTAGTGGATGAACTTAGAAACCGTTGGTAATCTCATAAAAATGCGTTACTCCCTAAAATGCTATTCAGTTGCACCATGAGTGTCGACAAGTTCGGACGGTATTCCTCGGATGGATTACATTATGCAAATAACTTAAAAAGAGGTGCTGGTTTACCACAAACACCTGAAGGAGATTATGATATTAGTAATAAAAGGTTAAAAAAACATAAAAGATCCCACGGACGAAAACGATGCAGTAAATTTAAAAATAGTAAAGGAAAAGATATCACCAACATTAAGACTACACAATAACACATATGATGCAGAAAATCATAGAATTATCAACGTTGGTAAACCAAATGAAAACGGTGATGCAATAAACAAAGGTTATTTATCATCTGAATTAAAAAATACGTTAAAATTTAATGGAAAAACGTATAGTGCTAACAATAAACGTATATCCAACGTAGATGACCCTAAAGATGAAAAAGACAGCGTGAATAGACGCTATTTACATTCTTTAATACCTGAAAAGACAAAATATGGATTTTCTTTTTATAAATTTGTTATTAACGATATAGGTTATCCAAAAACTGAAAACGATGCTGTAAATTTGAAATATATTAAAGATCATTGTGTCACACGTGATGTGGGAGTTATCGATTGTCTTGGTAATTGTTTGGCGAATGTAAAAGATGGTTCAGCACCATCAGATGGTGCAACAGTTGGTCAAATGAAAGAGACTTTAAAACAAGAGACATCTGAATTTGTAAAACAAGACCAAGTGGTATCACGGCAGGGGGATGTGTTTGTACACGGAAATGAAAAGTTTACATTACTTGAAGAAAAGAATAAAGTTCTTGATGGACATGTATTAAGGAATAATGTTTGGGATGGTAAAGGAAAACAATTGATAAATGTAGCCCCCGCGTCATTGCCTGGTAATGTTGTTACTTTTGAACAGATAATACAATTAGAGCCAGGTGGACATAGATGGTGGAATTACAATAACAAACGGTTAACAAGAGTTGCAGACCCTGATTATGTAGATAACGCTGTAAATGTTAATTTCCTTGTTAAAGTGATAGGTAATATAATGTTTGATATGCATAATTATATTGCAAGCGGACAATATAAACCTGTTGATGAAAAAATGAGAAATACATGGATAAAACAAGAAATCCTTTATAAGTATTTTTTTAAAAGAACACCTTAAATTTTAGGATCCACACTTTGGGGTCCTTTTAGTATTTAATTGATAAAAATCATAAATTACATCATTTATGTGCAACCTGTCATAGAGTTAACACATAAGTTGTACATTTCGATTATAAAAGGAGAATAATGACATTTCAGTACATCAGTCCATATCGAGACACTGTAAGGAAAGGAGGTGGGATCACGTCCACAGCGGTTTCTCTGTTAAGTAAAGCTTTAAATCGAATTCCAGTAGGATGTGTCGTAAATAGAGCAATAGACGCTTTACCATACGAATTTCACATACCGGGAGGTTATCAGTATTGCGGACCAGGAACTAAATTGAAAAAACGACTGGAAAGAGGCGATCCAGGCATAAATAAGTTAGATCAGGCTTGTAAAGAACACGATATAGCATATTCAACATTTAGCGATACAAAAAATAGATCAATAGCTGATAAAAAGCTCGCGGATATAGCTTGGCAACGAGTAAAGTCTAGTGACGCTAGTATTGCAGAGAAAGCAGCAGCTTCAGCGGTAACAGCAGGTATGAAGGCTAAAACAGCGGTAGGAGGTGGAAAAAGGAGGGGTAGGAATAAAAAAGGATCAACCATGAAGAAACATGGTGGTAATATTAGACTAAAAAGACGTTCTACGAAGAAAAATAATAAAAAACCGACTATATGGTCAATGGTAAAAAACGGGGCAGGTCTATACCTAAGACCATATCGTGCATATTAAATAAAAGAAATCAATTAGTAATACCACATAAGGCGTTAACAAATATCGAATTATTTAAATACATTTCATGTTTAAAAATACCTTTTTTTCGCGGTGTCTTTATGAAAGATGCTTTACCAGTTAAAATGTGGAAAAACAAAACCGGTATTGTAAATTTAGACAATTCTGAAGGTCCTGGCACTCATTGGGGTTGTTATAAGAAATTAGGTGAAAATATATATTACTTTGATAGTTTTGGCAATTTACCACCACCTAAAGAACTTGAGCATTACTTTAAATCTGCTAAAAACATATATTACAACTATAAAAGAGAACAACCTGATAACACTTTAATATGCGGCCATTTATGTTTGGAATTCCTAGCTAAAAGTATCAGTCACAATTGAGATGTCTTCCTATACGGTATCATTAACAGGAAAATCGTCCACTTTACGAAGTATCCTTTTCCCAGCGTTACGCTTGCAAAAAGGAAGATTTTGGGAGGCGGCACTGTTAGATTTTACAACTTACAACTCTATTCCCAATGTTACGGAAGATAAAAATAACTTATTGCATTATTATAAAGGAAAAGATGCCAGTAGGAAGTTTACAGACTTAGAAGTTTGCAGTTTACCCACAGGTTCTAAGAAATTGATCATATTAATGAGTTTTTGCAAAATAAAATGGGAAAAGACAATATAACATTAAAAGGTAATAACAATACTATGAAAGCTGAAATTAACTCCAAATATTATATAGATTTTAATCAAGAACACTCAATCGGTGAATTGTTAGGATTTCCCAAAGATAGCCCAATTTTAGAACCAAATCAAACACATTCCGGCAAACAAACTGTAACTATACTAAAAGTTAATAGTATAGATATAACTTGTAAAATTATACAGGGAGCTTACAGAGATGGAGCAAATACTCATATAATACATACTTTTTACCCAAAAGTACCTCCAGGATTTAAAATTGTTGAAAAGCCACAAAACCTAGTATATCTGCCGTTGAACACCACTTTCATTTCAGACATCGTGTTGAACGTATTGGATCAAGACGGTAACTTGATAGATTTCCGAGAAGAGCCAATTACAGTTAGATTACATTTAAAATCGACACTTTAATACAAAAATCATGGGTTTATCATTTAAAAGTGGACAGCCTACGGGAAACCGCATTAGTAGCTTTTCAGCTGTGGAGGAGTTAACACGCGAGAACATTCGTTTCTTAGAAAAGATTGGTTTAAAATTAACCGATTATGGATATACTGGATATAGCGCAGGGTCCGACATTCGACGAAACACTATGGGAAAAAGAATATCACACCCACAACCCTTACACTTCATCAAAATTGAACAATAACGATAAAATTCGTATTCCTATACAACATCAAGACATTTACACACTACCATGTGAAAGTTACTTGTATATCGAAGGAAAAGTAACAAAAAAGGACAATAGTGTAGGTACAACAGTTCCATTTATAAATAACCCTATGGCTTTCCTGTTTGATGAAATTAGATATGAAATATCAGGTGTAAAAGTTGATTCCACTAAAAAAGTAGGTATTGCAACAACTTTAAAGGGGGTAACATCTATATCACCTAATGAAACCAATTTACTTCAACCAGCCGGATGGGTTTTACCTGAACATGACACAATCACTCCGAATACAAAGGGATATTTTGATTTTCATATTCCATTACGTTTGTTGCTTGGATTTGCTGAAGATTATAGAAAAATAATATTAAATGTTAAACAAGAATTAGTTTTGTTGAGATCTTCTAACGATAAAGACATTATTAAAGCTCCAGATGGTAGAACGGATGCAAACCTAGAATGGAAATTAACATTAGACAAAATAGTATGGAGAGTTCCACATGTTAAATTAGCTGACGAACATAGAATGCTACTATTAAGGAAGTTAAAGGCTGATCGTGATATTGTAATTCCTTTTAGAAGTTGGGAATTCCATGAACATCCAAGCTTGCCAACTACAGATCGTCACACTTGGACTGTTAAAACATCTAATTACGTAGAACGAGCCAGGTATATTATATTTGGTTTACAAACAGATAGGAGAGACAGCATCACAAAACATGCAGGCAAATTTGATCATTGCAACTTAAAAAATATTAAAGTTTATTTGAATTCACAATTTTTCCCCTATGACAATTTAAATGTGTCATTCGCTAATAAAAAGTACAGTATATTATACGATATGTATGCGAGATTCCAAAATTCATATTACGGTAAAACAAATACACCTTTACTATCACCAGAAGAATACTTAGATGGTTACACAATAGTTGTAATTGATTGTTCTAAACAAAATGAATCAGTAAAACCATCAAGTGTTGACATAAAGATTGAAATGGAGTTTAATGCAGCTATACCTGCAAATACAACTGCATACTGTTTAATTCTACATGATAAAATTGTAACATACACACCTCTAACTGGAATTGTTAATAATGTATTGTAAAAAACCGGTTTTGTTACATTCCGCGAGTATAAAAGCGGAGCGTGCAGGCCGCTCCTGATCAGTTTGTTGCCTGACGTCGTATGGGTAGCATCATCTTCAATATGGCTTCTACAAGTGGTACAACGGAATGCGATATAGAAAAAGAAATTTCAGAATTTTTGGACATGAATGAACAGCAACACGTCACAAATCAAGAAGAAGAAGAAAAAGGTAAAAAGAAAAAATATTTGTCCAAGAGGAAAAGAAATGTGGAAGAAAATATTTCACCAAATATTTTGATGGAAGTATTTTTAAGAATTTTTTATCCAATCTCTTCAAGTTTGGATAAAAGTGTTTTAATTGGAGTTATGAAATCAACCGACTATTCACCTACAGTAATTTTAACTCACGGAAAAAATGATTTTGTTTACAGCCAATGCTTGGGAATCTTTTATGAAACACCTCCATTTGTTGGAATGTTACTTTAATAGCAACATGTTTGGCAGGAAAACAAAAGTAGGACTATTGGATTCAGACTTGGAAATTGATATTATTAAACACCGAGGTGAACATCAAATGAGATTCAGAGATACAACCAAACATGATATAAAAATTCAACTAAACAGAGAAGAATTTTTTATTTTAACATGTGCAACGGAACCAATAACAAGATATTTAAGACAGCTAGTATTCTCCAGTTCAATTATTAAAGATTATTTAACAGACACTTTGGACAAACAACCGGACGCACCAATTTTTTATGGACCTGTGGACACTTCAATATTCAACAGAATTCCTCATGAAGTTCAAATGTGGAGACAATTGGAACAATATGTGCAAGAAAAAAATAATTTTGTAAAATCGGATGAAGAAACACATTTCAGTGATGAAAAGGATCAAAGTGATGAGAATGACTACAACAAAAATGACTAGATGGAAAGTTAAATAAAATTTTAAATTTTTTCACAACACTTTACACTTGAATTGGCAAATTTTTAATAAAAAATTTAAAATTTTGTGGGTGTAGGCCTACTGGGGATGGTGCCCACGTTAAATATACACCAACGCGCCTTCAACTGTACGGCCTGGCATAAATAAATGCCTACCGTGGTGTGGAAAACAGTTGACCTTCCGACACCGTGATGAATAGACGGGTGACCTTTCAAATGGACATGGAAGAAAAAATCAAGTCCAAACCGGGTATTATTGAATTTCAAGCTTTTCGTGGTAACGATGATCGGTTTATAATTAAAGAACTCGTATTTTACGATATAGATAAAAATATTCCTTACACATTTTTATTTAAACCACCATGCTCTTTTTCTTCACTAACCACCAAAGCCGCAACAACAAACCGATGGACTTGGAAATATTTTCATCACATCGATTGGTATGACGGTTTTACCAGTTATTCAGACTTGTATCATATTATGCATCAATTTTCAAACAGATTTACTAATATTTACACAAAAGGACTTGAAAAGAAAAGATGGATAGAACAATTTACATCTACTCCAGTTAAAGATGTGCAAATAGATAAAAATTTTAAATTTATTGCTGAAAACATTTGTATTTGCACACAAAGTGTAGAACATGAAAGAGACAGGCACTGTGCGTTAAAAAACGCTTTAAAATTAGCGACTTACCTGCAAGATGGAGAAATCGGCGATGATGGTTTGGGTAACGGCGATTATAAAAGCGAGGAGCAGACCGAGACCTGGCACGAGTATTACTCGAGATTCCGAGACGACAACATCTCAGAGCAAGAAGACAGCGAGGACCTCTAGAACAACCATGGCATCCAACCAGTTTCTGCAGACTTTGGTGGAACAATTCAACGCCCACTCCAAGTCTACAATTTTGCCGGTAAAAAAATGTTCAGAGCTGAAGGATGAAAAACATTATATTAGCCTATACATGCCATGAAGAAGATGGAAACTACAGTCGGCGAGGCAATCTGCTGCAGCTTGAGCGAAGCACCATACACTCCGGGAGATGAGCCGAAATTCCAAATTTACCTGCCCAAAAGATTTGTACACCTACTCCAGAACGAAGATCTCCGCTCCATACAACCAGGATGTCTCTACTTGGTGTCCCACGGATGCAGCGGCAGCAACTCCATTGAGCTCACCATCCACATCGCAGACAAACAGCAGTGTTAAATAAAAAATTACATTTTTTCTTGTATTTTTTAACTATATAATTTTTGTCATGTAATCTTGTTTGTACTGTTTTAAATAAAGATAAAAAAATATATATATAAAAAAAAACACAAAAAAGGCAACATATCAATATGTGAAACACAAAAAAAAATTTTTTTCACATATTGATATGTTGTCTTTTTTTTAAAGCTTTGGGGTGACCTTGACCTTTGACCTTTGCATAAAATAAAAAAAAATATATTTTTTCCAAACAGAAATACGTGTGTGTGTGTGTGTGTGTGTGTGTGTGTGTGTGTGTGTGTGTGTGTGTGTGTTTTCCCCCACCATTTCGGGTTACCAGCATATAGACTGTAAAGAAGTTTAGTTTGATTGCAACTGTCAAACGATGAGCACCCTATTTGAGCTTTGTGTAAGAAAAATTATTGAAGATCAACAGCTATTTACCCATACTTTACGATCCAAAGCTCCTCAGCAAATTAAAATTTTTATAAAACAGTACAAGCTAGACAACAGGGGTTACAACACTTTTGGTTGGTACAAGTTTGGTGATGGTACAAAATTTTGTCGAAGCTGTGGAAGGGCTGCTGTTTCTAACCCGGCACAATTCCTACAAGATGATGGATGTTTACAATATGGTCATGTGGCTCCAGTTTTAAGTTACCATACTCCTAAAGAACTTTGCGCCATTTGTTCCATCAATATGTTTAGTTGGAAAAAATTTAACCACCTCCCATCAGACAGCATGTAAAATCCTTCCCCCCACCACTATTTCATACTACCTTCAAACAACCATGCTAATATTCATTCCACCTTTGGACATCGCGCTAAACACATCAAGATGGCTCTGACTGTAAAATGTGCAAATTATGAAGAGGTATTTGTAAGGAATATGGAAGAATTAAACAATATTGTTCAAGAATTTAAATCACTAATCGAACAAGGATACCGATTGAACATGCAAATTTTTGCTTGCAACACAAAATGCCCTCATGTCCCCAGGGATGGCGAGCCGTCTAGGTCACCATCATCAACTTCTTCAGCCTACTCCTCCAGATCATCCATGAAGACTCAAGCCAGTCCAAACTTGGAATATTTCTCCTGACTAATATTTATATTTTGTATCCTCATTGTACTTCAATATGCATATTTTTGTATCGTAATAAAGGAATGATAAAATAAAAACAAAATAAAAAAAACCTATCTTGCTACAGTATTGTAGCAAGGTAGAATTTTTTTAAAACACAAATTAGATGACCTTGAACATGTTCTAACATGTTCAGGTTTTCCCCTACCACTTTTCCTCTTGGAGACCTGAGATGTAGCACCAATGTGTTTCATTACGTCTTCATCTTTCAAGCTGCAAACATGGATGTTCCACCACCAATATATGAGGCCGATGAAGCGGAAAGCCTGGGGAGGAGGAGATGCCAGCATGTGGATCTAGTGGAGTTGATGGAAAGAAGGATGGAAGAGAGACGGATCAGGAAGGATCATATGCTAGCTCAAAAAATTTTAAAATTGGATCTCATCATGCTCTTGGCCTTATTGATTGCAATCTTCTTCTACTTGATTTACGCAGTTGTATATTGCCTAAGATGCACCGAGTGTGCGGATAAAGCAGCCAAATTACCAGTTTTCAACACTACTCTGTAAATAAAATTTTCTTTTTTAAAACTCCAAATGGTTGACCTTGAACAAGTCTCAACCTGTCTGGTTGTATCAATTACCCCCACCACCGCAATTCCAAAATACCAATCCTGCATGTAAGTCTGGCTTCATTGCCAACTCAGCTACGCTAGAGGTTACACGATACAATGAAGTGGGAATTACTTGTTGACAGCCTTGAATATCTAAAAGAAATTTATGAAAAATTGCACATGCGGATACTTCAAAATCCTGGGATGATAATTAAAATGGATTTGGAATACGACTGTCCAACCATCGACAGTATGGATATACCTGAAGGGATGGTCCACAATGCAGAAGAGGAAACTTGTTCCTGTGAAAGTAGCACTTCAACAACAACAACAAGCACAAGTCCATCCTGCGCATATGAGTATGATGAGTTATCTTTGTAATTAATTTTTAAATTTTTTTAAAACTTGAAATGGTTGACCTTGAACACGTTTGAACATGTTAAAGAGTGTCAATACATTTTTTTTCTCTTATACCTAGTCATGTATAACAAACTCAGTTGTATGATTTGAAAAAAAAATTTATTTTATCTGACCACTTTACCCCCACCATCTCCTTATCCCCACCATGCGGCCAAGTACCTGACATACATGGAGCGACTTGCTCAGTTGCTGTTCAACTCTTGTGGTGTGCACATCTCACTTTTTACACTCAATTTACTTATATTGAGTTAAAAATTTGAATATTTAGCCAAATATCAAACATTTCTTAAGTTTTAAGCAAAGTTTCAAACAACAACAAAAAAAATTTATCACTTTTGGTTTGATTGAAATTTCACAAGTTCCAAGATCACCTGAGAAAGAATAAAAAATAAATATTTCTCAGAAAATATTTCCAATCCGACTTACGGAGGTCCGGTAAGGGACAGACTCGGATGAGTTGTTGCAAAAATTTTAATTTTTCTTCCTTCTGACCACTTTACCCCCACCACCTCCTTATCCCCACCACTAGGCCGGGTACCTGGGGAACCGCCTGCGCTCAAGTCAGTTTCCCTTCGGACGCGGTGCTGTTCGGATCGCGTGTCGTTTGTCGAACTGTCGGATGTTTGAAGAAATTATTCTTCGGCTCTCAGTCTCGGTGGGTAAGTCAAATATAAAAAATATTTTTTTTTTATTTGCTGGTTCTGGATTGAGGTCAATAATCTCTGACGGTTATATTAGGTCTAGAGTCTAATCGCTAGGGAATAAAAAAATTATTTTTTTTTTGCACTTTTGTGATTCCTCGAGAAATTTCAATTTCTCGCCATGTTTTGAGGAATCGCAAAAGTGCAAAAAAATTTTTTTGTACTCTTGCGTGACCTTGACCTAATTAACGTCAGTGACGTCATCATGATGACGTCAGCGGTAATGACGTCACCATGACGTCATAGGTGTAACGTCATGGTGACGTCATATGACGTCATTGGTGCCGTCATTAGTGACGTCATTGATGACGTCATCGCTGCTGACGTCATCGTGATGACGTCATGAGCCAGAACCGGCAATTTGCCACTACTCATACTTTATTTACTTTTAGAGTAAAAAATAAGTTTTAAGGTTATGTTGGATCGTAAACATGATTCGGAAAGTTTTTGAACTAATTTGAAGCTTATCTACGGTCATGGCGGACGTAGAATTTCTCGAAATAAACGGCATTTTCGTCCCTCATAGGGTTGTTATTATACCTAGTGGTGGCGCATGCCTTTTTTCTACCTTATCACATGCGATGACAGGATCCATCGCACAGTCCTCAAATATACGATCTGAAATCGTTAATCATGCCTCTGCTTACTGGGAAAGGTTACACATATGAGATGGACACAGGGAACTTAGATAAAATTACAACAGCGCAGTTTAACGTCCATCTTTATTAAGAGCAGCAACGAGAAGAGAGACAAAGAAGGCTTACAGGAAGAAGTATAAAACTAGCATAGGCTACATGAATATCAGTTTGAACTTAAGTAGTTATACTATATGAATGAAGTAGTTATACTATATGAATGATCATATCACATCTCCCTACCTGTAAATAAAAATAAAAAAAATACTTCTTGTGCCTAAAACTAAGTTTAAATTTTTAAAATTTCTCGACAACATTTACAAAAATATATGACTATTAAGAAACAAAATCTTTTCTTCAAGTTACAAACAAATCAATTTTTTTTTTTATAATAGTCCTCTGCACAATAATAGCTTACCGTACAATGTTATGAATGAAAGAGTTATAATGAGTTAACCAAAACATTTTTTTCATAACTAAAACAATGACACTTAAAAATCAAATTAGAATAGGCCCTAATTATAACAGTAATTTTTCAGCATTTTAGGCTAGTTACAAAATCATGTAGGTTAGGCCTAATTAAATAAATACCAGCATTAGGCTATCAATCAAAGAATTGAGTTTAACTGAACAGAACTGAATTACAAGTCAAGCCTTTTTGGGACATTAACTATTCTTCCTGATTTTGTCACATACTTACTATTTTCACTAAAAGATTGAATACTTACAGGTGATTTGCGTTGAACATTAGGCTCATGATTAACACGTTCTGGAGACAAAGAGACACTTTTGGCAGGAGAATTGTGTTTCTCCGTCTGCAAAGCATGTTTTACAGGACTCTTTTTTGGACTTGTACCATAACTATCATTTTCATCCATAAATCTAAGGGTTTTTGAATAAACGGATATGTTTCCTGTTTTTGACATAACGTTTACCACTGTCAGAACTTTCAAGAATGTATGACCTAGGTTCCTTTCTTTGTGACAATACCTTAGCTTTAACCCATTTGTCATTATGTCTCATAATGACATTTTGATTTGACTTTAAATTATTTAAGGGTCTACGACTTGCATTTCTGTCATAATAAAACTTTTGTTTACATTGACGTACAATCAAATTTTTTCTTACATGCCTATGTACCCTTGGCTTTAACATTTGTTTGCTACAAGGAATGTTACTATTTAACCTACGGCTAAACAAAATTTCTTTCGGTGATGGAAGAACATGACTTACAGGTGTGTTCCTAAATTCTAAAAGAGACAAATAAAAATCAGAGTGATCCATCTTAAATTTTATAATGATATTCTTGATGGTCTGAATTGACCTTTCAACCATCCCATTGGACTGTGAAAAATGTGGGCTAGTAAACACATGATTAATTTCCCACTGATGACAAAAATCTTTAAAAGATTGACTTACAAAGCAAGAATCATTTGCTGTTATCAAAGTTTTCGTTATACCATGTCTACTGAAAATTGACTTGAAGTGATTGATGACACAAGAACTAGACATATTTTGCAAAGATACAACTTCAGGGTACTTAGAATAATAATCTATTATTATTAAGAAAGGTTTACCTTCATGAAAGAAAATGTCTGATCCGACTTTTTGCCATGGAAGAGTAGGCACTTTGTGAGGTAGTAATGGCTCTTTCACATTACTTTTTGAGTTTAACATACATATTTCACATTTCTTTACAACATCTTCAATGTGAGAATTGATTTGAGGCCAAAAAATTACATTTTTTGCTCGTAGCTGCGTTTTAATTATACCCAAGTGAGGAGCATGCAATCTCCGTAACATTTCAGACCTTACCTTTGTAGGCATTACAATTGAGCTACCTTTCAATAAAAGACCATTACAATACGTGAGCTCATCTTTGACTTGACAATATTGTCTAACATGAATTGGCAATTGTTTTTTATGTTTAGGCCAACTGGTACCTGTTACATATTTTACAATACACTGTAATTCATCATCCTTACTTGTGAGCTCCTTAAGTTTACTTAAATTTATGGAACTGATGTTATGTGACTCTTGGATCAGATTGACATGTGCTTCAAATTCATTATCATTTAATTCTAGGCTACTTGTATCATTGAATCAAATGATCGAGAAAGAGTATCAGCAATAAATAACTCTTTGCCACGCTTATACACAAGTTTGAAGTTATATTGTTGAAGCCTAATCATCATTCGTTGCAAACGTGGAGGACACGAGTCCAGACTTTTCTTAAATATGGCTAACAAGGGTTTGTGATCAGTTTCGACTGTTACATTTGGGTTTGCAAAAATGTATTGATGAAACCGCTCGCACCCAAACACAATTGCTAGAAACTCTTTTTCGATCTGCGCATAGCGCTTCTGGGTTTCGTTTAAAGCTTTGCTGGCATAGGCAACAGGTAGGCTATCTTGAAGAATAGCAGCACCAAGGCCATTTTGACTGCTGTCCACAGTCAACACTATAGGTTTGTTAATGTCAAAAAATTGCAAAACAGGTTTTTCACTTAAGATTTTTTTAAGTGAATCAAAACATTTTTGTTGCTCAAATTCCCAAGAAAAGATAGCATATTTTTTCATAATAGCTCTAAGAGGTGCAGTTAATTCAGAAACATTTGGGATAAATTTACTAACGTACGTAACGAGACCAAAGAAACGTTCAAGTGATTTTCTATCTTTGGGCGGTTCCATGCAGGCTATGGCTCTGACTTTATCCTCGTCAACAGTGATACCAGCTTCACTAAATTTATTCCCCAGGTACCGAATTTCAGAAATACCGATTCTACATTTGTCTTTATTTAGTTTTATGTTTTCACAACGCATTTTATCAAGAACTTTTCTAAGTCTCGCATCGTGTTCCTTTTGGTCGCGGTCCCATACTATGCAATCATCAATGTAAATTTCGACACCTTCCATGTCTTCAAAGATTTCTTTCATTTTTTGTTGGAACACTTCGCTAGCAGAGCATAACCCATATGGAAGACGCAAATACTTGAATCTGCCAAATGGTGTATTGAATGTGCAAAGATCAGATGATTTTTCCGACAATTTAATTTGCCAGAAGCCATTCTTACTATCTAAACAACTAAAAACTTTAGCACCTGCCATTTTGCTTGAAATTTCTTCAAAACTTGGAATCTGAAAGTGAGGTCGCATGATTGCGGAATTAAGTTCTTTTGCATCTATGCACAATCTCAATTCACCATTAGGCTTACTTACAATTACCATTGAATTTACCCAATCAGTTGGTTTTTTCACCCTTTCTATTATTTTTGCCTTAACAAGAGATTTTAACTTGGCTTTGAGCTTAGGCCTTAAAGAAATGTGAACTTTTCTGGCAGCATGAATTACTGGAACTACATTGTCCTTCAATTGTATGTTGTATGTACCTTTTAAACAACCTATACCAACCATAAGATCAGAGTATTCATCCAGAATAGAACGATTACCGGTACAGTACCATCATTAACTTGAGACGTTACCTTAGGCTTACATGTAGGCCTATTTGCATCACATTTCATTTGAGGGTTAGTTTTGATGTGATCTATTTTCTTAATTAGGTTTAGCCTAATACAATCATCTAGGCCTAATATGCAAGGAGATTTCCTAGTTTCAACAATGTAAAACTCAAGTGGATAAGTTTCATACTTATGTTTGACATTCAAGACACAGGTACCAAAAACATTTAATTGTTGACCTGTATATAAAGTTAACTTTGTGTTGGTTTGCATTACCTTAATACTACTATTTACATTTAGAGAATCAAATACCTTTTTACTTAAAATACTTATTTCAGCACCAGAGTCGATCTTAAAATTAACTAGGCTATTTTCAACTTTTAAATCAACAAACCACTGTTTACGCTTGTGATTTTTTGTGCAAATTTGATGAACAGTGATCTCACCGCACAACAAATCTTCTTCCACTGCATTAACAGATTTACCTTTAAATTTGGATTTACACTGAGCAGCGAAATGATTTAATTTACCGCACTTACCGCACGTTTTACCGTAGGCGTAGCACTTTCCCAATGGATGTTGTCGACCACATTTATAACAGGATTTCTGGCCAAACTTCCCAGAAGTTGAACTCAGCGTGGAACTGGAGTGGTTCTGCTTCTCTGCATGTGCTGGATCAGCGTGTCTCGTAGGCCTGGATTTGGATCTGGCACGGTTGTGTTGGTGACTGGAGCTATATTTGGGTCTAGAAGATCTATGAGTTACCTTGTGGACATCAGCATTTGTTGACTCCGGGCACATCTGCTCAAGTTGCTGCGCTGTCCTCTCCGCTGCACGACAAATGTCTAGGGCTTTGTTCAAGTCCAAGTCCTTGACTCGTAGTAGATGATCTTTAAGTGTGATGTCTCTAATACCAAGTATAAGTTTATCTTTTATCAAACTGTCTGTTAGAGAGCCAAATTCACAAGTGTTACTTAAATCTCTCAAGTCCGTGACATAAGTGTCAATAGTTTCATCAGGTTGTTGGCTTCTCAGAAAAAACATATGTCTTTCGTAAGTTACATTTCTGGCAGGGATAAAGTAATCATTAAATTTCTGAATGACAATTTTGTAGTCATTTTTATCATCAGGTTGGGCAAAACTAAAATTATTGTAAATTTTTAGAGCCCTATCTCCTACCACACTCAGCAATAGTGCAACTTGGTATTCACTAGTTTCAGAATTTGATTTCGAAGCCAATAAATAAATCTCAAACTTCTGCTTAAAGAATTTCCAGTTATCTGACATATTCCCCGACCACTGCAATTCTGTGGGAGGTTTTATTGAGTTTGTAGATTGAAACATGATAGGTTTTTGTGATACCTGTTGTTTGTCCACGTTTTCAGATTCAGTCTTCTCTTCATCAGACTTCGTCATTTTATGTTAATTTCTTCACTACATTAGAATTTATCGTTTTATGACAATTTGATAACTCACTAAAACATAATTATACATTTTTTCGACTGCGCCATATGAGATGGACACAGGGAACTTAGATAAAATTACAACAGCGCAGTTTAACGTCCATCTTTATTAAGAGCAGCAACGAGAAGAGAGACAAAGAAGGCTTACAGGAAGAAGTATAAAACTAGCATAGGCTACATGAATATCAGTTTGAACTTAAGTAGTTATACTATATGAATGAAGTAGTTATACTATATGAATGATCATATCACAACACATGTACTCAATGACACGTGAATGTGAACCTTACCAGAGCAGGGATGATTATGTGTCTGTGATGTCGATGCCGTTTACTTACGGTACATCATTTGAGTTGATAGTTGCGGCCGAGATCTATCCATACCAATTCGAAGTATTCATGGACAAAAGGCTTATGACTGGAAATACGTATGGGCAGGCAGCCTCTGTAAAGAGGTTGAAATTTTCAGGAGAAATAACTCGGGGGAATTTTGAAGTCTATGAAATGAGTCCGCCTCCTCTACCTGACTGAGGTTGGCACACCCATTATGTTGCTTAGGAACCTTAACCCACCAAAACTGTGTAATGGAACCAGGCTGCAGGTGAAATCCATGTACAAGTTTGTGATCGAAGCTACCATATTCACAGGTGTAGGCCAAGGCGAAACTGTATTCATACCCCTCATTCCTCTCTTTCCATCAGACCACCCATTCCAGTTTAAACGTCTGCAATACCCTGTGAGGGTCTGTTATGCCATGACAATAAACAAGGCTCAGGGGCAGAGTTTGAAAGTAGCTGGTGTGGATCTGAGGAGTGATTGTTTTGCTCATGGCCAACTGTACGTAGCGTGTTCCAGGGTGAGTTCTCCTGGTAGCTTGGTCATTTTGCAACCAGAGGGAAGAACCAAAAATGTGGTGTACAGAGAGGTTCTTAGCACTTGAGAGTTTTTTCCATTGTTGTATAAATATATTTTGTTGTATATATTTTGTTGTTCTGTATTTATTTTGTTTGTTGGCAGAGGCGAGGAGAACTGCCTTAAAAAACTCTCCGGTGTGATTTTGTTCTTTTGTTAGTATTAAGGCCGCAGAGGCAAGGGGGCCTGCGAAATCAAACTCCCCATTGTATGTATATATTAATATGGTTCCGAGCGTTTCCTAGCCTCCCCGTTGGCGGAACTGGATATTTCCATCTCTTCAATATAAAGGTGCTATGTAATAATGAAGAATTTTCCGTGGCGAAGCACGGGTACAGAGCTAGTATTCTATATTAGGCCTAATATCGTCTACACAGCCTGTAATTTTATGCAAATAAGCCCTGTCCGTGAGTTGGTAATGACATTGGGGGTTTCAAGTTATCAAGTTATCACAGGGAGTAATGTTCAGAGAGTGAATAGTGATGACGGGGTATGAGCGTGAGGGGAGGTAAAAGTGGAAGGAGGAACCAGCGTGGCAGGTGCCGTCTTTCATGGTGTCATGGCGGCCGCTCCCGGGACGGGTGGCGACTTTCATTGTTTTTTTTATAGCGAATAAGAACTGGTGCCGACTTCCGTGGTCCCGTGAGGTACATGTCGCGTCTTATCTGCATAAATCCTTTGCATATGGAGATTTAACATTAGGAAAAGTCAACTTTTTCAATCGTTTAACCAGTTTGTCTGATTCTTCCACTGGACCTATTTACAAGCAGTTTGTACTAAATAAAAGCTCCTAAATGACATGGACAAATGTTCATCCCACCAACATATTGTTATAACACTAAAAATATAAATTAAAGAACTGCTGTAATGCAAAACTTAAAATTTTTGACTCCAAAATAATTTATACTGGGGTTAAACTTTTCTAAAAAAACTGCCAATCGAACTCAGATCAGTTGAAAACAAATACAGCTTTAGGTGCAAGCTGAAATTTTATCTCGTTAAAAGGTGCCTATGTAAGATCAAGGACCTATAATTTGGAGTTTTTTACCTAAAAAATCAAATTTTAGTTTTTACACATTTTTCCTCCTTAAAATTTGACTGGTCTCACGCCACAAGTTGTCAATTGGGACGACTATTCAGAAGTAATTAAGTCAGAAGTATGACATTTGGGAAATAAATTAAAAGGAGGGATGTAGAGAGGTATTTCTTGAACTTAATCAGCTCATCAGATTTATATTATTCCTACATTGTTATATAAATTTTAACATTTTTTATATTTACTAATGCATTGTAGATCTCGCTATGTACATTTTTAGTGTTGTGATAACTAATTATATTTGTAATTAGATGTCGGTAACAAGGCCTAATATGAATATAATACAGTGAATCCTACTAATATTATAAATGAGAATGTCCTGTTGTTTGTTAGACTTTCACGAGAAAACTACTCAACCGATAATCATGAAACTTTGTACACATATTCTTGGAGGTATCAGAAGTAAAATAGGATACTTTTCATTTTTTAAAAATTATTTTTTATGAAAGATTAAAAAAGTTTTTGTATGATAAATCTGAAAATCTATCTTATGTTTTTTTATTGGTTGCTAAGAAACAAATTCAATGAACATTCCTAATATTAGCAAATTTTTAATATAAACAAATAATTAGCAGTTGGAATTAACTGCTTTTTAGAGTGAAGCCGCGGGTAAAAGCTAGTTATTTTATATTTTCTCGTACGTATCAATTATTGTCTTTATATAATTTCGATATTATTACGAACTTAAAACAAATATTATTACAATATTAATACCGTTTGTTTACTAAACAATAACGCCATTGGGAATCCGCTAATTACTAAGCAGGTCTGCTGCGATGCGGTATTGTATCCTTACTTTTACCTTACCTATTTTATCACCGTTAGCTAGTTATTATTATTTTAGACTTAAAAATATATAATTAAGTTTTATTTGTATACTCTACATTAATTACTACTTATGTGTTATTAGAGAGTTTTTTCTTTCAACTTACGGTAAACATTGAGCTATAAACTAAATGCTATTTTTTATTGGTAAATTTATAAGTAATTCGCAGTTCACAGTGGTGGAACCGGTGCAAAATCACTCCATCTCTGTCTTACAAACTATTACTTATTTGTAAAATATGGTGTCTGAATAAATTGACTTAGTACAATAAATAATCAAATTTTATTAACTTTAGGTGACAAACAAATAAATTCTTATTCGGAAATTAATGGGACTAACAAACAATGGTTGATACAATTACTGGGGGATTTTTAAATTAATTGAATAATAAATAGTCTTTTAATGTCTTTATGCTCCGGCCTAGCTACAGTGGTAAATATGGTGACTCTGAATCTCAGGGGGTGTTGGATCGTGGGGACATTCTCTTGTAAAATTTCCAATTATTGAATGTAAAATAATAATAATTGATGTAAATTTAGATTTGTAGTTATTTCGAAATTAAAATTTGATTAGTATTTGAGGAGATTAAAATGGATAATATATGGTCATTCAGTCTAGGTTCAGTTGTAGGCTGTCACTATTTGAATGGAAATTGTAATTGAATTTTCTTGAAAAATTGAAAAACCTGTTAATTGATAAATTTAGTCTTTTGATAAAGTTCTAATCAATTCCCTGGGCTTCTAAAGGCACTGGATAAATTTAGTCTGTAGTATGGACGGAGATTACCAATTTTTGGTTCTTCACCAATAACCACTTCTTCTTTGGCAAATAATAAAGGGAATAATATTAGTGGTATTGGCTCTTCTTCCTATTGTAAAATTTGGGATCAACTTGACCCAAATACTATTTTATGGGATTATTTTATACTTGGGATTGAGACCCTGTTTAAAGATGAAGTTAACACAATGAGGCCATAATTGCAAGAGAGAGAAATTGGAGTTGATGCTCAGCAACAATGTAGAGATCATATGTTTATTCTTCAGGTCTTCATTTTTGCTTTGGAAACACATGAAACTTCACTGAATTTAATTTACTATTTTGAATCACACACTATATAAAATTAGAATGACCAAGTTTATTAAGAATATTAAATTTAGTGGGTGTTTGAAGTAGTTTTGTTTACATTATAAATATATTAAATTAGGCTAAGTTTAAATAAATATTTATTGAGACTAGGCTATTATTTTCTTAGGTGAGTGATGAATTGATTAATATAATTATCTAACATCATTATTAAATTAGGCCTAATTAATATCTATGACAGGTAAGTTAAATACAATATATAGGCTATCTGGGATTTTATAGTAAATATTTACATGTGGATCCGGGTTGAATTGTTTATTTATTGGTTTATTTACCAACATAATTTGTGAACTGTTGCACCGGATAAATAATGTATAAAGTTAACCGCTTATCACTTTTCTACTATTTAACTCTCCATTTATTTTTTCCAACCCTTCTTTAATGTGGGCTTTATTTTTTTTTGTACGATCATCAAACTACAGGCCTATGTAGAAGGTTCTTTAAAAATAAAAATAAATCTACACATTTTATTCAAGAATAATATAAAGAAGTTAAAGTCATTTTAGTACTTAAGGTAAAATGTTAGTATTTACAATGAATACAAAAACGTTAAGAAGGTCACATCTTATGGAAGAAATGGTTAAGAAAGTTTCTGTTGACTTAGTAGCGCACTCCACCATGAGAGCGCGCACGAGACAATGACCTATTAGTCAGATTACATTCTGACTTTGTTGCAGATGGTCGCCAGCAAAGAATCTCTCTCGTCCTTACGCTGCACTCACATATACATAACCTATAACAGTTTAACCATTACCGGATCAATTCTAACAATTTATGTAGGAACACTTTTCCGTCCGCCTACATTAGTGCTCATTTTGGGACCTAAGTAAACAAATTTGAAAATAGCAGGATACCATGACGACGTTTATAACTTAGTTTATTTTTGTAAACATATGATTCAATAAAATATCTTCATTAAATTAACATTAAAGTTGAAAGCCCATACGTCAAAATCTTAACTATAAAAGGATTTGATGACTTAAAATAACGATTCTTCTTGAAAAAAGCTTCCCAATGATACCAAATAAGCTAGGTAACTAATGTTTAAAATAGTGTTTTAACGACACAATACTAATAAGAAATTTAATATTTCCCTCTCTCTCGTACTATGTTTAGGCCGATTCCTCAGGCGCTATCTCTATTTGGAGTGCTCAAGTTCAGTTTACAGCGCTCCTAGCGGAATAAAATGTTGGCCAATTTTTTACATGGGATGTGACCTTCTTTATGTTTTTGTATTCATTGGTATTTAGTCATGTATACATACTAAATACATGGTATGGCGACATGGTTTTTGTATAAGGAACTCCTCCCACACATTTCAACAGATTTTATGATTATGGTTTAATTTGAAACCAGGAAATTGACTGATTTTAAAGTTTAAAATTGATTGATTTTAAAACAGCTGTAAAGAGTAAACACCGGACTTCAGAGAAACCTATTCACCTGTTTACACGAAAGTGGTTATGTTAAAACCAGCCCTCCCTATCTCCGTTATGTTAAATAAGGTATCTTTAGGTACTAATAACTTACACAAATACTGATATATCAATCTGAAATTTTTTCTCTTCATTTTAGTGACCTTTCACAACAATAATAAAATTTGGTTTTATTGTATCTAAAAAATTTAGTTTTTATACAATTTTTTTAGATTATATATTTTTATGGAATTTTATACATAATAGTAGCTGTAAAATTAAAAATATAAGAGATCACTTGATTTTGATTCTTATTATTGCTTAGCAACCTGCCACGGTCATCTCTACCAATTTTTGTGAAGATCTATTAAAAATAAAGGAAATAATCGTACCAAAGTATTAAAATTAAGTTTTTCGGAAATCGGCATAAAACTAAACCTATACATTAAAACAAAACAGTAACTTTCACACAGGTTAGATAAACAAACAACAGAAACAACAAAGATAGATCAGATGTATTACAACAAAAACTTTGCAGGTTGAGTAAAATAGGAAACCAAATGTCAATCAATCAATCAATCAATCTCTTTATTCATCACATTAGTACATAGGTACAGTGAATAGCGTCAACAGATTATTAAAATAAAACAAAACAAACTAAAAACTAAATCAAACAAAATCATCTTACAAATAATACAATTCTTTAATCACATGGCATTAGCTACTTCTATACATATTCACATCGTTACATGTACTTGCTAATTCTTCAAATGAGTATAAAGGGTTATTAATCAAGAATTTTTTAAGTTTTTTTGTAAATTCTGAGGGGCTTTGGGTTCTTTTTATACAATTTGGAATAAGGTGATAAAATTTTAATCCTCTATAATCTGGTTTTTTCTTAAAAAATTCCAATCTGTGAGGTTCTAAAGTCAAAAAATTTCTTGTGTTGTATGGACGATTTCTGAATTCCATGGGGGGGATGTTATTCTCATAAACATGTTTTACTGTGTAAAAAACGTGCTGAGAAAACACAGTTAAAATGCCCAATTCTGTAAATTTTTATTTGACCGAGTCCCTATTTTTCAACCCCAAAATTATTCTAATCGCCTTTTTTTGTATTTTTAAAATATTGTTCAAATTTTTTTTGGAAGTTGCCCCATAAATACCGATGCCGTAAGATATGTGAGAATCTATTAATGCAAAATATAATACTCTCAATGTTGTTAAACTACATTTTTTTGCCATTCTTCTAAGTGCATATATTCCTGATGCTGTTTTATTTAGGATATTTTCAACATGATCATCCCAACTTAAATTTTCATCAATAATTAACCCTAAAAATTTAGTTTTACTCTCTTGAAATATCTCGTCATCTTCTATTTTAATTAAGGGATTGACTTTGGTTTTAGATTGTTTTGTTGAGAAAGATAAAAATTGGCTTTTCATTGGATTAATTAATAAATTTTTACTTTCAAAAAACTGTTTAATAAGAGCAAGATTTATATAAGATGATATTTCTATTGATTCTTTATTCTTCCCAGAAATTATTAAATTGGTATCGTCAGCATACATACAAATTGAGCTGTCACTTCCACTAAGTACTTTAGGAAGGCCCTTAAGATAGCAAAGGAACAGCAAGGGCCCCAGAATGGATCCTTGAGGAACCCCATACTTCACTGTTCGTAAATTTGAGGTCACATTGTTGATATATTTATATTTATTTTGATTGATTTGCGTTATTTCAACACATTGTTTTCGTTCATGAAGGTAAGATTTGAACCAAGCCAATTCTTTTCCTTTTATGTTTAGCAATTTTAATGATTCGATCAACATTTCATGTGACACACTGTCAAAAGCTTTGGTCAAATCCAAGAAAATACCAACAGCTTTTTCTCCCCTATCAATTTTTCCAATTATGCTTTGAATGAATTCTATTGCAGCAGTGGTTACCGACTTGCCAGGTCTGAAACCATGCTGTTGTTTGTCTAGAAAATTTTGACATTCTAAAAATCTTAATAACTGGTTATAAACAACTCTTTCATACAATTTTGAAATTGTTGGTAGTATAGAAATTGGCCTATAGGAAGATACATTTTTTCTGTCCCCCTTTTTGAAAACTGGCTTAATTTTGGCTACCTTCAGCTGTTCAGGAAATATGCCACTTATGAAAGAAGAATTTATCAAATGGACTAATGGTTTTAAAATAAAATCTTTAATATTTTTTATTAACGTTATAGGTATTTCATAAATTCCATATGATGATTTATTTTTAAATGAGAGTATTATATTATTTAGTTCTTTTTCAGATATTTGTTCAAAGCAAAAGAATTCCAAAGTTGAGGATTCAGCTTTGTCCTCCCTCAAACATGACAATCTTCTGGAATTTATATTCGATACTACTTCCTTTTCAACTACATCTACAAAATAGTTATTGAAAGATGTGCCAACTTGAACTGGATCTGATACAGCTATATCATCAACGCTAATAGTTATATTCACTTGGTTGTCATTTGGGGTACCAATCTCATTATTTAACAACTGCCATGTCGTTTTTATGGCATTATCAGATTTTTTAATTTTCTTGTCAAAATATTGTTTTTTTACTTGATCAATGGATTTTTTTAGTTCTTTTTTTCTCATTTTAACTTCGGTTTTTAAATTAACATCTCGAGTTGAACGATACATTTTACTTAAATTAATAATCCTAGATTTTTCATTCTTTAATTCTTCTGTAATCCAGTAATTGCTATTATAGGATTTCTTTGTAACCCATTCCTTAGGACAACTTATGTCTAAGTAATACTTGAATAGATTTTTAAAAACTGAAAACTTTGATTCTACTGGGGCTAAGTACAGCTCCATCCATGATTCCTGAGCCAGAAAATGTATAAGTGTTTCAATATTTTGCTTATTAAAATTCCTTCTATATTTTTTAGTTTTTGTTTGACTCCAACTTTTTGTAGATATTTGTTGTATCTTAAGTAACTGGGCATCATGATCAGACATTTCTGTTATTAATCCAAGAACTTTTAAATTTTTATTTGTGTGAATGTTGGTAATAATATTATCAATTGCAGTCTCTGAAGTATCTGTAACCCTGGTCGGGAAATTGACCAAATATTGCAAGTTGAACATTTTTAAAATGTTACAAAATTTCTTAAAAGCTAAATCATTTCCTAATACGTCAATATTAATATCTCCAACAATTACCACATTTTTGTATTTTTTCATTAAAATTTCCAAAAAAGCTTCAAATTTTGTTAAAATGGTGCAAATCTGTCCAAAAGGCCCTGACTTAGAGGGCATACAATAATTTGTAAAAAATATATAAATCTCTATTTTATCTATTTTTATTGGTTGCTAAGAAACAAATTCAATGAAAAATTCTAATTTTAGGTATTCCAGCGATTTCTTATATACAAAGTGAGCGTGACAGCGAGTGAGCGTAGCGAACGAGCTAAAGCTGACGGTGAGTGAGCGTAGTGAACGATCTTAATTACCTATAAAATAAATTCAATCACGGGTGAAGCCATGACGGGAAACAGCTATAGTAAGATGCACGAAAATAGTCCGATGGAAATTTAAACAGCTGTGTCCCCCCTCACCCCCTCTCGCCCTGCAATGTTGTCATTTGTGATTATGTTTACCACGTGTAATGCAGTATAAAAATGTGCTTCAGAATAAATTTGGCAACAATGTATCGCCTCTCATCGGACTATTTTCGTGAATCCTACTATAGTGTCGTACCTAAAGATCTAATCGCAATAAATATATACTACTTCATCAAATACATCGATAGACCTTTTCAATAAATATTTTGGTTGGCTCTAAGCCTAGTTTACATAGGCCTTACCTATTTTGTTTAATCATTTTATATAATTGAGTCACAAGACTAATTTGTTTCAACATTGTAGGATTTTAACCATCTTAAATTTTACCCTAACCCTTAAAATATTGTATTGTAGTCTACTGTATTGAGTTCTTAAATCGTAATGTCGTACCGTACATTAATTTAAAATTTCAATAAATAAACGTTGATAGTTAACTTAATAGTAGGTGAGTCGGTGGCGTAGTGGTTAGCGCGCCGGACTTCGGGACCATGGCAGCGATGTCGTGGGTTCGAATCCGCGTTCTGCCAGTGAACTCTTATCAGTACCTTTCACCTTGTACTGTAGCGGCTCACCCCCTTACTTTGTCTAATACGATCCACGCACAGATCAATAGTCTATGTGGACGGGGCAAAGTAAGGCAAAAAGAGGTCCGCCAACCTCTTTAAAAAAAAAATAAAAATAAAAAAAGTGTGTATGTTGTGAACTTGAAAGTTCAAACTTGGTCTTTCGACGTTTGTAGAGATTTTAGATTTGTAGAAACGATCGAGAGCAGGCAAAACGTTTTTGGCCGGGTTGCAAACGATATTTTTCATCGCTCTACACTATGCAATAAATTCTTCTCGCTCCTTTCACACATCACATTTTTCGCCGTGCGGGAAAAAACCGCACGATTTAATACCCCCGTCGCAGCAGACCTGCGTACTCAGCGAATTTCCAAATTGGTAGTATTAATTATGACCAGATAAACATGTAAACCAAAAATCATCACAAGCTCATAAATAGGGAAATAAATGTGTATCTCCTTATGATAAATATAGGGAATGAGTATGCAGGTATGCTGCCATGGGGAACACCAAAAGTAGGTTTTTAGCATAAAAATTTTTTATTTCGACCATATGAAGCCATATACTAAGTTTCATCAATATCTGTTCATAAATAATGAAGTTTGCCTATTCTCCATATGATTAACATGGGAAAAGAGTATGCAGGTTTGCTGCCATGATAAGCACAAAAACCAAGATTTTTTACCTTAAATGGATGAATCTCAACCAAATGAAGCTGATTACCAAGTTTCATCAAAAAATATTAGTTAATAAGTGAAATATTAACACATTCTTATTCTCCATAAGATTAACATTGGAGCCCCAAAATACAATGTACTGTCTTTAGACTTTTTAATATCTCGGTAACCAATGGAGATAGAGCAAAGCTTCATAATACTACATTGTGTGTTTTTTTGAGCTAAATCCAATGGTCAAAATAAAAATTGGAAATTTTTAAAAATTACATATGAAAAATGCAAAAAACCCATTTTTGGGGTACAAAACCCCCCAAAACTACCCCTTCCGATAGGTCGATATGTCTGGTTTACGAACTCATCCGAATAAATGTAGGATTACACATCTCTACCAAATTTGGTGTCGATCGGACCATTTTTACGAGAGTTATCGTGTCTAGGGACACATACATACATATATACATATATACATATATACATATATATATATATATATATATATATATATATATATATAAAAATTTTAATGACTATTATTTTTGGTCTCTGGGCACCTCAAAACGAAAAAGTAACATGGTCCCGGGCTTAGGTCTTACCATGAGACCTACGGTAATAGCTTATTCCCTATGGGAAATTCGCTAAAAACCGACCAAAACACCGTACAAGTAATTGTCAGCTGGTTAAAAACCGTAAACGTGCCTGTGTGAAGGGTCTCATAAGATTCTATTGAAATGTACGCCTTGCGATTTTTAATCGCACGTTTTTAGCCGTGCGGGAAAAAACCGCACGATTTAAAACCGTCCAAGTACACCGTACAAGTAATGGCAGCCGGTTAAAAACCGTCACCTTGCCTGTGTGAAAGGTCTCATAAGATTCTATTGGAATGTCCGCCGTGCGATTTTTAATCGTACGGGCAAAACCGTGATGTGTGAAAGGAGCGAAAGGAGCGTAAAATCACCCAGAACAAACAAAACATAACCTTAACCATAACCTAGCGAGATGCACTGCTTGTGTTTCCGGTTGCTATGCAACCACTTTAAATCAGCTACGGTAACGGTTTCCATTGGTTTCAACGTCGAAACCAATGAGGTCTAAAGCGGAAGATTTTCGTCGTTATACCTCAAAAGAATGATTTTCGTCGTTAAAAGTGAGGGTCGTATACAGGTTATACTGATGTAGTTTGATGTAAAAAATCACAACTTTTAAACACTTACAACCACATCAAAATCGCCTGTTTTCGACCCTCCCTTCTAACCACGAAAAACATGCTTTTGAAGTCTAGGGATGAAAATTTTCCGTCCTAGGCCTCATTGGTGTCGGCGTTGGAATCATTGTGAAGTGGTTGCTTAGCAACCGGAAAATATTCAGTGCATCCCGCCACGTTAGTTAAGGTTGTGTTTTGTTTATTACAGGCGAGTACAAATATTTTTCACTTGTTTCGAATTTATTGCGTAGTTTAATGTGATGAATAATATTGTTCATAACCCGACCAAAACGTTTTTCACACTCTCAACAAGTTTAAAATAATTTGGTCCTTGTCACGTGTTTTGCAGAGAAAATTTAATTTTTCGTTTAGCAGTCATATCAGTACGTTGCAAAAAGTCACCGTCACGAGTTGGGTTGAACTCATGCGGCTCAGGTTGTAGTCATCCGACACTACCGAATGAACCATCAAAACATTGTTGTTTGGACTTTTTAAACATATTTTTTCTAGTGTTTGAAGAAAGTATGAGCTAAGAGTGCAACAGCAGCATTAGGATCTCTAGATCTACACATAAAACTAATCCAAATCTTTCCCCAGGCCGTTGAACTTGATTGCCTTTTATTTTCTCTTCGTAACACGTTTGGTTATTCTTTGGAACTACTGCTCTCAGTACACTGTAGTCCTGTAAGGTGTAAGTTAAAATAAAGTACAAATAAACTGTGTATTCTCAATACAACATATAAGTTTTTTCATACTTCGTGAATTAATAATACATACTACACTACATTCATTACACTTTTTTATTTTATAACTCGTAAGTTATTTAACTTACGTTTTATCGTTGCTTGTAATTTATTTTTTAACTGTAACTCGTAACTATAAGATGCACGAAAATAGTCCGATGGAAATTTAAACAGCTGTGTCTCCCCTCGCCCCCTCTCGCCCTGCAATGTTGTCATTTGTGGTTGTGTTTACCATGTGTAATACAGTAAAAAAATGTGTTTCAGAATAAATTTGGCAACAATGTATCGACTCTTATCGGACTATTTTCGTGAATCCTACTATAGTTAAGATAAATTCACCAGTAGTGGACAGTATGAGGAGAGGAGGGAGTTTGACACAGTATTGCTGGGAAATTTGAATACCTACAATAGTTTTAATGGATCAAGGTGAAGCCTGGTTTAATTTTGTTTGCAATAAACTATTCAATAAATGTAGTTTCCAGCATAAAATAATCTTGTATGAATCAATAAAATAAAATTATCACAAGTTCCAGTGGTGGACAGTTAAAAAAGAGCATGTACCAGTAGTGGACAGACGCTTGTTCCACTGTGAACACCACATTGAATCTTCCTTTTTGTTTGAAAAATACATTGATATGATAATTTGAATAAAGATATTAATATTTCTCAAGCAATAAACCAACGTATTTACAATTTTTCACATAATTACTGGCCAATGGTTCATAAAATTAATTTGAACACAATACATGAAGGCAACATAAAACATGATTGGAGAATTGCATTTTATTATATGTGTTGCTATATTACCGTATTTCTATTCTAACGCTTGAGGATTTATTTAGGATCATTTGAGACTACTTGTAAAAGAAGTATGGTTTAGCAGGAAACTTGTTATCTAGTTTTTTCATGTGTCTTTTGCAGTAAAAAGATATTCAAATAATCTTTATTAATAATGATCTTTATTGTATAAGGCATCATTGATGCATTACAATATATATAAATACTTATGCACATATATAGGCTGCTAATTTAAAATTACTTAATTCAATAATTTTAATTAATTTTAATAAATAATTCAAAATTATATAGCTAGACCAAATAAACAACTATTGAAGTTATTACGGTAGACAAGTTATAATATTAATTGAAACACTTTTGTGGGATTTTTTGACACATTTTATTTGTTTGAAACTAGACGTTTCACCTGCACTTTGGCCGGTTTCATCAGTAGTATTAGGTTAACAAAATGTAACATTTTGTTTGAAACATTAGGTTTGAAGAAAAAGCTCTAGCCTCATTAACTCTTAAACCAAAACTGTATTTAAGATATGTGGACGACACATTCATTATATGGCAACATGGTTTGGAAAACGTGAACCAGTTTCTGAATCAAATGAACAGCATCCATAACAAAATAGAGTTTTCATTAGAACTGGAGAAAGAAGGTAAATTACCATTTTTGGATGTCTTAATAATCAAAGAAGACTCAAAGCTATACCATACTATTTTTAGAAAAGAAACTCACACAAACAAATATTTAAATGGTAATAGTCACCACCATCCAACACAAAAGAGAGGTATAGTAAAAAATCTCATTAACAGAGCCAAAGTAATGTGTGATAAAAAATACCTAAAAGAAGAAGTAGAAGGAATAAAAAACATATTAGAAGAAAATGACTTTAAAAGATCCATGATAGTAGTGGAAAAAGGGGGCTGCTGGCTCACTTCAAGGTCACCTGAGGGATGACGTCATCGAGGTCAATGACCTCACCGATGACGTCATCGATGACGTCATCGATGACGCAATCGATGACGTCATCACCAATGACGTCACATCCATGACGTCACACCCATGACGTCACAGAAATGACGTGCTGATGACGTCATCACCCCTTACGTCACCAAAATGACGTCATCGATGTCACAAAGGTCAAGGTCACGCTGAAACCTAAAATTTTTTGGCACTTTTGCTGTTTCTCGCACTACGCTCCGAGTTTCAGTCCGGTTCCCATGACCTTGACGACTTGGAGCGAAATTAGACGAGAAACAGCAAAAGTGCTGAGGAAACTGCAAGTTTGCAACGTGACTCTGCCTAAACCGTCATGTGACACCGCTCGGGTGACCTTGAAGTGAGCCAGCAGCCCCCTTTAGACCAGTACTACAACCGCGATGTGCACCCTACGACAGACACCGAGCGACTGACTGTCCGGCCCCGCGCACTCTAGGTATATGGGAAGTGGTGGGGGAACTGCGATGACCTCGGGAAACTTAAAAATGTCAAGCCAGGTAGCACCGTTTTGGTGCTACCTTAAATTTACATGTTAAAGTGTGATGACCTTGAGGTTGACTGTGAACCTGGGGCTTAGGATTGTGTTTAACAGCTTGACGTTTTCGCCAGAGTTCAAGTGTGGTGACATTGAACTGGTTAAAATCAAAACTGCACAGCAGACTGCACAACACGGATGTGCATCCTACGACAGCCGCCGAGCGACTGACCTCCGGGCCCTGCGTACTCTAGATATATGGGGAAGTGGTGGGGGAAATTTTAAGGTCATTTAAACGGAGTTTAAAAAAAGCCAAAGAGTAGAAAGACTACTCTTGTGAGTCTATAGCGATTTCATTGATAGTGAGTGCTTCGGTATGCCAAGTTGATCTGTATTGACACGCTCCTAAATAATGTTTGCAAAAACCTGCAAAATGATTGTTGCACAATTTGCAGCCAGTTAGCTGTTTTAGTTTGAATTCAATGCAACGTTCAGGGCAGCAAGTGTACTTATGCCCTCTCATTTGGTACACATGGAATGTCTTCAACTTCGGTTTCGGCTTCTTCCAAGACTTGCACTTACACATGCACTGACCAAAAGCTTCACATGTTCTACAAGCCAGACCATCCACCACATCAATGTCATTTGGCCATGAAAAACATTTCTGTTCGCAACAGTAGTTGAGTTGAATGTCCATGTTGCTGCGGTGAAGGTGCGCGATGAGTCAGTGAGAGTGCACCTTAAATAAACTCAGTGGAGGGGGAAAGGTCAAGGTCATTCAAACGGAGTTTTAAAAAAGATGACTAGTTGTCCTCCTCGTCCGTCGTACTTGGAGAGCTGTCAGACGAAGAGCCCCGCGCAGGTGCTCTCCAGATGAAATGTATATCTATTTGAAAGCGCAGGCCTGGATCTTGTACCATCAACTCCTTTAATCTATTACATACCAATTCCACTTTGTACACATTGTTAATAATCAACACCCAAGGCTTCGGCTGAACATAACGTGTAGTTGAGTCAGCCTCGCAGACAGTTACACCTTCCGGTGATATTGGAGTGTATAAATGTGTAAAATCTCGTTGCTGAGGCTGGCTTGAAGTTGAGGGTTCTGTGCCGACCCTGGTTGCATCAAAATTCAAATCCATTCTACATTCAAGAGGTCCAGGGTTCCCGTTTAATACATTGAGTAATTTTTGATACAAGACTTCCACTTCTGTCGCATCCTGTAAATGAACAGTCCACCGCAAGGGAAATGCTTCGTCCGTAGTGGAGTCAACTTGAGAAAGAGTTCTTTCCGCCATGGCAGCTAAGCAAGGAATGAGGTGAGCTGCAGTCAGTTGTAACATTATCGAAAAGTAGAGGGGGAAATTTCAAGATCATTTAAAATTGGGTTTTAAAAAAGGAAGGAGTGGAGGGGAAAGTTCAAGGTCGTTCCAACATCAGTAGTGGAGTCAGCTTGGCTGATGGTGTTGTCCGCCATGGTTGCTTGTCGAACAAGGAATGACGGGTGATGTGATACTTATGCAGGAACATGGTGAAGTGGTGGGGGAAGTTTCAAGGTCATCCAAACGGAGTTTTAAAAAAAAAAAGGAAAACCTACAAAGTAACATTGAAACTTTCCAACTGATGGTGGCGGGCGTTTTCTTCTGCAACCTTGCCGACACATGTGACTATACCATATAGTATGAAAAGTACAACCATAATAAGGCCGAACAATAAAAGATAGCCGTTGACTATCATGATATTTTCTGAGTGGATCTGCTTTCTTCTTATCTCCCTCTCTTGCATCCTTTTCTCTAACTCGTGGATGAAGTCGCAGCATGCGTGAGGACATCTTTCATCTGTTGGTAGGTTTGCCATTGTTGATGTTGTCGGTTTGGCTGTTGAAGATGGAATGAGGTTTCTAATCGTGATGTGCCATGTACACCAATAGTGAAGTGGTGGGGGTAGCAAAGCAGTGGAGGGGGAAGTTTCAAGGTCATTCAAATTGTGTTTTAAAAAAACCTATCTTGTTACTGAGCTAATATGTCAGTAACAAGATAGGTGTGTTTGCTCTTTTACTTCTTTAATATAATGAAAAAATAAACATATTCTACAATGGTTAGAACAAGAAATACAACTGCTAGTCAGCTGAAGTAATCCAAGTTGTCCGGCTCGGTCTTCATGGACGTCGGTGAGGAAGCTGTCGATGAGTGTCCAGGCTCTTCCTTTGGCTGCCGGGTGTTCCGTATATTGCAAGCGTAGACTTGCACATTTATACGGTAGCCTCTTGCCACCATTAGCTGCAACTCCTTGTACAAATCGTTCAGCTCCTGTTGTGTTTTGATAGTCACCTCCTCATAGCTGGCACAGCTTACGTTGAGAGACATCCTGATGTTGCTAGGTTGGCTGCCGGAGTAGAAATAAAGCCAAGGCACAGCGCTTGGAGGTATATGAAAAAGTGGTGGGGGTGTTTGCATTCAAACAGGTTTGACTTGTAGCGTGGTGGGGGTAACTGTGAAATGCAAAGGTCAAAGGTCAAGGTCACCCGCGAAGTTTAAAAAAAAATGCAACATATCAATATGTGACAAACTTCACATATTGATATGTTGCATTTTTTTGTCTTTTGTTTTTTATGGTTTATTTATTTATAAAACGTTACAATAACATATTTACAACAGTAAAACTTAAATCTAACACTGCTGCTTGTCTGCGATGTGGATGGTCAACTCGGTGGAATTGCTACCCGTGCAACCGTGGGAAACCAGGTAGAGACAGCCGGGTTGGATGGAGCGCAGATCCTCGTTCTGGAGGAGATGGACGAACCGTTTCGGCAGGTAGACTTGGAACTTGGGCTCATCCCCCGGAGTGAATGGTGCCTCGCTAAGACTGCAGCAGATGGCCTCTCCAACTGTAGTCTCCATCTTCTTCATGGCGTGGATAATGTAGTGCTTCTCGTCTTTAAGTTCGGAACACTTCTTGACGGGTAGTATGGTAGATTTGGAGTGAGCATTGAACTGCTCAACCAAAGTTTGCAGGAACTGGTGAGATGCCATGGTCAAGTTATAGATCGTCTTCTTCGTCTTCTTGCTGGGAGATGTTGTCGTCTCGGAATCTCGAGTAATACTCATGCCAGGTCCCGGTCTGCTCCTCACTTATATAACCCCCGTTACCCCCACCACTCCCCATTTCCCCACTTTGAAGGTAAGATGCGAGTTTATAGGCGTTTTTTAAAGCGCAATGTCTATCTTTTTCATGTTCTGGACTTTTAGTACAAATACAAACATTTTCCATCGTATACTTGTAGTTTTTATCCAAATCCACATCATTAACCGGAACATGAGTAAATCCTTCGATCCATCTTTTCTTTTCCAGCCCCTTTGTGTAAATATTGGTAAACTTGTCTGAAAAGTGATGCATAATGTGATACAAGTCCGTGTAACTTGTAAAACCATCATACCAATCGATATGATGGAAGTGTTTTGAAATCCATCTGTTGGTAGTAGCGGCTTTACTGGTTAAAGATGAATAAGAACATGGTGGTTTAAATAAAAACGAATAAGGAACACTTGTATTGATGTCGAAAAACACAAGTTCTTTTATGATAAATCTATCATCATTACCCCGAAACGCTTGGAACTCAATTATACCAGGTTTGGACTTTACTTGTTCTTCTTCCTTGTCCATTGCGAAGATCACTCGTCTGCTCATGACGAAGTCCAAAGGTCAACTGATTTCCACACCACGGTAGGTACGACTTTTATACCCTGCCGTACAGTTGTTGGCGCGTTGGTGTATATTTAACGTGGGCACCGTCCCCGGTAGGCCTAACCCCACAAAGTGTTTGATATTGTTTTAAAAATTAACCATTGCTGTGTAGTTAATTGTCATTTAGGTTTCCATCTTTACATTTTCCTTGTTTTCATTTTCATCACTAACACTTGATTCTTCTCCTCCTTCTTCTTCCTCTTTTTCATGTTTTACTGATTTCTTATGTAGTTGAGCGTACTTTTCCAATTGTCTCCACATTTGTACTTCATGAGGAACCCTATTGAATATAGAAGTATCTACAGGTCCGTACAATATAGGTGCGTCCGGTTGTTTGTCCAAAGTGTCTTCCAGATAATCTTTAATAATTGAACTTGAAAACACCAGTTGTCTCAAGTATCTCGTTATTGGTTCAGTTGCACAAGTTAGAATAAAAAACTCTTCTCGATTAAGTTGAATCTTGTTATCATGTCTTGTTGTGTCTCTAAACCGCAACTGATGATCACCACGATGTTTAACAATATCGATTTCCACATTTGAATCCAAAAGGCCTACTCTTGTCTTTCTTCCAAACATGTTACTACTTAAGTAGCATTCTAGCAGATGCAAGTGTTTCATAAACGATTCCCAAGCAGTGTCCGTAAACAAAATCATTTTGGGTCCATGAGTTAAAATTACAGTAGGGGAATAATCTGTAGATTTCATAACACCTATTAAAACACTTTTGTCCAAACTGGAAGAGATTGGGTAAAATATTCGCAAGAATACCTCACTTAATATGTTAGGAGAAATATTATCTTCAATATCCCTTTTCCTCTTGTGTGCATTCTTTCTTCTTTTACCTTTTTCCTCAACATTATTACTGGCGTGGAGTTGTCCGCAAGCGTTGTGTTCATCTCCCTCCGGTTGACCTTGAAGATCTAAAAAGTCGGATATCTCCTTCTCAATATCTACTACATTTTCTTGTGTACCACTAGGAGAAGCCATATTGAATAAGATGCTACCCATACAACAACAGGCAACAAACTGATAAGGAGCGAGCTGAACGCTCTGCTTTTATACTCGCGGAATGCATTGGAATGTAGGAAAACCGGTCTTTTACAATACATTTTTAACAATTCCAGTTAAAGGTGTGTATGTTACGATTTTATCATGTAGAATTAAACAGTATGCAGTTGTATTAGCCGATATAGGCGCGTTGAATTCCATTTCTATTTTTATATCTACACTTGATGATTTTACCGATTCATTTTGTTTAGAACAATCGATTACAACTATAGGGTAACCATCTAAGTATTTTTCTGGTGATAGTAAAGGTGCATTCGTTTTACCATAATATGAACTTTGGAATCTTGCATACATATCGTACAATATGCTGTACTTTTTATTAGCGAATGACACATTTAAATTATCGTATGGAAAAAATTGTGAATTTAAATAAACTTTAATATTTTTCAAGTTGCAATGATCAAATTGGCCTGCATGTTTGGTGATGGTGTCTCTTCTGCCTGTTTGTAAACCAAATATAATATACCTGGCTCGTTCCACATAATTAGATGTTTTAACTGTCCAAGTGTGTCGATCCGTAGTTGGCAAGCTGGGATGTTCATGAAATTCCCAACTTCTAAAAGGAATTACAATATCACGATCAGCCTTTAACTTTCTTAATAGTAGCATTCTATGCTCGTCAGCTAATTTTACATGTGGAACTCTCCATACAATTTTGTCTAATGTTAATTTCCATTCTAAAGTTGCATCTGTTGTACCGTCTGGAGCTTTAATAATATCTTTATCGTTTGAAGATCTCAACAAAACTAATTCTTGTTTAACGTTTAATATTATTTTCCTATAATCTTCAGCAAAACCAAGCAACAAACGTAACGGAATATGAAAATCAAAATTTCCATTTGTATCTGGAGTGATTGTGTCTTTTGCAGGTAAAACCCATCCTGCAGGTTGTATTAAATTGGTTTCATTAGGTGATATAGATGTTAATCCCTTTAAAGTTGTTGCAATACCTACTTTTTTAGTAGAATCAACTGTTACACCTGATATTTCATATCTAATTTCATCAAACAGGAAAGCCATGGGATTATTTATAAATGGAACTGTTGTACCAGTAGTAGTACCGTCCTTTTTAGTAACTTTTCCTTCAATATACAAGTAACTTTCACATGGTAGCGTGTAAATGTCTTGATTTTGTATGGGAATACGAATTTCATCGTTATTGTTTAATTTTGATGAAGTGTAAGGGTTGTGGGTGTGATATTCTTTTTCCCATAGGGTTTCGTCGAATGTTGGACCCTGAGCTATATCCAGTATATCCATTATCGGTTACTTTTAATCCAATTCTCTCTAAGAAACGAATGTTCTCGCGTGTTAACTCCTCCACAGCTGAAGAGCTACTAATGCGGATTCCCGTAGGTTGTTCGCTTTTAAATGTTAAACCCATGATTTTGTATTAAAGTGTTGATTTTAAATGTAATCTAACCGTAATAGGCTCTTCTCGGAAATCTATCAAGTTACCGTCTTGATCCAATACGTTCAACACGATGTCTGAAATGAAAGTGGTGTTCAAAGGTAGATATACCAGGTTTTGCGGCTTTTCAACAATTTTAAATCCAGGTGGTACACTGGGGTAAAAAGTATGTATTATATGAGTATTTGCTCCATCTCTGTAAGCTCCTTGTATAATGTTACAAGTTATGTCTATACTATTGACTTTTAATATTGTTACAGTTTGTTTACCGGAATGTGTTTTATTTGGTTCTAAAATTGCTCCATCTTTGGGAAATCCTAATAAATCACCAATTGAGTTTGGCTTAGTGAAATCTATATAATATTTTGAAGTAAGCTCAGCTTTCATTGTATTATTATTACCTTTTAGCGATATATTGTCTTTTCCCATTTTATTTTGCAAAAATTCATTAATATGATCAATTTCATAAGAACCTGTGGGTAAACTGCACTCTTCTAAGTCTGTTAACTTACCACTGGCATCTTTTCCTTTATAATAATGCAATAAGTTATTTTTACCTTCCGTAACATTGGGAATAGAGTTGTAAGTTGTAAAATCCAACAGTGCTGCCTCCCAAAATCTTCCTTTTTGCAAGCGTAACGCTGGAAAAAGGATACTTCGTAAAGTGGACGATTTTCCTGTTAATGATACCGTATAGGAAGACATCTCAATAGTGACTGATACTTTTAGCTAGGAATTCCAAACATAAATGGCCGCATATTGAAGTATTATCAGGTTGTTCTCTTTTATAGTTGTAATATATGTTTTTAGCAGATTTAAAGTAATGTTCAAGTTCTTTAGGTGGTGGCAAATTTCCAAAACTATCAAAATAATATACATTACTATTTAGTTTCTTATAACACACCCAATGGGTGCCGGACCCTTCAGTATTATCCAAATTTACGATTCCAGTCTCATTTTTCCATATTTTCTTTGGTAAACTGTCTTTCATAAATACTCCGCGGAAAAATGGTATTTTTAAACAGGAAATATATTTAAATAATTCAACATTAGTCAACGCTTTATGTGGTATAACCAATTGATTTCTTTTATTTAATATGCACGATACGGTCTTAGGTATAGACCAGCCCCGTTTTTTACCATTGACCATATTGTCGGTTTTTTATTATTTTTCCTCGGAGAACGTCTTTTTAGTCTAATATTACCACCATGTTTTCTCTTGGTTGATCCTTTTTTATTCTTACCCCTCCTTTTTCCACCTCCTACCGCTGTTTTAGCCTTCATACCTGCTGTTACCGCTAAAGCTGCTGCTTTTTCCGCAATACTAGCGTCACTAGACTTTACTCGTTGCCAAGCTATATTCGCTAGCTTTTTATCAGCGATTGACCTATTTTTTGAATCGGTAAACGTGGAATATGCGATATCGTGTTCTTTACAAGCCTGATCTAACTTATTTATGCCTGGATCACCTCTTTCCAGTCGTTTTTTTAATTTAGTTCCTGGTCCGCAATACTGATAACCTCCCGGTATGTGAAATTCGTATGGTAAAGCGTCTATTGCTCTGTTTACGATAGATCCTACTGGAATACGATTTAAAGCTTTACTTAACAGAGAAACCGCTGTGGACGTGATACCGCCTCCTTTCCGTATAGTGTCTCGATATGGACTGGTGTAATGAAACGCCATGATTGTCTTTTATATTTGAAAAGCGTAACCCATGTGTTACCTCTATGACAGGTTGCACATAAATAATGTAATATATGGTGTTATTTAGTTAAATATCAAAAGTACCCCAATCTGATGATCTAAACTTTTGTGTGTTATGATTAAAAAAATATTTATAAAGAATTTCTTGTTTAATCCATGTATTTCTCATTTTTTCGTCAATAGGTTTATGTTGTCCTGCTACAATATAATTATGCATATCAAATAATAAATTACCTATTACTTTAACAAGAAAATTAACAGTTACAGCGTTATCGGCATAATCAGGGTCTGCAACATTTGTTAATCGTTTGTTATCACAATTCCACCATTTTTTCCAGTTGGCTCTAATTGTATTATCTGTTCATAAGTAACAGCATCACCAGGCTTTTCACCAATACCTAAATTTGTCAATAACTTTCCTTTACCATCCCAAACATAATTGTTTTCTTCAAGTAAAGTAAACTTTTTATTTCCTTGTACAAATACATCTCCTTGACGTGTTACTACTTGGTTTTGTTTCACAAAACCGGAGGTTTCTTGTTTTAAAGTTTCCTTCATTTGACCCACCGTTGCACCATCTGATGGTGCAAAACCATCTTTTACATTCGCTAAACAATTACCAAGACAGTCAATAACTCCTACATCACGTGTAATACAATGATCTTTGATGTATTTTAAATTTACAGCATCATTTTCATTTTTTGGATAACCTATATCGTTAATAACAAATTTATAAAAAGAAAACCCATCTTTTGTCTTTTCAGGTATTATAGAATGTAAATAGCGTCTATTTATGCTGTCTTTTTCATCTACAGGGTCTGCTACGTTGGATATACGCCTATTTTCAGCATTATACGTTTTTCCATTAAATTTTAACGTATTCTTTAATTCCGATGATAAATAACCTCTGTTTATTGCATCAGCGTTTTGATTTGGCTTACCAACGTTGGAAATTCTATGATTACCCGCGTTATATGTGTTTTTATCTAATTTCAGTGTTGGTACTATCTCTTTTTTTAATACTTTTAAATTTATTGCATCATTTTCATCTGTGGGATCATTAATGTTTTTTAACCGTTTATTACTAATATCATAATCTCCATCAGGTGTTTGTGGTAATCCAACACCTCTTTTTAAAGTATTAAAGTAATATAATCCATCCGATGAATACCGTCCGAACTTGTCAACACTCATGGTGCAACTGAATAACATTCTAGAGTGTAACCCATTTTTATAATATTAGTCCCGATTTCTAACCCATATCAGTTTTTATACAAATTCTTAGTCTTCATCAGTTACATTTGCATCATTCCCGGGACATTTAAAATATTTTAAATCTGCACTAATTAATGATCTGTCTGCTTCATTTCTAAATACATGATTTTTATGAATAAATTCCTCACCAGACAATTTTCTAAATCCGCTAAATGAATTTGGATCTGCAATTAATATATTTTGATAATCATTTACATCCATTAATTTAAATCTTTTGGTATTATAAATAAACTCTTGATTTGCACTATCATATTGTAATGTTTGTCCTACAGTTGCAGCATCCTTTGGATCTGTTCCTTGTGCCAAATTACCTATTTTCTTATTTTTCGCATTGAAAGTACTACCTTTTGGTTTGTCTAATATTAAAGATTGTTTTACTACAACACAATCGTAATCATCGATACCTGGAAATATGTCAATTATTCTTCTATTTGTACCCAACCAACTTCTATGATAATTGTTTGGATTAGTATGTAAAACTTGTGATAAAATCGGAACATCATGAGCATCTGTAGCTAAATGCGCATTTGATAATTTCATGTCTTTGCAATCCCAAACATTATTTTTTTGTTCAAGTAAAATAAACTTTTCATTTCCTTGTACAAACACATCACCCGACCGTGATACTACTTGATCCTGTTTTACAAATCCAGATGTTTCTTGCTTTAAAGTTTCCTTCATTTGACCCACTGTTGCACCATCTGATGGTGCCGAACCATCTTTAACATTCGCTAAACAATTACCTAGACAATCAATAACTCCTACATCACGTGTAATACAATGATCTTTTATATATTTTAAATTTACAGCATCATTTTCATTTTTCGGATAACCTATATCGTTAATAACAAATTTATAAAAAGAAAAACCATCTTTTGTCTTTTCAGGTATTAATGAATGTAAATAGCGTCTATTTACGCTGTCTTTTGCATCTTTAGGGTCATCTACGTTGGATATACGTTTATTTTCAGCAGTATACGTTTTTCCATTGAATTTTAACGTATTTTTTAATTCTGATGATAAATAACCTTTGTTTATTGCATCAGCGTTTTGATTTGGCTTACCAACATTGACAATTCTATGATTACCTGCGTCATATGTGTTTTTCTGTAGTCTTAATGTTGGTGATATCTTTTCTTTTAATACTTTTAAATTTATTGCATCGTTTTCATCTGTGGGATCTTTTATGTTTTTTAACCTTTTATTAGTTATATCATAATCCCCATCAGGTGTTTGTGGTAAACCAGCTCCTCTTTTTAAATTATTTGCGTAATATAACCCATCCGAGGAGTAACGTCCGAACTTGTCGACACTCATGGTGCAACTGAATTGTAATCTAGTGAGTAACGCATTTTTTATGAGATTACCCCACGGTTTCGGAGTTCATCCACTAAAGCCACCCATTCGTTTTCCAATCCAGTATGACCCGCTTCTTTAGCTTCATGTATTAGTTTCATTCTATCCACCAATTTATTGATATTATTGTAATAAATCACATTTGTGTTATATAGTTTCTTCATTAAACCTGTACCTGTAACAGATTTGTTTCTTTTTCTTGGTTCTGGAGCACTTATATCCAAAGTGGATGACACAAACCTTCGTTTTACAGGTTTTCTTGGCATTATCGGCATTGGTTGTCTTCTCGTTGTTGGTATTAACTTGGATACAAATACTCTATATTTTAAAGACCTAGATCTAAAAACTGGTTGGTCAGCTAAATATTTTCTCCTGTATGCATTGGTGTGTTCCAAAATCTGTTTATATGCTTCCATGTCTTCTTCTTTAACTAACAATTCTAAAGGCTTTTTTTCAAATAATAATTCAAATAATCCTCTTGTGCCCTTATATCTTTGATTACCAACAATAATATTATCATTTTCATCAATGTTTACCGGGCTATTACCAACCATTAAACCTTCTTCTGTTAATCTTACTCCATAACTATGGTAGTTTTTATTAGGATTTATTCCAGCTAACATTTTTATCATGTATTTCCTTCCTAAAGGTCCTTTGTTATGAATGTTTTCACCCAACAAGCTTATGTTTGACGGACCTTCCCTTGCTTCTTCTTCTTTTTCCTCTTCACTAGCAGTTGATACATCTTCATGTCCTCTTTTAGCTTTTACTTCATATAATTCTCTTATACCACTATAGTCTAGTGATTCTAGCTCTCTTTCAGGTTCTCCGCCGGTAAAACCACTATATGTAGAGGATTCCAGGTCTTCATCACTAAAATCTTCTGATTTTACATTTTCTCTTTCAAACTTTGTAATAGGTGCAATTGCATCTCCTTCCAAAACGGGTTTAGCAAATTTTTTGTTTAATTGTTTCAAGGGTTCAGTAATAGGTTTAAAAGTAGATTCAAGAAATTTCTCCCTTTCGCTAATACCTAATTTTAATGCTCTGTTTTTATCTCGAATAGAATCACTAAGTGATTTTATTTCCTTTATTAACTTTTCTTGGTTAACCATGTTTGTAGCAAGACGTGTTGTACAACAATGAATGTTTTACATCATGATCAGTGTATTAGTATAAATTTATCAAATCCTATCCTGTATCGACCATTGTTTAGCGGTTGTTCCTTCATAATTGTTAAAAACCCATATTTTTCAGCCCAAGCCTTTCCACACAACTCTTTAAATCGTTCAAATGGCATATCCGCACTTACATGGTCATAATATATGTGTTTTAGGTTGGTTTCATCCTGTTTAAATACAATTAACATGTTTGCATTGTCTCTAATGAGCTGTTTCGGTATTTTGCTGTAAGTTTGACCAATATAAATGCTATCTATGTTGTTATGTCGACCCATGGCGAAGTAATTTCTTATTGTATTTTGATTTTCACAAGATACGTCGTCAAATATGAATACTGAGAATGGTTTAGCCTCTTGCGGTTGCATGACACTCTCGCTCGCGTTGAATTTAAAATATTTAACTTCAGGCACATTATTGAGTATTTGTTCCAATAACTGATATTTTGGTTGTTGTAGTGACTTTGAAAATACATATAAATTATTAAAACGTAAGCCTTTAGGGTTTGTAATCAAATTGAATACTACATTTGTTTTTCCACAATTGGAAGGACCGGTAACCAGACAACGCACCGTGTTTGGTAACAAAACACCGTGTTTCCCAGTATTGAATTGAGAACCATCCACTGTGAGTTCATCTATATTATTAATAGTAAAATTGTCTTTTTGCGGTATTATCTCCATCCTTTGTAATGGTTCAACCCAAAATGATGCTCTATCATTATATTAGATCCTTTTTAGGTATCCAAGAATCTTCCGTTTTATTAAATCCTAACCATCGTACTTTAACCTTATCTTTTTTGCGTTGCAACACCTTTTCTACTAGATATACATCACCTACTGTTGATTTTAACATTTCATGTCCATAAAAACCTCCTTCAAGCAATTGTCCTTTATTATCTTTTAAAATGTAAGTTTCTGGTACTGTAGGTTGCACCTTAAATACGGTAAATACCTCATTTGTCCAGTTTGGAAGATATCTTTTACTGAATACACCTTTGTATTTGCTTATTCGCACTTTATCACCAACATTAAACCTTTTAGGCTTTAGTTTTTCAACTCTTGGTTTAGTATTCAGTTTTATACGTTTTAATACAAGTTTTTCATTTTTATTAGTCACCTGGCTTGGTTTCATACCGATAGTTCTATGAAACTTGTTATTGTAATCGCTTATAAGTTTTGGTAACATATCAATCCATACGTGCGATCCTCTGTTAGAAAACATCTTATACATCGCACCTTTTAAAGTTCTGTTGAATCTTTCAATTATTGATGCTTTTACCTCTGAATTGGTTGAGTAATGGTTAATGTTGTGTTTTTTCATTAAATTTGCAAATTCCTTATTAAAATATTCTTTTCCATCATCAGTTTGTAAATGTTTTATAGTATGTTTGTCTCTTTGTATAGCTGTTTCCATTGCTTTTGTAACACTTTTGCCACTTTTATCTTTTAGTGGTAAAGCATCTGCCATTTTTGAAAAACAATTAATAATAGTCAATATGTATTTAAATCCTCTATTTTGTTTACTATAAGGAATCATTTCGATTAAATCCGCTTGATATAAATCATTTATTCCTTTTATCACTGTATTTCTTCGTGGAAACTTTCTTCTTGCAGGTTTATGAAGTTCGTTGACAATTTCTTGCTTCAAGTTCTTCATATTGCAGGTTTGAATGTTTCATGTATCACATGTATAATCACAATGAATGTTGTCTTAAATATTCACATCATTTATATAGGTCAAGGTCATCCAAACTTGTGTAAAAAAATGGGGAACACGGCGTTTGACTTGCCGTGTTCCCCATTTTTTTACGGAAGGAGAAAGGAATAAGGTCGAAGTTGTAGAAGGACGAAGAATAGGTTACTAGTCGATAGGGTTTAGAGAGTAGTGGCCAAAAGGAAGAGTGTGAATTTTATCCGGCATAATATGCCTTTTATCATCTCGAGCTGATAGTGCTCTTTTAACTTCAGTGACACTGTAGACCTCATGTTTAAAGCTTCTGATAGTGTTGAACGTTGCAGACATTGTAGAATCTTCAAACAAGCAGGTCTTGTAATGGTCAAACGTCACATGTTTCTTCAAGTACGATGTTTTAACTCCTTTTGCTTTCTTGACTGTCGGTGTGTTGTTCTCGTTGTACATTTTAAATGAATACAATTTTGCCATCAGTGCCACTATTTCTTCTAAAGGCATTCCATTTGCTTCATCTTTAAATTTTCCGATTACTTTTTTATTCTTTTCATTGTAATTTGGATGGTTCTTCGGATAGTCAGAGAAGTCAAAATCGTCTTTGTATGGGAAACTCCTTAGGTCTTCATACATGTCCAAAGTCTTTATCCAGTAGATAAACGCGTCCGTATCCATGTATGCGACTCCAATGTTTTCCCTTCCGTAGTGTTTAACCATTTTGTTATAATGGAAATCATACATCAGGGTTTTACTTATGTCCAAAATCGACATACCTATGTATAACGGACGGTCCATGACTATTGTTGTTTTCTTCATACTGACAGCGACTAGATTTTCGTTTATAATCATGGATGTTCCGAAATTTGGTTTTTGCACTAATTTTTCCAATTTCCTAGGATCACTCACTAATTTTACATTTTTGTGTTTTCTTTTGTTCTCCAAGGTCTTCCCAAAGATGGCGTTGTTCATTAATTTATAGAAGTCCTTTTCAAATGCCGTTGTCGCTGCAGCTCTTCTTGTAGTGTTGGAATCAATATATGGTTTCAACCAACAAGACTGGGTGAATTCAATTGCTCTATGAATTCTCACTACACGTAGACCCAATTCAAGAGCTTGTTGAACTACCCAGTAGTGAGCCACATACCGATCTTTATTCTCCAACGTCATCATCAATTTTGGCCATCTTCCTGTCGGTGAAACTTCAGTCTTGGCTAGGAGAGGCAAGTCGTAGTGATGGTCATGAAGGTGCTCCGGATATTCGAAATCACAGTCCAAAATATAGCCTTTTGGACCATTCTTTGGAATCTGTGAGATGTCACCGATGGTGGCCGGGTCGATCCATTTGAAGTCAGCGTAGGGAAGCGGATTTGACATTGCCCAACCATAAAGGTTGTTTGCGTCAAAGTAGCCAAGGTAGACCGATGGTTGTCTCTCGTCGAAGCCTGGGATGTACTTGTTGTTAGCTTTGACATGACGTGTTACAGCTTGTGTCAAACCGCCCCGTACACCAGATTCTATCATGAGCACCATATCAATATCTGTTAGAAGTTCCAATCGACAGTTGGTTGACTTTAGCATAGCTTGCCATGCTAATCCTGGAGATGTGTACGAGTGTAGAGGGTCCAGTCCATAGGCGGAGAAGCAGGTGTTTCGAAATTCTTCCATCACATCGCACAGCAGAGTTACGTCCAATTTTATGTAAAAGTCGGAATATTCCCCTAAGGTTTGAATGTTTAGTTGGTTCCAAACATTACAAGCATGATTGTAGTCTTCAACGGTGATTGCACTTTCATTTAACTTGCTATTGAAGGCTTCAATCGGTGGCAGACTGGTTTCTTCAAATTTTTCTGCAGAAGTTATGTAATCATAGGGGAACACTCCTTTACGCATTACTAAGTCCAATTTATCTTCATGTACAATTTTGCTGGTTTCTTTTAGATCTTCTCTTCTTAGGTTCTCAGACAATTTGGCTAAACTAGTTGACATAAATCTATAAGAGTCTACGAAGCGAAGTTTAATTTTACCTACTGTTTTTGAGAAACTGATGTACTTCTCCAATGTTTCAGCTAATACTTCGATTCTTCCATCATCCCGTCCTAACTCTGGGATAATGAAGTGGGAGTCATAGCCGCTAAGATTGTGTATCACGACAGGGATAAAGTTTGGCAGTTTGTAATTTATATTGCATGAATTACAAGCAGCTCCTCTGTATAACCCTGTCAGGTGATCGTGATCTCTTACTTTTTGATTTTCTTCACTGAAGCTCTTCTTGCATAAATAACATCTTGTTGCCAAATTGTATTCTTCTTGTTGATTTTGATTCAAAGGTTCCATAGGTAAAACATTACCGTATAAGCGTTGCACCTTTTCAGCAATGTCATACAACTGGTCTACGAAATGCTTAGCGGCTTCTTCCCCACGGTAGAGTATCGGAGTGGATGTTAAACCATAGTCTTGCAACTGTTCTTCAGGCAAAGTTGATTTCACCAATAAGCAAAAACTGTTAGGTTGATGCAATTGATATTTGGTTCTTCTAGTCACCTCACCATCCGGAAGCTCCTGTGGTACTAACGTGGATTCGAAATCTGCGTAGACAGCTACTGGAATCCGATATTGGTGAACTGTTTTGTTGAATTTGATGAACGCTCGAGATGGCGGCGGCAGACTAATCTTCACTTCATAGTTGTCATTACAAAGTCTTTGGTGTTCCTTCAACCAGTCCGATCCTCCATGTTTTAAATCTTTATTTGTAAAACAAAAGCATCTCTTACACACTGTCACTCTAATCTTCTTTTTGGTTAATTGTCGTGCAACCAAAGCTTCAAAATCTTTTATCCACACATAATGTGAAATTTCACCTTTAGTTATCAATAATAAATCAGTATGGTTTCTTTGCTTCACTTTTCCAACTCGTAGTGGATACACATTGTTCGAATCATCTAAGCCGAACACGTTAACAGAAACACCTGGATTTTGTTTCTCAAATTTTGCAATTTGATTAAGACTCACAGGATACGACATTCCTCGGAAGTTGTAGCGGTGTTCGTTTTCATAATATTCCCTACCAACTCTACAAGGATTATGTTTTACATACTTAGTTAGCATCGCATACTTAAAACATTCATTATCCCCGTTTGTAACATTTCTGCAAGAGTTGGTGTCTTTAATTTTCTTTGGTAGAGGGATAAAGCTGCTACCCCTCATACCATATCCATGCTTGTGAACCCTCACATCCATACCTTCGATCGATGATAGCGTCCAGCCAGATCCTCTTCCTTCATGTTCTTGGAGTTTCATTAGCAGTTCATTCAAACATTCTTCTAGAATTTCATTGATATCAGATGTGGTTGTAAGGGTTCGGTTTTTAGCAATGAATGCTCTTGGTGAGTTTTCACCATCGGTATTAGTAAACATAGCCTCCAACACCAATCCAAATTTAATAAAGTTCAATCTTGCCAATTCTTCCATCAATGTTTTTACAACTAAATTTTTAGCTTGGGTTATAAAGTTTTCCAATTCCAATTGCACATTATTAATTTTGAAATGAGTTACAACTGGTCCTGGCAAGGCTGTGGTGCGCAGTTGTCTTATATCTTCCACTTCTTCTGTATCCTCTTCTTCCATATCCTCTTCTTGGGTACGCAGTTGTTTTACATCTTCCACTTTTTTTTCTTCCATTTCCTTTTCAATAAATCCTCCAGCTGTAGATGGTCCAGCTCCGGCAAATTGAATAACACTTGGTCTTCTTCTTTGCATTAACTGTAAATAGCTAGCCCAGTCCTCCTGCTTCTGGGGTTTTTCCAAAAACCGATCAATCGCATCCAAGTCTTCTTCACTTACTACAATCTCTTCTTTTCTGTCCTCTTCACGATGCAATTCTTGGTGTAACTGTAGATAGCTATCGCAGTCGTCCATCTGCTTCTGGTAGTTTTCCAATAACCGATCAAACGCCTCCAAGTCTTCTTCACTTACAACAATCTCTTCTTTTCTGTCCTCTTCATGATACAATTCTCGGTGTAAAACAAAGATGTCTTCGTCTTGAAAAAACTCACCACAAATATCGCAAAGAGCCATTTTTACAGTTTGGCTATGAGTGTGCACTCGGTGAATGTCCACGCAATAATGAGCAGCGCGCTCAACTGGGTCCCTTTATACCCGAGGTTTAAGGGTGGGGGAAGGTGACGTCATATACATCCAGTTTATCAATCATGTAGTAGATTTGGCTTTTAAACACCCATTTTCAATTTATTCTTCAACAGGTTTGATAAACCAATGATCTTTGGTCTAAATCCACTACTTTGTACAAATTTTTTTTGTTTGGGCACTTCTCGTCCGGAGCAAAAAACTCTTTGGTCAAGGTCAAAATTTTTTCTCAAAAAAGTTCGGGGGGGGGGGGGGGGTCATTACTGTATTTAGGTCAAGGTCACGAAAAAACTTTAAAAAAATTAAGCCCCACCTGGGGCACTTGGGTTGTCATCGCTGTAGCCTCCGAAGAGACCCAACTATGACAACAAGGCAACATCCAATGTCGTGTACCCTTCGCCACGCAAGACTTGTAAACATTTACTGCATTGTCTTTCAGTAGCTAACAAAGATTCATTTACGTAATTTTGAGTTTCCAGAAGGAAACAAACTGAGGACACCCTAGTGGCTTACCTCCTCGTCCGAGTGCAGAGGCCGCCGCAACCTTTTGCATGCCAGCGTACAAACGGACATGCTCCCAGATGCCATCCGCAACCTTTTGCATGCCTGGCAGGAGCCTACCGATAATTAAAATAGGCTTTACACGGGGGCCTACTCCCGTAACCTATCTTTAATATTTTTTAATTTACAATGCATTGAATTTTTACAAGTCTTTGTAGGTCAAGGCCACACGGACATTAAAAAATTTCGGCCCCCGTACATCCATGGCGAACCATGAATGTTCGGGGGCCTTGGGGACTAAAAAACACAAATAGCTAACAAAGTTTCATTTACATAATTTTGAGTTTCCGGAAGGGAAACTAACTGAGGACACCCTAGTGGCTTACGTCCTCGGTCCGAGTGCAGAGGCCATCGGCTCATTACCCCCATATAGGCGTACAAACGGACCAACTCCTATTTCTCAGCCGCATTGAAGCATGCATGAGAGTTCTCAGCCGCATTGAAGCATGCATGAGAGGAGCCTAACAATTATACAAAAGTAACTTTACACGGGGGGCCTACTCCCGTTCCCTGTCTTTACGATTTACTTTGAGCATTGCAAAAGCTCAAGGGGGAAATGCTACAACAAGCGTATACACTTTAGAAAAATATAACACACTTACAACACACAATTGAGCTCAACGTAGTCAATGCTGGAACAAGCACATACACATTAAACACATATGACAAACAAGACACAAAGGATAAAAGACACACACACACACAGGAGACATAGGGTACAAGTAAAACACTCTAATATAGAACAATTCGCAATACCCAAACGCAAGCGCAATATCTTACAACTAATACAAGTCTTAAAGTTAGAGTAGACTTCGCTAAACACTGAAGGCGCCATTCAATGTTTAGTGATGCCTATGGCCGTCCGTCCCGGTCGTTCACGTTCAACGCGCGGGAGCGGACTGCGAGCCGGCTCTGGCTGGGCCCCCTTATATCCCCACCGGGGCAGCCACGCCCAGGATATCAGGGGTGGGGGTGGGGGTGGGGGTGGGGGTGGGGGTGGGGGTGGGGGTGGGGGTGGGGGTGGGGGGGGGGGTGGGGTGGGTGGGGGGGGGGGCACTTCTCGTCCGGAGCAAAAAACTTTTTGGTCAAGGTCAAAAATTTTTTTCGAAAAAAAAGTTCTCGGGGGGGGGGGGGGGGTGGGGGGTGGGGGGTGGGGGTGGGGGTGGGGGTGGGGGTGGGGGTGGGGGTGGGGGTGGGGGGGGGGTGGGGGGGGGCACTTCTCGTCCGGAGCAAAAAACTTTTTGGTCAAGGTCAAAAATTTTTTCGAAAAAAAAAGTTCTCGGGGGGGGGGTGGGGGGGGGGTGGGGGGGGGTGGGGGTGGGGGTGGGGGTGGGGGGGGGTGGGGGGGGGGGTTGGGGGTGGGGGGGGTGGGGGTGGGGGTGGGGGTGGGGGTGGGGGGGGGGTGGGGGGGGGGTGGGGGGGGGTTCGCACTTTTTGTCGGGGGGGGGGGGGGGGTTGACTAAGTTAAGTGGGTCAAGGTCACCCACAACACTTGTACTCTAAGTGTTGGCTATACCCCCACCACAACTGGGTCCCTAGGCTGCACAACACCGCTTCGCCAGTATGTCTCTGGCTTCCATGCGGTGCGTCTCGCTGTTCTCTAGCTCTCTATATGTAAGTCATTTTACAAGTTCTGAATGTAGGTCACTACACTTTGACTCTGGGACGATATCGACTTGTAGTGTTTCAGTGTTTTGACTCAAGGTCATCACACTTTAACTCTAGCACATCGGTTATCATACCAGAGGTGCTCAATAACCTAACTTGTAATGTTTAGGGTGGCGTTTGCACGCCACGTGGTATCGCCATGAGTGTCCAGTCCAAGTTTTAAGTTAAATTAATTTTACTGTAATCTTTTCCATTTCTGCTTCGTTTTGCCAAAGTATAAGGTGTCGCTTAATAAAGTGGTATTTCTCTAATGTTATAGGAGATTGCAAGGATACAATTAGTTTATTTAGGAGACTCTTCATCTTGGAGTTTAACACAATTTCTACTTTGACTTTGCTTTCTCGGCTCTCACAGCCTAAGCTGTACAGAAATGTTTCTTCTAGTGCCAACTCGGGCCAAGAGAACAGTGTGTTGACTGTAGGACAGCTCATGGTGAAGTGATGCGAAACTCCAGCGTACCACCTCACCTTCCCCCGCCACTGTGACCTTCCCCCACTCCTGCTGTTTCCCCCATCTCTTTTCCCTTGACTCATGCGCTACAAGCAGTCTCTCAGTATTGTGCGGACTTTTGTGAGGGGAAGCCATGTCGCGGGACGCTTTAGGTAAGAAACTTAGCCGTGTTAAGACTTTATTAGTTGCTCACTGTCCACCACTGAAAGTTAAGAGAGTTTCAACTTTAGCTAAGTGGCGCAAACTGTTGCGCGGACACCCTAAGTTTTATACAAAACAGACTAATGTCAGTTTTACTGATGAGGATTTGTTTAAAATATTGGATGAAATGACTTTTCCTTGCAAAATTCAGTTAGTTACTCCCATTCCTGACAGTTTAGAGTCTTAGTCTCTCAAGCCAATATACCTAGCATACACAGAGCCTGACAGTCAGTCACTCGGTGGCTGTCGTGGGGTGCGCATCGGTGTCGGCGCTCCGTTGTTAAGTTTTTGAGGTCACAGTAATATGAAATTGGGGTGTTGTGCTAGTTCAAGGTCACCTGAGGGATTACCGATTGCCCATTTAGGCAGAGTCATGTCAGAAACTCGGGTTTAACTTGGCACTTTTGCCGTTTCTCGTTCGAAAATTCGCTCCAAGTGGTCGAGGTCACGGGGACTCTGACTGAAACTCGGAGCGTAGTGCGAGAAACGGCAAAAGTGCCAAAAAATTTTAAGTTTCTGCGTGACCTTGACCTTAGTGGCGTCGGTGACGTCGTTTTGATGACGTGAGGGGTGATGATGTCATCAGCACGTCATTTCTGTGACGTCATGGGTGTGACGTCATCGAAATGACGTCATTAGTGATGACGTCATCGATTGCGTCATCGATGACGTCATCGATGACGTCATCGGTGAGGTCATTGACCTCGATGACGTCATCCCTCAGGTGACCTTGAAGTGAGCCAGCAGCCCCCTTTTTCCACTACTCATGATTGAGAAAGAAATATACCTAATGAATCACTCAAATGACCGAAAACATAACGATAAAGACAAAGATGAAAACAAAGTTAAAAGAGCTGTACTACCATACATCAAAGGAACCACGGATAAAATTTCAAAAATTTTACAGAGATATGAAATAAAAACTACATTCTCCACTGTTAAAAAGGTAGAACATCTGTTACCAAAAGTCAAAGATAAAACCCCACCCTTGAAAAATAAAGGAGTATATAAAATACCATGCAGCTGTACAAAAGTTTATATAGGGGAAACGGGTCGATCTATAGAAACAAGACTAAAGGAACATATCCGTGATGATAAAAATAAAAGAGTGAAGAGTTCAGCCATAGCAGAGCACACTGCTCAAACCAATCATTGTATGGAATTTGATAAAGCCATGTTGATTACCCGAGAAGAAAACTATGGAAAAAGAAAAATAAAAGAAGCAATAGAAATAAAAAGAAATGAAAAAAACATAAACAGGGAGGATGGGTACAAACTGAGTGATACGTGGCTCCCAGTTATAAGGAAATAGAGGTTGCAAATCAGTATGAATCGTTATAAAGCCTGAAATATGTATACTCAAAAAAATTTTAGTACTCAATGATATTTTTATATATAATTTTACAACTTATTTATTTTGTTTTTTATACACCTGATTTTATTTGAATTTTTATATCACATGTCAACTATTGGATGTAATTTCAAAATTAATTGTTTACATTTTGTTAACCTAATACTACTGATGAAACCGGCCAAAGTGCAGGTGAAACGTCTAGTTTCAAACAAATAAAATGTGTCAAAAAATCCCACAAAAGTGTTTCAATTAATTTAAATAAATGACACATGAAAGTTTAAGGGAAAATATTATAAACCGTTATGGGGCGGAAATATTCAAGAAAACAAGACAGTATGACAACCTAAAACAAAAACAGGTAAAACTCATAAATGATTTGTGTTTTTTGAAAAGATGTAGGGATAAAAATGTTATTCCAAAATTCTGTTTATTGAAACATCATATTAGCAATGTTAAAACGAATAAAATATTAAGAAAATGTAGCTTGTCTATGCTTAGAGAAAGAATTTCATTTATTCGCACCAAACTATTTCATGTTTCCAAATCTACAACTGACATAGAAAGTATTCTAAAAAAAGATTTAGATATAAATACATTTGAGTTAATAAAAAACTTGTCAGAGAAAAAGGCTGAAAAGAACTTCAATAAACATAAAGAAAATCACATAAAGAAGTTCAATAGTTTGACAAATAGCAATGGCCCAACAAAGGAAAACAAAACTCGTACTAAATCAAATGTTGTAAATTTATCTAGTTTATGTTTAGATGTCCCAACTCAATCAATCCTAGAGAAAGGATTTAATTTTGCTATAACCCCTAAGAAAATACCAATAGACTTGATCATTACTGGGATTGAAACAGCGATAACAGATTTACCAGCAGAACAAGCTGAAGATGTAAGAACGGATGTTGTCCAAGTTTTAAAACGAGCTAAAGCCCCCAAATCCAATATAAGTAAAGATGAGTTTCTTGCACTAAAGAAACTTAAAACAAATGAAAACATATGTATAGTCCCTGCAGATAAAGGAAACTCAATTGTTTTAATGGATAAAACCATGTATGAGGAAAAGGTGTTTGACTTAATTAATGATTCATCAACTTACAAACCTTTAAGTAGAGACCCAACTAAAAAAATTGAAAGAACGGTAACCTTAGCAATAAAATCTTCCAATATTCCGCAAAATAATTATAAGAAACTTATACCTTCAAATTCTAGATGTCCAAAGTTTTATGGTCGACCAAAAGTGCATAAAGATAACATTCCCTTAAGACCTGTAATAGACCAAATATCATGCCCCACATATGAACTATCCAAATATCTCAAGCTTCAATTGGATAATCTAGCATTTCAATCGCAGTTTAATGTAAAGAACACAAAAGACTTCTTAGAAAAGATTAAAAATACCCAGATAAATGAAGAAGATATATTATTAAGCTTAGATGTAAAAGCACTGTTTACAAATGTCCCCCTAAAAGATACCTTGGAGATTATAAAGTTAAAATATGAAGAAAATAACATCCCTATAGATGAATTGAAATTAATTGAGATTTGTCTAACATCTTCATATTTTAGTTTTAAAGGCAAATTTTACGAACAAATAGATGGAGTAGCGATGGGAAGTCCATTATCACCACTAATAGCAGACATCTTTATGTCTTGATTTGAAGAAAAAGCTCTAGCCTCATTAACTCTTAAACCAAAACTGTATTTAAGATATGTGGACGACACATTCATTATATGGCAACATGGTTTGGAAAACGTGAACCAGTTTCTGAATCAAATGAACAGCATCCATAACAAAATAGAGTTTTCATTAGAACTGGAGAAAGAAGGTAAATTACCATTTTTGGATGTCTTAATAATCAAAGAAGACTCAAAGCTATACCATACTATTTTTAGAAAAGAAACTCACACAAACAAATATTTAAATGGTAATAGTCACCACCATCCAACACAAAAGAGAGGTATAGTAAAAAATCTCATTAACAGAGCCAAAGTAATGTGTGATAAAAAATACCTAAAAGAAGAAGTAGAAGGAATAAAAAACATATTAGAAGAAAATGACTTTAAAAGATCCATGATTGAGAAAGAAATATACCTAATGAATCACTCAAATGACCGAAAACATAACGATAAAGACAAAGATGAAAACAAAGTTAAAAGAGCTGTACTACCATACATCAAAGGAACCACGGATAAAATTTCAAAAATTTTACAGAGATATGAAATAAAAACTACATTCTCCACTGTTAAAAAGGTAGAACATCTGTTACCAAAAGTCAAAGATAAAACCCCACCCTTGAAAAATAAAGGAGTATATAAAATACCATGCAGCTGTACAAAAGTTTATATAGGGGAAACGGGTCGATCTATAGAAACAAGACTAAAGGAACATATCCGTGATGATAAAAATAAAAGAGTGAAGAGTTCAGCCATAGCAGAGCACACTGCTCAAACCAATCATTGTATGGAATTTGATAAAGCCATGTTGATTACCCGAGAAGAAAACTATGGAAAAAGAAAAATAAAAGAAGCAATAGAAATAAAAAGAAATGAAAAAAACATAAACAGGGAGGATGGGTACAAACTGAGTGATACGTGGCTCCCAGTTATAAGGAAATAGAGGTTGCAAATCAGTATGAATCGTTATAAAGCCTGAAATATGTATACTCAAAAAAATTTTAGTACTCAATGATATTTTTATATATAATTTTACAACTTATTTATTTTGTTTTTTATACACCTGATTTTATTTGAATTTTTATATCACATGTCAACTATTGGATGTAATTTCAAAATTAATTGTTTACATTTTGTTAACCTAATACTACTGATGAAACCGGCCAAAGTGCAGGTGAAACGTCTAGTTTCAAACAAATAAAATGTGTCAAAAAATCCCACAAAAGTGTTTCAATTAATTTAAATAAATGACACATGAAAGTTTAAGGGAAAAAGTTATAATATTCCCCAAAACAACCTGAAAGATGTGCAGCTACCACAACAAATGGCACTGTAACATTTATACCCATTCATACTCAGAATGTGAACCAAAACCTTAAAATAAGTTACACTATACCACACTGTCCACTACTGGATTTTCATTGAACTTCGTGTACCAGTAGTGGACAGTGTGTTATTCTTGCATCTATTCATCAAAACCTTCAAATTATTACTTTAACCCTTTGAGTGCCGCGGCGTCGCTTACAGCGACGCAAGTTAGTTGTGCAAGAATTGGCCAGCGTCGCTGAGGGCGACTCTCAGTATTTTATATAGTGCTTTACATCCAGATTACGTACTGGCTTTAAATATGCGCCGTTTTGATCCCAAGGTCTTCAGCTATCAGTTCTGTAGCAATTCCACCGCCTTTGGTCTGTTTACAGACACTGTTTATAAGTTTGGTCGTCGTTGATGTCATCTGACTGTCGTCTAATTGTTGTTGTTGTCAGTACGTATGTGCGGCAAATCCCGGTAAACAAAATAAGTTATTTACGTATTTTATAGTGTTTCTTTAATTACTATTTATTTAATATGGTGGGTAAAAATGAGTGAGAGAATAAATCTAAACGACTCCAGTGTCCTTCGGGAACATGTTAATAACGAACCTAACCTAACTACATATTTTGAATTTTAACAATTTTCATAATATTTTTTTACAAAAATATTTTGAGCTTATATAGATGATTTACACATCAATTTTGATCATTATTTCCTGCTCTTTCTGACTGTTGAGTTGAAAAAAAAACAAATAAAATTGTTTAGCACAAGTTATACTGAGTCAAAATTGAAAAAATGTATAAATATTTTTTATTTTCAGAAGAAAAAAATTTTGTATGCCTTAAACTTAGTTTACAAATATTGTTATCTTATAACATTTTATAAAGAAATTATTTGTTCACAAGATTAAAAAAATTACATACATACCTCTAAAATTGTAAATTTTATGAACGTTTTTGTAAAGTACTACATTTTGCTTTGAAAACAGCGCGGCAATTTATGCATAAGAAATGAACAATATACCCCGGCACTCAAAGGGTTTTAAACTGACCAAAATATTTCTGCGATTACATATTTATACAATTTATAAACATATGTATCGTTAAACCTTACTAAAATTAAGAAATTCCGAACTCATCTCCTTATCAATTTGATTAAGAGTGACCTCTTAAATGGCAAATTTCGAAGGCCTCAAATAAAAATACTCTTAATCCCTTTAAAGAAAAGCATAATTCATAGCCTTTGATTATAAACAAGAGAAAAATAATCAAAGATTATGTCAAAAAAAAAAAAACAATTCGTTTTAGTTGAAAAATAAGGTAATTATTACCTTTTAAAGACGAAAGTGTCCACTACTGGAACAGTGCCACTACTGGTGCGTTTACCTTAGTTTTAAATGTTAATAATCCAACTAATTTCTGTAACATTATTATCATGTAAAACATCTAATATGTAATGGGTCGGTAAAAAATAAATAATACAACAATGAGATGGACGATAAATGAATAACGAAGTGTAATAAACGTTAATAATTAATAATAATCTAATACTTGAAAATATTTATATTTTCAAGAGAGCGTGGATGGCCATATTGGCTATAAATGCATCCCAGCAGCTGAGCGAAGATGTACGTGGATCCTGTCTCCATTCCGTGTTCTGCACCCCGTGTTGGATTGGGTTGTCCCCCTCGTAGCTCCACAAACATCCTATTTTGTGCTTCAAAAAAAAAAAAAGTTCGATTCGTAAAGTGGTATCAAACTAGCTCACATAAATCGGTTTAAGTTACAATTTAAGTAATAAATTTTAATCAGAAAAACCTCATTCAAAAGATCTGAAGCTGATCAACATCTGGATAGCTGAAGAACCATATCGTGGAAAATCGTAGGATAGGAGCCAGGCAGAGGAGAAAAAAAAGACAAGACACAAAGTAGGGCATTTAATTTTAATTTTACAATAAAATAGCTTAAATAGTTTTTCATATTAAATAATAAAACTTTATTAAATTTTTTATTCAAATTTCATTGAAAAGCAACAACTATGCTTGGTAAAAAACTAAATTCCAAATTTTTACAGAGCGAACCAGAGCAAATATAAACTAAAGCCTATTCGAAAACAATTACTGTACCACTTACGGTCAACAAATTAATAGTTCTATCATTTGTTATATTATAATACTGTATTTAATAATATTTTTAACTATGATAAATGAGAATTAAATCTAGTCGTTAGGATAATAAGTCAACTCAATAATAAGTTTTAAGCTGGTTTCTATTTTTATTCAAAAAAACCAATGCATCTTTCGATAAAACCTCCAACCAGATGGCCCACCACAGGAAACTGCTTAACTTGGTTCAGCAAACTCTGAAAAAGTATTCACTATTAAGATATAATACATGTAAACATATTATGGTCAGCAAAATGTGTACTTTTGGAGTGAACCTGTATGACTCTGGTTCTGAAGTTTGTAGATGTTGTGTATAACCTGAAAGTTAATTAAAAAGGTTAATATTGCTTCAAACATTATAATATTGTGATTTTACTGCTTACCGTCAATTACGATCCAGATGATGTAATGGTACGACGGCCGTTTCGGAGCTTACTCCATGGATGGGTACTCGTCGCAGCACACTAAACTATGTCACTAGTTAAAATTGTCTTAGCTTTGGCTGCGTCAGTTCGATTTAAAATAAACACGAAACACATATTACATTTAAAACGACAAGAACAAAACATTGAGGCACAAACACGTACACGGCCGTTGACGAAAGGCAACCGAATACGGAGCGGATCTTGGTTGTCACTGGAGCTGTATGTATGTATCGTATGTCATTCATAGCCAGCCACTAACTTATGAAAAATATAAAACATTCTCTGCGGTGCATAGCACCTGCGTCAAAAGATTTAAAACTAAACTAAAATAAAAAGTCTCTTTTTATAAAGCTTTCTTTATAAAGCTAAATCCAGGGCACTAAGCCATTGCAGCCCAGCTTCACTTGCACAATGCAGCCCAATCAACCCTTCGGGGAAAGCACTCAAAGGGCACTCATTGACTATGTGAGTCATAGTCTGGAACTCCGCTCCACAGACGCATGACTGGTCTTCTGTCATTCCCAATTTGTATTTCCAAAAATTACTCTTCCCACTTCAGTACGGAATCGATTAAGAACAGTTCACTGCTTGCGGGGAAGATCCATACCACTTACTGATATGGTTAGGTCAGCAATTAAAAAGAGATTCCGACCTTGGAAATAGTCCGAGGAGGAAGTCCAGTCGGTATTGATCGAAATGTTTGTGTCCGTCGACTGGGATGCTGTCCGCAGTGGTGGTCTTCGGGACCTCAATCTGCCTATCTCCTGGGGGTAGGTAATAATGAATGGGTAGCTGTGGAGCAAATACGATCTTGTTATATTCCCTAGTAAGTGCATCCCTTTGTCTTATTTCAGGTGGAGCGATATTACACAGCACCGGGAGCCAGGGCACAGGGGTTGGCATGAGTGAACCACTAATGGCTCTCCTAGTCCTGTCCTGTGGGACGTCAATCTCTCTGACATGAACACTGTTCAACCACATTGGATCACAGTACTCAGCAATTGAGTAAACCAGGGAAAAAGCAGTGGTTCGCAGAACGCATTAGCTCCCCATGTGGAGCCAGCAAGGTGATGGACAATGTTATTCCTACCTCTTACCTTGGCTACTGTCTTTTGTATGTGGCTTTTGAATGTGAGAGACAGATCTAAAGTGACTCCCAAGTACTGTGGGTGATCATTGTGCTTTAGCTCAACACTGTCAAATACGATTTTAAGCTTTTGGTGGGCTAGTCTATTGTTCAATTGAAAGGAAGATACCTTAGTTTTAGTTGGGTTTGGATTTAGCTTCCAGGCCTTAAAGTATTCACCGAGGGTCTTGAGGTAATTTGTTAGTACTTCCTCAGCATGTAGGAATTCCTGGTACTGATAAGCTAGTGCAATATCATCCGCATAGGCAAACTTCAAAGAACAAGTGTCATGCATGTCGGCAGTATACACATAGAACAACAGTGAGGACAGCACTGACCCTTGTGGCAGGCCATCCTTTAGTTGCCTAAAAGTACTTTCCTTGCGCCCCAAATATACTTTAATCATCTTGTTGGAGAGCATCGAGTTGAGGACACGCAATAGGAAAAAGCAAGGAATCATGTTAAAAAATTTAATGAGAAGGCCTTTTCTCCAGACAGTGTCATAAGTTGCAGTAAGATCTTAGAAAGCAACAGAGGTTTTCAGTTTTTGCTCAAACCCATTCTTGATGAAGGAAGTAAGAGCTAGAACCTGGTCACAACGGTTGCGCCCAGGCCTAAACCCAGCTTGTTCGAATGGGATGCTGGAATCGAAACATTGAGGATCCTGTTGTATATCAACCTCTCGAGCAACTTATAACAGACACTAAGAAGAGCTATGGGACGGTAACTTTCTGGCAGTTGTGGATCTTTATTTTTGGCTTCACGACAGCTATTATTTTCGATCTTCTAAATATACCAGGCAAGTCGCCGGTTTCCATCATGGAATTAAAAACTGCAAGAAGCCACTGTCTAGCCTTTTTACCCAAGTGTTTTATGAACTCCGGGAAGATTTCATCCAAAGCTGTTGCTTTGCCAATTGGCATCGCATCAATCGCCACATCCAGCTCATCGCCTGAGAAAAGTCTGGAGACTTCTAATTATTGCCGACTTTCCTTTATTTCATCAAGCTTAAAATTTATTTTCCTATCTGCAGACGTACAGGTTTAGACAGACAGGAGAGGCGTTTTGCAATGACACAAGGGTGAGGTTGCGAGGTTGCGTGTTTTTCATTTGGCTTACCAGTGGAGACAAGCTTTCTGAGCAGAGACCAAGCTTCCTGACTACTTCGGGTTAAGTTTAGATGTTCAACAGTTTTCACCCATTTCTGTCTCCTGGAGTTGTCGAGAGAGTTAAAGAGTTGGCCCGCTACATCTCTGTCGAGAGTGTCAGTGAACTTACTGTAAAGGTCTTCGCACTCTTTACTCCATCCTGGTATGTACTCTTTCCTAAAACCTCTTGGGATAGACGCTTTAGCGGAAGACAAAACAAGTCATGTGAACTGATCATAATTTTTTATTTTTAGCGAATTTCCCTATAAGGAATACGCTATTACGGTAGTATCCATGGTAAGACCTAAGCCCGGAACCACTTTACTTTTTCATTTTGAGGTCCCCAGAAGCCAAAAACACCATTCGTTTATTTTCATATATATATATGTATATGTGTCCGTGGTACCGATAACTTTGAAGCGGACCTCCGATTTTGATCAAATTTGGTATGAAGCTGTAAGACCAGGTCTATTTTCATGAGTTCACGAACCAGCATTGTCGGGTTGTGGAAAGGGGGTTTTATAGGGGTTTCAAAGGGGTCAAAAGTGGAATTTTGGCATATTTGGACCTAAATTTTTAAAATTCATCAATTTTAACTAAAACCATTTAAAAGAGCATAAAAAACAAACAATTTAGTATTTTGAATCTTTAAAATAGCTTAACTGGTTATAGAGAAAATTCAAATCAAGTTTCCCATGTTATTCTTATGGGTAAATCTTTAAAAAGTTATATATCACTTATTTATCAACATATCTTAATAAAAATTTTTATGAACCTTCATTAGGTGGTGAGTAATTAAGATTTGATCAAAAACCCACATGGCAGCAAACGTACATGCTAAATCCCATGGTATTCTCATGGAAAATAAGTGTATAATGGGAGCAAGAGAGATGGAGATAATAAGGTACCTGTTCCTAATCAGCTGATCAGCTGTCTTCTGCATATTTGTCAAATTTGAAATGTTTATGTTTTGTTATTTGTAAACAAATCATTCCTTTTTGCATGGAAGCTTTGGATATGCACTTTTATTACTGTAAAAAAGTCATTTATTGCAATATAAATATTAATATATAAATTATTAAATAAAAATAATTTACTCAGAAATAAAATGCCACTAAATATATTATATTTCCTTATAAAGATTATTAATTATATAAGATAGCCACAACGTTCTTTGGAAATTCACTGAGTACGCAGGTCTGCTGCGACGGGGGTATTTATTTTTATTTTAGGAGGGATGAACCTGATGCCTTTGTCAAGCCTGGAAGAGAAAGCCTCACACTCAGCTTTGTTGAAGTTCCACCTAGGCCGAGGAAAAGATCTTACTAGTGGAATTTGACTATCTGGAATTCGGCCACTGATATCAGTACAGGCGTATGCTGAGATTGAGGAAAAGCATTTAGGACCTACCTGCAAGTTAGTATGGGTGTTGCTGACCGGTTACGAGAACAAAAGCACAAGTCTTGAGAGTACCCACGACGCCATCGGGCAGAATGGAAAGTGTGTGGGTCCTTGGCATTAAATACCAAGAAGATGTTGTTATTTTCAGCCCAACTTGTAAGACGAGTGCCATTTTCATCATCGGACGAGTATCCCCACTGTGTGTGATGACTGTTAAAGTCACACACATATACCACAAGATGTTCAAAGGTTGGGAGAGCTGTATCTCGCCACTGGATGTTTGGTGGTTTGTAGACATTTACAATGGTAGTCTCAGATACCTTAACAGCAATAGTAAATATGCTGTTCACACAACTTTTGTGGGAGACTGATACGTCGTCTATGTCTTGCCTAACGTAAGTCGCCACGCCATAGACCCTGTGTCCTATTGCATCCACAATCCTATATCCTGTGATGTTGCCCTTCGCACTGTTCTCTAGGTGTTCTATGTGTGTTTCTTGTAGTGCGAGGACATGGACATTATTTTCTCGCAACACCTTGCTGAGGCAGTCACTTTTTGATTTGCTCAGAAACTATACGTTCAGATGACATATTTAAAACGCACTAGCCTATATTTCTAAAATGGTCCTGGAAAGGGCCGTTTGAATTTGGTCTGGCAGCTGGCATAACTGAGCGATCACTCGCGTGATAGTTCACCTGCCAAAAGTTCACCTGCCTAAGTTTTGTTCGTTTAGCAACACCCAGGGCGTACGTGCAACTTTAATGGAATGCTGCGGATGCGAACAACATCACTCCCCAACATACTGGAGCAGAGATATAGGCCTGCTGGACAGCTGATGTCATCAGTGTGCCAAACCCACGATCATATGAGACTTACACATCTTTGATTTTTATAATTTCGTAAAAAATGGGATTGGCGGAGGAACTAAACCTCAAAAATACATAAAGACTCAGTTCCGATTAGACAACAAGTAAACTTTGACAATTTACCATCACACAATGTGTCAGTTTCTCACTAAAATAATCAGAAATAATAGTAATCTCAAAGCCAACTGCAATGTTATTAATAGTACAGAACAAGTAGATAAGATAAATGTAAATATTCCTGCTAGTAGAACTTCCGAGACATGAGCAGAAAAAGCGCCCATGTACCTAATTTTCGCGCCAATTTTCCCCTGAAAAATATAGCTGTACATAAATGTCTTGATTGTGGATAATTGGTGATGGTTAAATTTTCTTAAAAGTTGTAAGGGTTTTTGTTGCAAATAAATATCTTACTAGGCCTCGAGATTTAAAACTTTTTACTTTTGAGGTTAACTTCTTACCAATTTTCTTTTTTGAAGTAACCGTGTGATCCGAAAACTTGAAATGGTTCTGCTGTAGAATTAGTACAATAATGCAGAATGCCAAGGAATGTAGGCCTATTCTTCATGGAACATGTACGGATGGGTATACAATATCAAGGAGTACCGACTAGCTTGGTTTAATTGCTGTATTCTCCTGTGTTGATAGGCTTGTTAAATTTGTTGTAGGCCAACTCTACGAGGGATTACAGAGATTAAAAAACACAAAAACCACTCATTATTGTGTTGACTTTTAAAATGTATTGCAATTATAAATTAAGTTACATACGACATTACCGGTACGATATAAAAATCCAACATAATAGAACAATATTTTATGGGATATGTTTAAATTTACAATGGTTAGGCCTATAATCTTACAAATTTTTTACGAGGCTTTTACATTAAGTACTATAGTGAGTCTCAATTATATAAAATTAAACAAAATATGTTTGGACTAGATGTAAGTTAGGTAAGCCAACCATAATAGGGCCTATCCATTGAAAAGGGTCGATCAATTTATTTGATATACCGGTATACATTTGTTACGATTATAGGTATTTGTATGACATTAAGTGATATTGGGGTTAGCTAAAAAGGATAAAAAGTGTGTAGGATAAAATGTGTTTAAGCTTATACTGGGTCTGCTTTTAACCAGTTCCTTACCATACTACCATATTATATAGTCTATGGCTTACCAAAGTAGCTAGAAAGTATGCCTAGGCTTAGGTGTACAGTCCATAGAACTGCATTGAACTAATTAAAAAAAGTTTGATCCCATGCTAAATTAAGAAAGCCTGGGTTAATTTTTATTCATAGTTTTAAATAGAATCGCGGTTCGGTAGTCTAAGTTTGTATTAATCCTATATTTCAATGAATGCAATTTTCAATTTTTTAACTGAATGAGGAATGTGCATTGCGAATTTAATGATTTTAACTTAAAGCGGTGCAAACCCATAAAATGGACATCCCGGGAACCAAACTTGTGACCTCTTGAGCCGAGGTCCTTGTCCCTAACCGTCAGGCTAGGGAAATGTTTAAATAAAAGGCTAGTCTTATAAGCTAATTTTAAGGAAAATACATGAATTATAATATGACTTCCAAAAACAACAAAATAGGCCTACAGGGAAGGCTAAGCACCCTTCTAAGATGCTTCTAAGATCTTATATAAATGATCTCCTAAGAGTATATCTTACTTGTCTATAAAGTAGACCTACAAATCTAATGCTAACCATGCTTATTAGTAAAAACTATTTTGAATATTAACAATAACTTGTTGAGTTTTATTTTTATATGTATTTTTTGCAAACTAGCATTCATTTTGGTTTGTCTATGAAAACCTACCTATGCCTAATTCTGCCGGTCTAAACCTCAGAACTGAAAAAATGCTAGAGGTACCTTTACCTTTATAAATTAAAGTTAGGAGAAAAAGGTGTAAATTAATAAAGAACGGAACTAAATTTCTTCCCATTAATATAGCAAAATACCAATAGCCTAGATTGTGGCTAATCCAAGGAATAATATTTTGCCACTAAAGATTTAAATATCTTATATTTTACCGTTTTCAATGATTTGAAAACTATACTACATTTAAGGTGTTAAAATTGCTAAAAGAAGCGGTTTAATTGAAATTATAACTACTACTATAAACCAATTTAATGTTCATTAAAAACTCAGTTGAGGTTAGTTGAGCTGATTGAACTTTTGCGTGAATGTAAACATTATGACGTCAACGGGGCAGGCAGTACGGCAGGACCTCTTCAATCAGCTGTTAGTGTCACCTACCGTTTGCCTATATATATTCTAGATACTGTGATAATAATTATTTAGACAGGACGAAATTGAACCTCAGACATATATACAATGATCACGTAACAACTGACATGTCTTTTGAAAAGTTTAAAACCCTCTGTGCTCTGGCTTGGAAGGAAAACCATGCGTTCTTGTTGATTGATAAGACTCGCGATCTTAATAAGGGAAGGTACAGGATAAATATCGACAGTTTCATTACAGAGTTGTAATGGTGCGCATCTACACGTATAACGACCTGCGAGGCTTTGACACTAGGCTACATAAGGTCAAGTCGAATCTCTGTACATATTATTATAAAGATAAAAAGAAATTTTGCGGTAATTACTGTTCGAGAAAACCCCCACATGGATATACGTTTAACAAACGCGGTTGGAGGCATAAAACTTCTAAGCGTTCAGCAATTATACCTCCAGTAATTTTATTCATGATATCTGCCAGTGAACGTACTTATAATAAGGAGACCTGGTTAAATTTCCTACATCGTTGCCAAGAGAAAAATGTACCATTGGAACTTGTGATGTACCATGAAGATATGAACAACTGCACCGTGAGAAATCCTCAAAATTTAATATCTAGGTTCAGACCCTTCCCAGATATTTTTGGTCAACCGTTGCCATTACGTAACCTTCACGGTAACTTAAACTTTACACAAATATGTAATAGAATGTTGAAATATGGATGTAAAATACCCTACGCTAGCAGATGTATATTGCTTACAGAGAGAACTGTCCCGATCAGGTCACCTCTTAAGATTTATCAAACGGCACTGTCAATGAAATGTTATATAGATATAAGTTATAATGTAGGCTATGAAAAAGTCCCCGACGGAGTCCCCAGAGGCCATAGAAATAAACCGTTTAGCGGAGTCAACAACCTTTTCCAGGGGCTTTATACCACAGAGTTATTACAAGAAGCGCTGTCCACACTACCTGTACATTGTGAAAAGTTTGGAATATCTCTATCCACCGGTGTATATACGGTGACTAATAGAGAATTATTTAACCAATGGATAGCGTTCACTGGTTCAAATCCCAGTGAGTTTTGGCTATTAAATTCATTTTTACTGGAAAATAATCGCGAAAATAGGCCTTTGGCAAAACTTGCAAGATTCATGGAGAAGGCTGTGGAGAACAATAAGTATATTGTGGCGGAAATTCCTCAGTAGCGAGACAAGTTGAAACGTACATTTGTTTTTAAATCCTGACTGGTCAATACATAATACCACGGTTCGATGATAGAGAAAAAAGTTACTACAAACATTTGGATTTTAATGTTGAAATTTCACTCCTAGACTTTGTTAGATATATACGGAGTCACAAGACGCGGGCAATGTTCTTTAGACAGGTGGAACTGCCTTAAAATAAGAATATCTTGAGATTGTAGTTCAGTATTCATCATGAAGCCGACTGATAAACAGCTAACGCTTAAAGTAGCCGCTCTCAAGGAGGCTATAAAGCGTAAATATAGAATGTTTAAGGATGGTATGATGGAAACAGAGAAGGTGCTGGAAAAGCAATACAAACCCATCATTCAAGAACTACGCAAGACTTCTCACAGTTCGATTAAATCCGAACCAGAGCCCATCAAGAAGGAGGAGGAGGATGTAATGGACTATGATATGACTGATGAAGAAACCGAGATTGATGACGTATTGGGAGATGATGTGACTATGACTATTGACGAAGCTGGTAACGAGTTTACACCTCCGAGTGTATCAACGCCAAAAAACGAAACCAGTCAACTAATAGATATTGTATCCTCCCCGTCTGGATTAGAGACTGCATCACGCTACCTTGAAAATGAATTTAAAAACCCGTTGACGCAGAAGTATATGAAACTACTCATGGAGGATACAGGTAGAAAGACAAAGGTTATTGATCACGATTTCGGACCGAGATACAACGAAGAGGGAAATAAATTGATGATTGGTGATAAGGATTTAGATTTTAACGCCGATGGAGATATACTCATCAATAATACAAGATTTCGTCCAACTGAAAGTCTTAACGAGCTGCTCTTCAAAAGACTTCCCGACGATGAAATATACTCAAAGGACGATCTACAAGTGTATAAAGATATACTTATTGCAACAAATGCTCACAAAAAAGGCTATAGCTGTTACAACCCGATAAGAAGGGATAATAGTTTAAAATATAGATATATCATCAAATATCTGTTCCCACTTTCCAAAGGAGGCAGTGGCCTTAGCTGAAAATTGAATAAATCACGTGACATTATATCCTGGGATAACCCAAATGAATTGGTTAGTAGGCTCAAACTCTTAGCAATGTCGACAGAGACGGGTAACACTTCCCATAGTAACGAGATACTTAACATTGTAGAGGAGCTTAGGGAGGCTGGGTACATAAAAGGGGGAGGCAATAGTAGATTCAAGTCACTTTTACGATGAGCGTAGACAAGTTCGGACGTTACTCAGATAAGAAGGATAATGGTGGGAGGGGACCCAAGGGTGAAAGGTTCAACCTAACCACTAAAGGTGAATATGATATACAAGAAAAACGTTTAGTGAATGTAGGAGACGCCGTAGAAAATCAAGATGCCGTCAACTATAAACTCATGTGCAGGCGTTTCATAACTGTATCAGTTTGCAAAATAATGTATTTGATGCGCAAAGTACACGGATATGTAATATGGGGAGTCCTATTGAAAAAGACGATGCTGTAAATAAACATTTTATGGAATCACAAATTCCTATTAAACTAAAGGATTCGTATTCATTTCACCAGTATCGTCTACAGGATATAGTTCAACGAATAACGCTGTAAATCGGGTATATGTTCGAACAAATGCCATCAGTAAAACAAATGAAGGGGTCTATAACGCCAACAATTCCATAATAAGAAACGTAGCACCACCCGTAGAAAATAACGATGCTGTGAGTCTTTCGTTTTTTTAAAGGTAATACCATATTTAAAAATATAAACGGGGCTTACGATTTGCATAATACTATAATACAAAATGTGGCTCCACCCTAAAGCCGGGCGATGCCGTAAACAAACACCTTTTAGACCATCGTACTCCCATTCCGGGTACGCAAACTTTGAACTTTAAAAATAAAAAGATTTCTCAGGTTGCAGATCCGACACACATACATGATGCGGTAACATTAAAATGCTTGCAAGAAAATGCTATCGTACTGGTTGATCCCGGCAAAGGTAAAGTGCCAAGAACAGAGGAACCTCATTGGAATGCTGGGAATAATCGGATTAGAAAGCTAAAAAAGCCTCAAGGACTGACTGACGCTGTAAATAAAGAGTACTTAAAAGAAGCCCTTGCCGAACTGGCATACTCGATATATAAACAATTAAAAGTGAAAGATGGAGCTATGGCGGGTTTACACGACAAAAAAGATTGGAAAACTGAAGTTGTGCAAGAGTTGACCTCGTGGGATGATTTGTTCAATGACGAAATAACTATTGATGCGTCAGAGCTGGTAAACCAACCAGGGATTCTCGAAACTGCGGAGGAGAGGGCAAGGAGGCTAGGTGTAGGCTCCTAAATCGTCAGTCGTTAGTGTGAAGTCTTGTGGTGAACATCGACGATGGAGCAGTACTGTTGCGATAAAAAGTGTTTTATACTACCGAAAAGCCAGGTTGACGGGGTTGCTCATAGAATATGTAATAACTTTGTTTATTGTCGTTGTAGGTGTAAGACTTATATAGAAGACTGCATGCAGCCTAAGGAAATAATACTAAAATTTTATAAATTGGAGCATTTTTATACATGTTGTCATTTGCAATGTGTCAAATTTCCCCCTCACGCTGTTATAGATACATATTGCGATGACTGTCCTCACAACGAGTTTTTACGTGTATTTTTTTTAAATATTGTGAAACTATTAAAAGTTGGGATTAAGTGCATTACATGCCCTGTGCACTACGCTCTCTGTAGGTATTTAACTAGATATGACGTCGGCACATCATCAGTATTAAAATGGTAGGACGCAAAGCAAGATCGGTCAGACGCGGTCAAGCGGTCGTACAAGGTGGTGGTATCATCTCCTCTGTAGTTAACAAAGCTATTGACTTGTTACCTTTTGAAGCACATATCCCGGGGTATAATTACTGTGGTCCCGGGACCAGGCTACAAAAAAGGCTAGCTCGAGGTGATAAGGGCGTGAACGGTCTCGACGAAGCGTGCAAAATTCACGATATTGCTTATTCAAAATATAGCGATAACGCGCGTAGAAGACAGGCGGACCAAGAGTTGGCTGAGCGCACCTGGCGAAGATTTAAGGCGTCCGACGCTTCTATTGGGGAAAAAGCAGCTGCTTGGGCTGTAACAACAGCCATGAAAGCTAAAACGAAATTTGGCGGTGGGAAAAAGACATCTAAGAAGCCTAAAGCCAAACGCAAGGCGCAGGGCAAAGGGTTATACCTAAGACCTTACCCAAAGCGAGGAGGTAGTAAGAAAAAGGCAAAGGTGACTAAAAAAGGCAAATCCCCATAAAACCTTTAACAAACTACAATTTATTTTACTATGCCAAAGAGCTAAAAATACCAAATTTTAAGGGAATCTGTAAGAGAGACGCTCTGCCACAGTCTGTCAGACGGTACGAATCCGCTTTCATAAATTTGGACTCTAGTAGTGGGGGTGGTACGCATTGGGTATGCTATAGAAAACTTGGGCGTAAAGTATTTTATTATGATAGTTTCGGTAACCTCAGGCCTCCAATGGAGCTGTTACGATATTTTGGTGTTTGTGAAATTTACTATAACTACAAGCGAGAACAGAATTTCAACTCACTCGTGTGCGGATACTTGTGCTTAAGGTTTCTTTGCAACAATGTTTTGCTTAAACGGTAGAGGTTCTTTCCTCTCGAAAGATTATTTTCCTACAGTGGACGTGAGCCAGGGTGAGTGCGAGATCGGTCTAATTGACTTGATGACCTACCATTCAATTCCAAATATCGAAAAGGGTTTAAATGACAAATTTTACTATGGGACGAATGAATGTGTCACGATAGACGAGGGGGCATACGAAATTGAAGACTTGGAAACATTATTAAAGGAGAAAACCGGAGACGAATTGGGATTAAGTTTAAAAGCGAATAATAATAAGCTAATGGCTGAGATTGAATGCAAAAAAGAAATTTATTTTACGAAAAAGGAAACAATCGCTTCGCTGCTGGGATTCAATAGTAGAAAGCTATCTCCAGGAGTAAAGCATATATCTGATAGGCCAGTCAATATTATGAAAGTTGATGTGATACACGTAGAGTGTAATATCGTTCGAGGATCGTGGTGAAGAGGGCCATGTGATCCACGAGTTCTACCCTAACGTTGGTCCAGGGTATAAATTAGTGGAGATACCCAACACAATAATTTATTTGCCTGTGAACATCAAGAGGATAAACAACGTTACAATCTGTCTAAATGACCAAAACGGTGAGAGAATAAATTTAAGAAACGAGGCACTCTCTGTCAGACTACACATAAGACGGAAGGATGGGGCTTGTATTTAGGGAGGTTACACTGTTAAGGTCAGTAGGAGTGCGAACACCGTAAAGTTAACATCGCCAAACGTAAAATTTTTACGCTCTCTGGGATTCAAGGTTCAAAATGTTGGACATAGAAAATAGCGCAGAATACAGTGATGTAGTCACTGGAATGGAATTCCATATCCATATGCGTCTTCCACGTATAAAAATAACGATGAGATTCGCATACCCATAAGTCAGGAGGATTATAGCTGCACCGTTTGATAGTACTCTGTACATTTTATTCAAATTCAAATTCAAATTCAAATTCAAATTCAAATTCAAATTCTTTATTGCCGTAGATTGACAATTGTACAATTGTATTACAGCAGTCATGTATTATGGTCTATTGGTTACATATATATATATTTTTTTAACTAATCTGTTATTAGAATAAGAAATAAACAAAATCTTTATAACTAATAAACAAATAATATTTTATCCTTCCTGGTATTGTAAATACTCACCAACTGAGTAAAAAGCATTTTCTTTCAAAAATGATTTTAACAAAGCTTTGAATTTTACAGGGGTGTCTTGTAATTTAATGTAATCCGGGAGCCTATTGTACAATTTTGGTCCTATATTTTGAGGTAGGGCTGCTGAGAGTGTTAATCTGTGTGGAGTTTGCCTGTGATTGTGCCGATGACGAGTATTATAATTATGCACGTCTGCTCCTGTTTGAATGGAAGGAAATTTGAATTTGTAAAAAACTAACATTTCATAAATATACAAAGAATATAAAGTTAAAAAATTTAGGGATTTGAAAAATGTTCGGCAAGATGTTCTTCTATTTATTCCGGCCATTATTCGAATAGCCCTTTTTTGCAGCCTGAATACACGCAAAAGTGCAGACTCAGAAGCTGATCCCCATAAAATGATACCGTATGTTAGTCGTGACTCGATAAGAGAAGAGTAAATTAGTCTCATTATAAAAACATCTTGGAATTTTGAAAAACGATTTAATAAAAATAACTGTGATGATAATTTAGAACAAAGGGTGTCTATGTATGGAATCCAGGTGAAATTTTCATCAAAAATTAATCCTAAGTATTTGTTGTCAGTTGTAAATGGTAGCTCGAAATCGTTCATTACCATTACTGGATGATCTGCTGAAAGATTGTTATGAAGGCCGAATAATAGACAATTTGTTTTACTTGGATTTACATGGAGGTTATTGCTGTTAAGGTACTGGTAGAGATTTGTTAACTGTATAAAACTGTCATTTTCTAAATTTGAAAGCGATTTATTTTTAAAAAGGATAGCTATGTCATCGGCATACATTGTAATGTGTAGATTATCAAAGTTTCTTGTTAAGTTGTTGGTATATAAAATGTATATAACTGGGCCCAAAATTGTACCCTGGGGAATTCCAAAGTCCATTGTAATATTTTTAGATTTTTCCCTATTTATTTCCACTCTTTGGGTTCTTTCTTGTAGGAACGATTTTATCCAGCTGAGGGATGTTCCGCGCACGCCTAGTTTGTGCAATCTTTCAAACATAATTTTGTGATCTAAACAATCAAAAGCTTTTTGTATGTCTAAAAATACCCCTACAGATTTAAATTTTTGATCCAAAGCATTGACGGCTGTCATGAAAAAATTAACCAAGGCATCCGTTGTATTTTTCCCTTTTACAAATCCGTACTGCTCCTTACAAAGCAAATTATGATTAAACATAAAATTTAGTAATCTACGAGCGAATACATGTTCATAAAGTTTTGAAAAAGTAGAAACATTTGCAATTGGCCGCCAATTTTGCGGCAAATTTGAGAGACCGTCTTTAAATACAGGGCGTATTATTGATTGTTTTAATTGTTGTGGGAATTTACCCTCTACTAGAGATGCATTAATCAATTCTGAAAGGGGGGAAGCTATTTGGTATGCACATTGACGGATAACTTTGTGAGTTATACCGTCGTGACCGGCTGAATTTGAATTTTTTAAATTTGTGATTATTTCATAAACTTCACTAGGGTCTGTAGGATATAAACTGAGGGTACTTGAACAACTTAATTCGACCACGGACTGTACAAAAGGTTCAGTTATCAATGAATGTTTTTGTTTACCAAGGTTTCCAAAGTAACAATTGAATTCCTCGGGACCCGGCTTATCAGCGGGTAAGGGGACCGGTTTCTTTTTTCTATCAGTATCTATTATCGTCCACGCATCCATAGCCAGGTTATTGCTATTACTCAGTCGTTCGTACATACTTCGAGCTTTGGCAGCCTTTATAACAGAGCGGTATATTTTCTTATATAATTTATAGAATTCGTTAAATTCATTTGACTTATTTATCTTCTTCTTCATATCTAATTCTTTTAGTTTTTGTGATGAGATACGGATGCCTTTAGTCAGCCAAGGTTTAACGTAGTTTCTTTTGATTTTGGATTTATTTTTTAATGGACATGCTTGCTCAAAGTAAAATTTAAATGTATTTATGAAGAGGTTGAATTTATCATCTGATGAAGTGGTTTCATTGAGGAAATTCCATGTTTCTTTTGACAGAAGAAAATTTAATATTTTTATGTTACTCTGACGAGTGTCGTGTACTTGACTATTAAAATGTGTGCTGTGTTCTGGTTCTGGTGTGTGTTGCGGGGAGGAGTGAAAAGCGAACTCAGTTAATTGTGCATAGTGATCAGATAGGCCAGTGCCAGTTACTTCCACCTGCAACATTTCTGGTTCGATGTTGGATAAAGAGTGGTCTATCAAGGTTGAAGATGTGCTTGTCACTCTGGTTGGTGAGTTCACAAACTGCTTTAGATTAAATTCATTCATTAAATCCTGTAATCGTTGTTTTTTATAATCGGTTACTAACCAATCAATGTTAAAATCACCAACAATTACACACATTTTATCTTTACTTGCAATATGCTTTGATAACATACTGTAAAATCTTTCGAAAAATGTATTCACATTCAAATAACATGGCGGTCGGTATACACCAAATAAAATTAACTTTAGCCCCTTGTTTAAAATAATTTCAATTCCTACCGTTTCAAATACCATTTCTTGGCAATATTTGTTCACATTTATCTTATTTACATCAAAATCTCTCTTTATTAAAATAACTATACCTCCGCTACTTTTATGTTCGGTTCTAGAAAATTCACATACTACTTCATATTCTTGAAAATTAATTATGTACAATTCTTCTTTTTTTAGACCATGCTCACTCAGTACAACAACATCAGGCTGTTCTATTTGTAAGAACAAGATTAGCATATCAATTTTATCCCTAAGATATTGAATATTTAAATGAAATATTTTCATTTTTGATATGGTTTCTTCTACTTTACTGTTACCAACTTGTTTAAGGTTTAAATTATGATTAAATATAGCAGAGAAACTATCTTTGTCATTTAGTTTCAGTTTAAATGTGATGCTTTGATTTTATTTACAATTGTAATGCAAACTCTTTCCTTTCCATACTTATTGAGATGGAGGCCATGTGATGTGTAATTATTTACAGGAATGTTTGACAGTGATACTACCTTAATGTGGTCATATTTGAGGCATTCAATAATTAGACTAATATTTACATTTCTTATTTTTATGTTAAGTTCTGGCCTGTTTTAGGATCACTTAGTGTGAAAAAATCTGATAATACTGCGGCTGATGTAAGTTTTGTAAATAACGCTATAGCGTTTCTATTTGACGATATCTGCTATGAAATTGGGGGTGTTGAGGTGGATCGAACAAAAAATGTCGGTATAACGACAACTATCAAAAGTCTTTTATCGGTTCAGCCAAGTGAGCTACACGGCTTGATAAACGCTTGTTGGTTAGGTACCGGCAAAACACAAGTAGTTAATGGGGATTTTTCATTCTCCATTCCCTTGCGTCTCCTGCTTGGATTTGCATAAGACTACCGACGTATTATTGTAAATACAAGACAAGAACTCGTTTTACTCCGCTCATCGAGTGGTAATAACGCAGTAATTAGTGCGAACGCTTCTCAAATATCTCTTAATATTAAAAATATATATTGGAGAGTTCTACATGTCACTGTGTCTGATGCGTATAAACTCAAGCTTTTAAAAATGATTGAAAAAGACACAAAAATAATCTACTGTTTCGCTCATGGGAGATACACGAATATCCAACTTGGAATACATCGAAAATACATTCTTGGACTGTGAAATCATCGTCCCAGCTCGAAAAGCCTCGTTACGTGATATTGGCTTTTCAAACGGGAAGGAAAAATGATTTGAAAAAGAACATGTCATCGTTTGACTCTTGCGGTCTACAAAATGTGAAACTATTTTTAAACTCGCAATATTTCCCCTACGATAACATCCACGGAGACACATCCATATTTTATGAGATGTTTTATCGATTTTAAAATAGTTATTACAATAGAAATTCAACCCCGACGGTTGAGCTGGACAAATTTAAAACTGAGACCCCTCTGTACGTAATCGATTGTTCCAAACAAAATAATACAATCAAGTCTGGACCTGTAGATGTTCGAATTGATTTTGAAACGAAGGACAACGCGGAGCCAGATACTACGGCATACTGTCTTTTCTTACACGACTGTCATATGACATACTCACTACTCACTGGCACCGTAAATAAAATGACTACACTGTATAAATGAAAAGTGTCAGTCGATCGCCTGTCATCGTAGCGTCAACATGGGTTTCCACGGATGGGTCAAGGTTGAATATTATAACGGTGGGGTTTTTATTAAAAAAGATTACGTAAACTGCTATAATGGGGACAATGAAGAAGGTATGTTTAATATTCCCGCTGGGGCTGATGAAATAGTAGTAAAGTGGCGTACCGAATACGATTATTCCGAAGATGAAGAAAAAGAAGAATTTTCAGATGAAGAGGGGCAGCTGCTGTAAAATTGTCAGTTGTGGAGGATGGAGTCGTCAAGTGAGGATCTCATCCAGGTAATTCCTAAGCCTAAAGAACCCATTAACATATTAACCGGGGTATTTTTAAAAACAACCCACTTTCTCGATCACGAACTAACTAAATGTGTCATAACGGGGATCGTTAAAAACAGAAATAACAGTTTGGGGGTTTTATTTAAGGGGAAAAGGGGGTGTGTTTACTGGCCCCACGATGTTTTCAATCTATTTGGCATTTCCAATTTTAACAATGCCACTGTAGCCGTAGAAGAGAGAAAAAGATTTAATTATATTTGGGTAGTGGTGAAGGCATCAAAGACAATACTGTATTTGGCAAACAGCACGTGTTCCTGCACGACGGAGAGCATACCTTAGCGCTCAAGAGCTCGGAGTGGATTCAGTTTATACATAGCCTTCCTTTGATCTACATCCGTCTGGCTGACGTGTCCCTTCACGAACCTGCTATAAAAGAATTTATAGCGGAAGTGTTAAAAATAGACAAAGACACTGTAGACGTTGACAGTAATCTTCCGCAACACTTATCAACATACCTTTTCAATGAGCTGCAATTATACAGACGCTGGCCCTTCTACAATAGCGGTAGTTGAATTCCAAGCTTTTAAAGATAACGATAACAAGTTTATTATAAAAGAGTTTGCCATCATCGGTGATTCAATACGCACCCATTTAGTATTTCGCCCCCCTTACAGCATTAAAAATTTAAATGAAAGGATGCAGCGTACTGCACGATGGCTTACACGTCACCTTCACCACATCCGATGGGGTGATGGTAAAATTAAATATGATGAAAATATAATACGTACTTTATGCGATCCGTTTGACATTATCTACACCAAAGGTTTGGGAAAAGTAAAGTTTTTAAGACGTTTTCATCCAAACATCTTGGAATATGACTGAACCGAGGAACCTATTGAATATTCATATTGTCTCCTACCCCAACACTCTGGGGGTTTTGACAGATGTGCACTCTACGCAGCACATAAAAGGTACAAGAGCTTAACTCGTTGATTCAGTCTATGTTCAGCCACCGTCATGGCAACATTTGTATGGAATCTTCTCTCGGTAGAGCCCAAAGAATCCGCCGGGGTCTTGACTGACAACTTTGTCATGAAGTTTGGTCGGTTCATGAACTGGGATCTTTCATCCTCTCATTATGATTTCTCCATCGATATGTTGCGGATCTATGCGCATAGAGTCAATTGGGCCAAGGTTTTGAGACGCACTAAATTCTCTGAAGAATTCCTAAGAGAGATGGTCCCTAATTTTGAAAATTGCTGGTATATCCTATGTAAATATCAAACATTATTCGAACAATTTATCCGTGATTTTGCTAATAAAGTCGATTGGGACTATGTAGCCTTATATCAAGATGTAAGTGGTAGATTTCTAGATGAACATAAAAATATTTTGATTAAAATTGTGGATTATGGTGAATGTTACCGATGAAGCCACTCAACAGGCAGGCGTAAAACCCATAAGTCCAGGAGTGAGCATGATGGTTGGCTTAAAAACCGTAAAACATTGTGTTTCCCATCGGCGTGTGTGTGAGGGTATAGTAAATTGAGGCGCCCCGATCCTAGGAGGGTTCGAGCGAGCTACTCCTTGGAACGACCCTAAAGGCCTAGTAAATTGAGGCGCCCCGACCCGAGGAGGGTTTGGGCTACTCCTTGAAACGGTCCTGAGGTCTCTAGCGCGGCTGACGAAGAGGCCCGTAAACTTCTGTATAAATGAGCCGGTCGATATCACCACAATCCACACTAAAAACATTAAAAAATATAAAGCCCCTCCGTTTACCTTAGTAAATGAAACGTCAATGGTTAAAATGAACAGACTCTGTCTTAGTAAATGACCTGATGACCTTTATAATGAACGGATTAGCGGAGGAGAAAAAAAAATAATGGGAGGTAGCAATATTTGTTATGGAGTGGCTTCCACCGTAGACTGCGATGGATGGGGCAGTCTACCCCAGAGGTTAGGCCTCCAGGGGATGCTCTGGGTTAACAAAAAGAACGCGCCGAGGCTCCTACCCCTTGGGTGGTGTGGACACGCTGAGCCCCCGCTTCACGGGATAATGTAGCATGGCTACCACCGTAGACTGCAATGGTCTACCCCAGAGGTTAGGCCTCCAAGGGATGCTCTGGATTAACAAAAAGAACGCGCCGAGGCTCCTACCCCTTGGGTGGTGTGGAAACGCTGAGCCAAAATTTTGCACAATTTGTTATGTCATCCCACGAAGTGGCCCACTACACGGCCACCTTCAAGCGGTCACGTAGGCCATTGCGCCATCGGTACAGAAATGGAACATGCGGTCGGTGACGTTCATGCGGTCACGTAGGCCATTGCCCAATCGAATACTGAGGCGGTCCAGAAATGGAACACGCGTCCGGTGACGTCAACCCACGTGGCGCTACGATGGGCGCGGCCATATTGGTACACGTGCTCTCGTGGGCGCGGCCATACTGCTACATGTACTACACTCTCGCGGCTAAACGACAAACCAGGCCGTACACGCACTCTAGTGACTAAACGGTAAACTATTGCGTCACCCGCGGCCGTCCATGTGGTGCTGTCATGGGCGCTGCCATATTGGTACACGTGCTGAACTCTACCGGAGAAATATCAAACTGCATGGCCAGGGCCGGCTCTACTATTCATAACATACATCAAGACGCATTTACCTCAACAGTCTGGTGGACTAGTGGTTAGCGTTGTGGCGCACCAACTAGGAGGGCCGGGTTCTCTTAGGTGGCCCCAATTACCTCCACTCAATTTTACCAAACGGCTGCCATGACGTCAGGGGAAAATTGGCGCGAAAATTAGGTACATGGGCGCTTTTTCTGCTCATGTCTCGGAAGTTCTACTCCTGCTGACGCACAATTTGTTTCATTTAATGTAACAAACCTTTACTCCAATATGCCTGTCATTGAAACGATTAAATTAGTGAAGGAATATACAAAGTCAAATTATACGTTAAATAAGGATAAAATATAGGAATTAATAACGTTATTGAAAGTGGTGTCGAAACAAATAGTATATTTCACCACTAGTCCGGAAAGTGACCCATTTCTGAGCGAGATAGTGTTTTACGCGCGAGGCGAAGCCGAGCGTGGAAAACACTATCGAGCCTGGAAATGGGCTTTCCGGACGAGTTGTGAACGATACTTTTCATCACGACGCAATTATTAATAAATGTGGAAGTTTTAAAGGAGGATTATTTTTGTAAACTCTTCGCCATTGGACAAAGTAAACAAAGCTGGAATTCAAAATTTAATTTGTTTTAAACCCAGCTGATTGTTTCTGTACGGAAAAGTTTGTTTACCTTGGACGGAAAATAATGTTTACAAACATTACTTTCCGTACAGGTCAGTAAAATCAGCTGACGGTGACAGTTTGGGAAATGACTACTTTCCAAGGTCTCAGCTGTACGGCAAGTTGTCACTTTCGTATTTGGAGTGATGAAAACTATTTTGTTTGTAATGATAAATTTTAGTCAAAAGAATAGGGTCTAGCCATAGAATCGCCTTTGTCGTCCATTCTATCAGAAATCTTCCTTGACAGCATAGAATTAATTCAATTTTGTCAGGCACAAACCCGCCACTTAACTGAAAATGCTATACTAGTATAGATATGTAGACGACATACTTAGTTTGTTATATATGCGACAACAGACAAATCCAGATATTCGGAAACTACTTACATAGTATTCATCCAAGATTATAATTCACCATAGAATTTGAAAAAGAAGCATCAATAGATATTTTGGACCTTAAATTAACAAACTCTAACAGCAACCATACATTCAATATTTTTAGGAAACCTACCAATACTGACACAACCATTCATAGTAGATTCAACCATTCCCATACACATAAACTTGCAGCCTATAACTCAATGATTTACCGACTCATCAATGTACAGTACCACAAAGTGAGGAAAATTACAGGACCGAACTTAACACAATAGAATACATCGCCATAAATACAGGGTAAATACGGTTGATAAGATACACGGAAAAATTAAGAAAAAAAGTAAAAACAACAATCGTAAAGAAGAGAAACCGGAAAATGAAATACCCCCGTCGCAGCACACCTGCGTACTCAGCGAATTTCCAAAGAAATATGAGATTTCGTGTTTTCCCCATAAACACCATGGGAATGAGTATGTAGGTTTGCTGCCATGGGATGTCATTAGAAATTTTAGTTGTAAGGAAATGTAATGGTTAGTTAAGGTAAATATAAATTTCTATCAATATTCGGCATTTTTATATTTTTACTATAAAACCCCCATGGGGGTGAGTATGTAGGTTTGCCTCCACATGGGTGTTGTAAGCAAATATCAGTTAAACCTTACCTAGTGAATGTACATACCAAATTTTTTCAAGTTATGCCCATTAATAAGCGAGATACAGGGTTTTGTTGATTTCCCATAAGATTAACATGTGAATCCTATTTTTGACTTTTCTGTAACCCGTTAAGCCAAGTTAAAAATTAAAAATACTAAATTATTTTTTTTTTTTTTGCTTTAAGCTCTTTTAAATGATTTTAGTTAAAGTTGTTGAATTTTGAAAATGAAGGTACTAAAATTCCAAAAACCCATTTTTGACCCCTTTGAAACCCCATAAAACCCCGTTCCCATAACCCGATCATGCTGGTTCGCGAACTCATGAAAATAGACCTGGTCTTACCTGTTCATACCAAATTTCATCAAAATCGGAAGTCCCCTTCAAAAGTTATCAGTACCAAGGATATATATATATATATATATTAAAATGAACGAATGGTGTTTTGGCTTTTGGGGACCTCAAAATGAAAAAGTAACATGGTCCCGGGCTTAGGTCTTACCATGGCTACTACCGTAATAGCGTATTCCCTATATGGAAATTCGCTAAAAATACTTCACAATGGAGTTTTGCCTCTTACCACAACGTTGTTTTCCCGCACTTTTAATAGACACAAATATGGAGTAGCCTTTAGAACTAGTAACCACCTCCAGCGAAAACTGTCAAATGCACAGAATAAGAAACCGGTTCAAAAAGTAGAGAGACCTGGAGTATACAGGGTGAACAACTTATCTGTGCCACCATTGGCATATCCTAAACTATGAGATTTAGAGAAAACTTTAAATGGGGAACATCATTTATTTTTTTAAGATGATAAAAAATATGAATTCCATTTTCTTGTAAATGGCCGCCATTTTCCAACATGGCGGCCAACTTTAAAATTTCTTATAGAACACCCTTTATTTTATGGTGTTTTTGGAATGTACATGTAATTTTGAGACATTTTTATTCTTTGCAATTTTTCTAAACCAAACGGTTATTGAGGTACAGGTAAGTAAAGTTCATTTTTAGTTCCATAAGAATAACATGGGACTAACTTTATCTGTCCATATCTCCAAAACTATTTGGTAAAATAAAAAATACTCAAGAATAAAAATGTCTTAAAATTATGTTTGAAGAACATTTCACACATAAAAATTATCATTTACGCGTAAATTAACTTATTTCCAATATGGCGGTCAAAAAAATGAAATTTGTAGAAAATTGGTATTATTATGAAAGAAATGGCATTAAAACGTCAGTTTAAGACATTTTTATACTTGAGTATTTTTTATTTTACTGAATGGTCTCGGAGATATGAGCAGATAAAGTTTGACCCATGTTATTCTTATGGAACTAAAAATGAAATTTAATTACCTGTAGCTCAATAACCGTTAGGTTTAGAGAAAAATTGCAAAGAATAAAAATGTCTCAAAATTACATGTACATTCCAAAAACACCATAAAATATAGGGTGTTTCATAAGAAATTTTAAAGTTGGCCGCCATATTGGAAAATGGCGGCCAATTACAAGAAAATGGAATTCATATTTTTTATCATCTTAAAAAATAGGTGATGTTCCCCATTTAAAGTTTTCTCTAAATCTCATAGTTTAGGATATGCCAATGGTGGCACAGTAAAGCTGTTCACCCTGTATAAGTTGCAATGTGGTGAATGTGACGCGTATTATATTTATTTATATATTAATTTTACAAAATTACTTGATTTTTTTTTGAGTTAGTCCAAACATAATTATTCTTGTATTCTTATATTTTTCATATAAAAAAACATAAGTTTGATATCAACAATACTTTATATGAACCATTTAACATGTTACCATTGTTATGTACACTAACGTGAATAGACCTCTCATCCAATGCATTTAGTTTAAGGCAAAATTTTTGAAGTTCGGTGAACGTGGCACCAGAGATGCTGCCATCGATGTTGTTATTATTCAGCTGAATTTACAGTGCTGCAAAAACACTTTACCAAAACATAAACATAACTTTCAGTTATCAAATGTCTTATACTTGGTTGAGACAAGTGGTAATACTGATTTATCTATCATATGTTACTTGCACTTCCATGTAAGCCGCACGAGATCGCACCACCGTCAATAGGTTTCACACACGCCTATGCTATGAGAAGTCTACTCAAGTTAGTGTACATAGTCAATGATGTTACTGTACATCAATATTCATATTATTTATATGGTGTATTTCGATGTATTATTTAACTTCTCAAAGGTCATATTATTTTTTCGGTTTTTCATTACTTTTTATCTCGTAATATTGTTTTATTTATCATTCATTTGATCGTATTAACAGTATTTAACTGCATATTATTTTTTTCTAAATTAAGTGCAAACATTGAATTAATTCATAACCTTTTTTTCATTTTGTATTCAAAATCATTGTATTAAAGACCCTGGCATCCCGGATGGCAAATATTGCAATATTCTATTTATGGATAAGGACACATTAGATCTACATATTATTCAATGTGAAGAATTTCATAACATGGAAACCTATTATAGTACTGAAACCCTAGATTCTAAGAATCTTATTGAACTTAGGATAATGCATCAAAACATCAGAAGCTATGTAAAAAATTTTGATGAACTTTTAATTATTCTACAAGAGATTAAATGTAAATTCCATTGCATTATTTTGACTGAAGCGTGGCTTGATAATGACAGTGACCTAATGTCCCTCGAAGGCTATGATATATTTAGAAGTTAACGACAATCGCAATCAAAACGATGGACTAGTTATCTATGTCGATAAATCCTTATCAGCGTCCTGTAAGCAGCTCTCAATCGGTGGGGTCGCTACTGGCCTCTTCTTAACACTATCCTGGGTTGGCGAATCATGCGACATTATTATGCGTTTACCGTAGTCCTGCTACATCCTTACCGGTCTTCATTGACGGTCTCAGAGACACAATAACTAATAACATTTCAAAGTCACGCCTCAAAATCTTTGCTGGTGACATAAATTGTGATATAGTTCAACCTCAGCTAAATTCCCAGGAGGAGCGATATTTAAATATTATGAGTGATTTGGGATACGTCTCAGCCATTGATAAAGTTACAAGACCCGCTAGTAAAACATGCATTGATCATTTTTAGCGAATTTCCCTATTGGTCCTGGATCTGACAATACATTCCGTAGGAAAATCGCGTATAGTCAATTTGACTTTTTTAGTTGAATATATGTGTCTTAGGAAGTGTTTTACACTTAGGTGTCATTTCGGCATCTGGTAGGTTTACCCGCTATGACGTCATCAAGATGGCGGAAAGTGACATTTTTTAATTGCGTATATTTCAGATGTTATTTATCGGATTTGGATAAATCTTTTTTTGTTTTAAAGCTCATCAAAAGACCTATATTTTTTGTATTTACCATTTTCTTATGCACTTATTAGTTTTTCCATAATATTAAAAAAATTGAATTTTAAAAATAAAATTTTGTAAACTTTTGCTTATAACTTGTTTACTAGTGAGAAATTGGCAATTTTACCTCTTATTAAAGTTGTTTGTCTTTTAATACACTTTCTAATGATACCACACATGGGGGGATAAATCCTAGGAATAATGCAGAAAATCGCCTGAAACACCGATGCTATGGCTACAATTGGTACGTGCCTGAACAATGGTACATGTATCATTTTATTGTTGCATATCTACCAATAATGTATTTCATCTGTTCAACTAGTTTATAAATACTCTCTAATAACAAAAAGTTATTTTTTGTTTATCTAATGTTGTTGCACTTCATATTCACAGGGTGTACAACAACTATAACGAAACCATGTGTTAAAATTTTAACGAAAAAAATCATTACATTAAGTGAAATGATTTTTATATTATTTACATCAGTTTAACTTATATAAATACACTTATTTGATATAAACACATATAAAACATTTTTAAGCATTTTATTAGTTATTTTAGTGTGAAAGCAATGCCAATACAGATGTACTTTATTATTCGTCCTCATCGTTTAAATATGTTATATTTTTGTTTATATTATCAGAAATAATTTTAAATTAAAAATTCATACCACTGTTTTAGAATTAACATTTCTTGCTTTATTGTATATTTGAAATAAAAGCTCTATTTTGAATAGTTTTTATTGTTTAGTGTAACTTAAACTTAAATACTAACTAATGTTGTTTTAGAATAAACACACAGAAAGTATTATCATGTACGGTATTTTTTGTTCTTGTTGAAATTGGTAGCTGGCTACGATAGCCATAAGTAGTGGGGAATGGGGGCTTTTGGGCCAGTTCAAGGTCACCCGAGCGATGACGTCATCGATGACGTCATCGAGGTCAATGACCCCATCGATGACGTCATCGATTGCATCATCGATGACGTCATCACCAATGACGTCACATCCATGACGTCACACCCATGACGTCACAGAAATGACGTGCTAATGACGTCATCACCCCTTACGTCACCAAGATGACGTCATCGATGTCACAAAAGGTCAAGGTCACGCTGAAACCTAAAATTTTTCGGCACTTTTGCTGTTTCTCGCACTACGCTCCGAGTTTCAGTCACAGGTACCATGACCTTGACGACTTGGAGCGAATTTTCGATGAGAAACAGCAAAAGTGCCGAGGAAATTTGAAGTTTGCAACGTTACTCTGCCTAAACCGTCATGTGACACCGCTCGGGTGACCTCGAACTGGCCCAGAAGCCCCCATTCGACCATTACTGCAACCGCGATGCGCACCCTACGACAGACACCGAGCGACTGACTGTCCGGCCCCGCGCACTCTAGGTATATGGGAAGTGGTGGGGGAAATTGTGATGACCTTGGGAAACTTGAAAATGTCAAGCCGGGTAGCACCGTTTCGGTGCTACCTTAAAGTTACATGCTAAAGTGTGATGACCTTGAGTTAAAACATAGAAATACTACAAGTTGATACCGTCCCAGAGTTAAAGTGTGATGACCTTGAGTCAAAACACAGAAATAATACAAGTTGATGCAGTCTCAGAGTTAAAGTGTGGTGACCTTGAGCTAAAATACTGAAGTACTACAAGTCGATATTGCCCCAGAGTTAAAGTGTGATGACCTTGAGTCAAAACATAGAAATACTACAAGTTAATACCATCCCAGAGTTTAAGTGAGATGACCTTGAGTCAAAACACAGAAATAATACAAGTTGATGCAGTCCCAGAGTTAAAGTGTGATGACCTTGAAGTTGTAGAAGTGTGGTGACTTTGAACTACCCCAAATTGTCAGGAATTGGAGTAGCAACCGCGATGTGCACCCTACGACGGACACCGAGCGACTGACTGTCCAGCCCTGCGCACTCTAGGTATATGGGAAGTGGTGGGGGAAATCTCAAGGTCATCCAAATTGGGTTTTAAAAAAATAAGAAACTCTAAACCTCATGCTCCTCTTCTTCCCTTTCCACCTCATTTGTAGTATATATGGTTGACGATGGTAAATTTGACAAATACTCCAGTGATTGTTGATCGTCTTGCTGCAGTATAACTTCAGACCAATCATAATCTAAAGTGACCTTGAGCTTTATTCCCGGGTTGTCGAGGAGAATAGACTTCATCCAATCGCAGATGGTTTCTAAATAATGCACGTTGTCGATTGTCAATTTCCAATTCGTATTGGGTACATCTTCGGTGGAAGACATGGCATTGCAAGCAGGTGTGTCCGCCATGGTTGTTGGAGGAGGAATGATGCTTGGTGCAGCGAGCAATGCTGGTATTACAGAGTAGTGGGGGAAATTTCAAGGTCATCCAAATGGAGTTTTTTAAAAAAAGGAAACTTTTTCTATTTACTTATAACATAACCACTTAAAACTAAAAGGATTGGGATCAACAGTACGTTTAATCATCATATTCGTTATATTCTTCCTGTTTCTCAGTTTTCACCTCCGCCCGGATAGTACCTCCACTCTTCAGCTCCTTTTCGGCTTCTTCTAGTTGCTGGGTAATCGCCATCTGACATTGAAGTTCAAAATCATCACGCGGCACAGATCCGCAAATATCCATCTGAGCCAACCAGAGCTGCCTGAGGTTCTTTTCCTTTTCCTCGACAGCTTCGACGGCTGCATGTAATTCCTTTTCTGTAATAGAGGAGTCCCACAATTGTTGATCATCGGTTTTGTTGACAACCTCCTTTTCAGACTCCTTGTACAAATTGTTCAGCTCCTGCTGAGTCTTAATGGTTACCTCCTCGTAACTAGCACAACTTACATTGAGAGATTGAGACATCTTGATGTTGTACGGTTGACCGTTGGAGTTGAAATGAGGCTGAGGCACAGCGCTTGGGGGTACTATGAAAAAGTGGTGGGGGAAGTTTCAAGGTCATCCAAATTGTGTTTTAAAAAATCCTATCTTGTTACTGAGCACATATGTCAGTAACAAGATAGGTGTTTTTTTCTCTTTTACATCTTTAATATAACAAATAAATAAACATATTCTACAATGGTAAGAAGAAGGAAGACAACTGCTAGTCAGCTGAAATAATCCAAAGTCTGGCTCGCTTCAGTCTTCATGGACGCCGGTGATGAAGTCGCTGGAGAAGAGTAATGTTCAGACTCTTCTTTTGGGTGTCGGAGATTGCATATATTGCAAGCGTAGACTTGCACATTTATACGGTAGCCTCGCGCCACCATCAGCTGCAACTCCTTGTACAAGTCGTTCAGCTCCTGCTGAGTCTTAATGGTTACCTCCTCGTAACTAGCACAACTTACATTGAGAGACATCTTGATGTTGTACGGTTGACCGTCGGAGTTGAAATGAAGCTGAGGCACAGCGCTTGGGGGTACTATAAAAAGTGGTGGGGGTGTTTGCATCGAAGCAGGTTTAACCTTTAGCTTGGTGGTGGGGGTAACTGTGAAATGCAAAGGTCAAAGGTCAAGGTCACCCGCGAAGTTTAAAAAAAAATGCAACATATCAATATGTGACAAACTTCACATATTGATATGTTGCATTTTTTGTCTTTTATGGTTTATTTATTTATAAAACATTACAATAACATATGTACAACAGTAAAATTAAAATCTAACACTGCTGCTTGTCGGCGATGTGGATGGTCAACTCGGTGGAATTGCTACCCGTGCAACCGTGGGAAACCAGGTAGAGACAGCCGGGTTGGATGGAGCGCAGATCCTCGTTCTGGAGGAGATGGACGAACCGTTTCGGCAGGTAGACTTGGAACTTGGGCTCATCCCCCGGAGTGAACGGTGCCTCGCTAAGACTGCAGCAAATGGCCTCTCCAACTGAAGTCTCCATCTTCTTCATGGCGTGGATAATGTAGTGCTTCTCGTCTTTAAGTTCGGAACACTTCTTGACGGGTAGTATGGTAGATTTGGAGTGAGCATTGAACTGCTCAACCAAAGTTTGCAGGAACTGGTGAGATGCCATGGTTGAGTTAAAGATTGTCTTCTTCTTCGTCTTCTTGCTGGGAGATGTTGTCGTCTCGGAATCTCGAGTAATACTCATGCCAGGTCCCGGTCTGCTCCTCACTTATATAACCCCCGTCACCCCCACCACTCCCCACTTCCCCGCTTTGAAGGTAAGATGCGAGTTTATAGGCGTTTTTTAAAGCGCAATGTCTATCTTTTTCATGTTCTGGACTTTTAGTACAAATACAAACATTTTCCATCGTATACTTGTAGTTTTTATCCAAGTCCACATCATTAACCGGAACATGAGTAAATTCTTCGATCCATCTCTTCTTTTCCAGTCCTTTTGTATAAATATTGGTAAACCTGTTTGAAAACTGATGCATGATGTTATATAAGTCCGTGTAACTTGCAAAACCATCATACCAATCGATATGATGGAAATATTTTGAAATCCACCTGTTGGTAGTAGCGGCTTTGCTAGTTAATGATGAATAAGAACATGGTGGTTTGAACAAAAATGTATATGGAACACTTGTATTGATATCGAAAAACACAAGTTCTTTTATGATAAATCTATCATCATTACCCCGAAACGCTTGGAACTCAATTATACCAGGTTTGGACTTTACTTGTTCTTCTTCCTTGTCCATTGCGAAGATCACCCGTCTGCTCATGACGAAGTCCAAAGGTCAACTGATTTCCACACCACGGTAGGTACGACTTTTATACCTGGCCGTACAGTTGTTGGCGCGTTGGTGTATATTTAACGTGGGCACCGTCCCCGGTAGGCCTAACCCCACAAAGTGTTTGATATTGTTTTAAAAACCAACCATTGTCATCTAAGTTTCCATCTTTACATTCTCCTTGTTTTCATTTTCATCACTAACACTTGATTCTTCTCCTCCTTCTTCCTCTTCTTCCTGTTTTACTGATTTCTTATGTAGTTGAGCGTATTTTTCCAACTGTCTCCACATTTGTACTTCATGAGGAACCCTATTAAATATAGAAGTATCCACAGGTCCGTACAATATAGGTGCGTCCGGTTGTTTGTCCAAAGTGTCTTCCAAATAATCTTTAATAATAGAACTTGAAAACACTAGTTGTCTCAAGTATCTTGTTATTGGTTCAGTTGCACAGGTTAGAATAAAAAACTCTTCTCGATTAAGTTGAATCTTGTTATCATGTCTTGTTGTGTCTCTAAACCGCAATTGATGGTCACCACGATTCTTTATAATATCAATTTCCACATTTGAATCCAAAAGTCCTACTCTTGTCTTTCTTCCATACATGTTACTAGTTAAATAGCATTCTAGCAGATGCAAGTGCTTCATAAAAGATTCCCAAGCACTATCGGTGAACAAAATCATTTTGGGTCCATGAGTCAAAATTACAGTAGATGAATAATCCGTCGATTTCATAACACCGATTAAAACACTTTTGTCCAAACTGGATGAGATTGGATAAAATATTCGCAAGAATACCTCACTCAATATGTTAGGAGAAATATTATCTTCAGTATCCCTTTTCTTCTTCTGTGCATTCTTTCTTCTTTTACCTTTTTCCTCAACATTATTACTGCCGTGGAGTTGTCCGCAAGCGTTGTGTTCATCTCCCTCCGGTTGACCTTGAAGATCTAAAAAGTCGGATATCTCCTTCTCAATATCTACTACATTTTCTTGTGTACCACTAGGAGAAGCCATATTGAATAAGATGCTACCCATACAAGAACAGGCAACAAACTGATGAGGAGCGACCTGAACACTCTGCTTTTATACTCGCGGAATGCATTGGAATGTAACAAAACCGGTTTTTTACAATACATTTTTAACAATTCCAGTTAAAGGTGTGTATGTTACGATTTTATCATGTAGAATTAAACAGTATGCAGTTGTATTAGCCGATATAGGAGCGTTGAATTCCATTTCTATTTTTATATCTACACTTGATGATTTTACCGATTCATTTTGTTTAGAACAATCGATTACAACTATAGGGTAACCATCTAAGTATTTTTCTGGTGATAGTAAAGGTGCATTCGTTTTACCATAATATGAACTTTGGAATCTTGCATACATATCGTACAATATGCTGTACTTTTTATTAGCGAATGACACATTTAAATTATCGTATGGAAAAAATTGTGAATTTAAATAAACTTTAATATTTTTCAAGTTGCAATGATCAAATTGGCCTGCATGTTTGGTGATGGTGTCTCTTCTGCCTGTTTGTAAACCAAATATAATATACCTGGCTCGTTCCACATAATTAGATGTTTTAACTGTCCAAGTGTGTCGATCCGTAGTTGGCAAGCTGGGATGTTCATGAAATTCCCAACTTCTAAAAGGAATTACAATATCACGATCAGCATTTAACTTTCTTAATAGTAGCATTCTATGCTCGTCAGCTAATTTTACATGTGGAACTCTCCATACAATTTTGTCTAATGTTAATTTCCATTCTAAAGTTGCATCTGTTGTACCGTCTGGAGCTTTAATAATATCTTTATCGTTTGAAGATCTCAACAAAACTAATTCTTGTTTAACGTTTAATATTATTTTCCTATAATCTTCAGCAAAACCAAGCAACAAACGTAACGGAATATGAAAATCAAAATTTCCATTTGTATCTGGAGTGATTGTGTCTTTTGCAGGTAAAACCCATCCTGCAGGTTGTATTAAATTGGTTTCATTAGGTGATATAGATGTTAATCCCTTTAAAGTTGTTGCAATACCTACTTTTTTAGTAGAATCAACTGTTACACCTGATATTTCATATCTAATTTCATCAAACAGGAAAGCCATGGGATTATTTATAAATGGAACTGTTGTACCAGTAGTAGTACCGTCCTTTTTAGTAACTTTTCCTTCAATATACAAGTAACTTTCACATGGTAGTGTGTAAATGTCTTGATTTTGTATGGGAATACGAATTTCATCGTTATTGTTTAATTTTGATGAAGTGTAAGGGTTGTGGGTGTGATATTCTTTTTCCCATAGGGTTTCGTCGAATGTTGGACCCTGAGCTATATCCAGTATATCCATTTTCGGTTACTTTTAATCCAATTCTCTCTAAGAAACGAATGTTCTCGCGTGTTAACTCCTCCACAGCTGAAGAGCTACTAATGCGGATTCCCGTAGGTTGTTCGCTTTTAAATGTTAAACCCATGGTTTTGTATTAAAGTGTTGATTTTAAATGTAATCTAACCGTAATAGGCTCTTCTCGGAAATCTATCAAGTTACCGTCTTGATCCAATACGTTCAACACGATGTCTGAAATGAAAGTGGTGTTCAAAGGTAGATATACCAGGTTTTGCGGCTTTTCAACAATTTTAAATCCAGGTGGTACACTGGGGTAAAAAGTATGTATTATATGAGTATTTGCTCCATCTCTGTAAGCTCCTTGTATAATATTACAAGTTATGTCTATACTATTGACTTTTAATATTGTTACAGTTTGTTTACCGGAATGTGTTTTATTTGGTTCTAAAATCGCTCCATCTTTGGGAAATCCTAATAAATCACCAATTGAGTCTGACTTACTGAAATCTATATAATATTTTGAAGTAAGCTCAGCTTTCATTGTATTGTTATTACCTTTTAGCGTTATATTGTCTTTTCCCATTTTATTTTGCAAAAATTCATTAATATGATCAATTTCATAAGAACCTGTGGGTAGAGTGCAAACTTCCAAGTCTGTAAACTTCCCACTGGCATCTTTTCCTTTATAATAATCTAATAAGTTATTTTTACCTTCCGTAACATTGGGAATAGAGTTGTAAGTTGTAAAATCCAACAGTGCTGCCTCCCAAAATCTTCCTTTTTGCAAGCGTAACGCTGGAAAAAGGATACTTCGTAAAGTGGACGATTTTCCTGTTAATGATACCGTATAGGAAGACATCTCAATAGTGACTGATACTTTTAGCTAGGAATTCCAAACATAAATGGCCGCATATTGAAGTATTATCAGGTTGTTCTCTTTTATAGTTGTAATATATGTTTTTAGCAGATTTAAAGTAATGTTCAAGTTCTTTAGGTGGTGGCAAATTTCCAAAACTATCAAAATAATATACATTACTATTTAGTTTCTTATAACACACCCAATGGGTGCCGGACCCTTCAGTATTATCCAAATTTACGATTCCAGTCTCATTTTTCCATATTTTCTTTGGTAAACTGTAATCCAATTCTCTCTAAGAAACGAATGTTCTCGCGTGTTAACTCCTCCACAGCTGAAGAGCTACTAATGCGGATTCCCGTAGGTTGTTCGCTTTTAAATGTTAAACCCATGGTTTTGTATTAAAGTGTTGATTTTAAATGTAATCTAACCGTAATAGGCTCTTCTCGGAAATCTATCAAGTTACCGTCTTGATCCAATACGTTCAACACGATGTCTGAAATGAAAGTGGTGTTCAAAGGTAGATATACCAGGTTTTGCGGCTTTTCAACAATTTTAAATCCAGGTGGTACACTGGGGTAAAAAGTATGTATTATATGAGTATTTGCTCCATCTCTGTAAGCTCCTTGTATAATATTACAAGTTATGTCTATACTATTGACTTTTAATATTGTTACAGTTTGTTTACCGGAATGTGTTTTATTTGGTTCTAAAATCGCTCCATCTTTGGGAAATCCTAATAAATCACCAATTGAGTCTGACTTACTGAAATCTATATAATATTTTGAAGTAAGCTCAGCTTTCATTGTATTGTTATTACCTTTTAGCGTTATATTGTCTTTTCCCATTTTATTTTGCAAAAATTCATTAATATGATCAATTTCATAAGAACCTGTGGGTAGAGTGCAAACTTCCAAGTCTGTAAACTTCCCACTGGCATCTTTTCCTTTATAATAATGTAATAAGTTATTTTTACCTTCCGTAACATTGGGAATAGAGTTGTAAGTTGTAAAATCCAACAGTGCTGCCTCCCAAAATCTTCCTTTTTGCAAGCGTAACGCTGGAAAAAGGATACTTCGTAAAGTGGACGATTTTCCTGTTAATGATACCGTATAGGAAGACATCTCAATAGTGACTGATACTTTTAGCTAGGAATTCCAAACATAAATGGCCGCATATTGAAGTATTATCAGGTTGTTCTCTTTTATAGTTGTAATATATGTTTTTAGCAGATTTAAAGTAATGTTCAAGTTCTTTAGGTGGTGGCAAATTTCCAAAACTATCAAAATAATATACATTACTATTTAGTTTCTTATAACACACCCAATGGGTGCCGGACCCTTCAGTATTATCCAAATTTACGATTCCAGTCTCATTTTTCCATATTTTCTTTGGTAAACTGTCTTTCATAAATACTCCGCGGAAAAATGGTATTTTTAAACAGGAAATATATTTAAATAATTCAACATTAGTCAACGCTTTATGTGGTATAACCAATTGATTTCTTTTATTTAATATGCACGATACGGTCTTAGGTATAGACCAGCCCCGTTTTTTACCATTGACCATATTGTCGGTTTTTTATTATTTTTCCTCGGAGAACGTCTTTTTAGTCTAATATTACCACCATGTTTTCTATTGGTTGATCCTTTTTTATTCTTACCCCTCCTTTTTCCACCTCCTACCGCTGTTTTAGCCTTCATACCTGCTGTTACCGCTAAAGCTGCTGCTTTTTCCGCAATACTAGCGTCACTAGACTTTACTCGTTGCCAAGCTATATTCGCTAGCTTTTTATCAGCGATTGACCTATTTTTTGAATCGGTAAACGTGGAATATGCGATATCGTGTTCTTTACAAGCCTGATCTAACTTATTTATGCCTGGATCACCTCTTTCCAGTCGTTTTTTCAATTTAGTTCCTGGTCCGCAATACTGATAACCTCCCGGTATGTGAAATTCGTATGGTAAAACGTCTATTGCTCTGTTTACGATAGATCCTACTGGAATACGATTTAAAGCTTTCCTTAACAGAGAAAACGCTGTGGACGTGATACCGCCTCCTTTCCGTATAGTGTCTCGATATGGACTGGTGTAATGAAACGCCATGATTGTCTTTTATATTCGAAAAGCGTAACCCATGTGTTACCTCTATGACAGGTTGCACATAAATGATGTAATATATGGTGTTATTTAATTAAATATCAAAATCACCCCAATCTGATGATCTAAACTTTTGTGTGTTATGATTAAAAAAATATTTATAAAGAATTTCTTGTTTAATCCATGTATTTCTCATTTTTTCGTCAATAGGTTTATGTTGTCCTGCTGCAATATAATTATGCATATCAAATAATAAATTACCTATTACTTTAACAAGAAAATTAACAGTTACAGCGTTATTGGCATAATCAGGGTCTGCAACATTTGTTAATCGTTTGTTATCACAATTCCACCATTTTTTTCCAGTTGGCTCTAATTGTATTATCTGTTCATAAGTAACAGCATCACCAGGCTTTTCACCAATACCTAAATTTGTCAATAACTTTCCTTTACCATCCCAAACATAATTGTTTTCTTCAAGCAAAGTAAACTTTTTATTTCCTTGTACAAATACATCTCCTTGACGTGTTACTACTTGGTTTTGTTTCACAAAACCGGAGGTTTCTTGTTTTAAAGTTTCCTTCATTTGACCCACCGTTGCACCATCTGATGGTGCAAAACCATCTTTTACATTCGCTAAACAATTACCAAGACAGTCAATAACTCCTACATCACGTGTAATACAATGATCTTTGATGTATTTTAAATTTACAGCATCATTTTCATTTTTTGGATAACCTATATCGTTAATAACAAATTTATAAAAAGAAAACCCATCTTTTGTCTTTTCAGGTATTATAGAATGTAAATAGCGTCTATTTATGCTGTCTTTTTCATCTACAGGGTCTGCTACGTTAGATATACGTCGATTTTCAGCATTATACGTTTTTCCATCGAATTTTAACGTATTTTTCAATTCCGATGATAAATAACCTCTGTTTATTGCATCAGCGTTTTGATTTGGCTTACCGACGTTGGAAATTCTATGATTACCCGCGTTATATGTGTTTTTGTCTAGTTTCAGTGTTGGTAATATCTCTTTTTTTAATACTTTTAAATTTATTGCATCATTTTCATCTGTGGGATCATTAATGTTTTTTAACCGTTTATTACTAATATCATAATCTCCATCAGGTGTTTGTGGTAAGCCAGCACCTCTTTTTAAAGTATTAAAGTAATATAATCCATCCGAGGAATATCGTCCGAACTTGTCAACACTCATGGTGCAACTGAATAACATTCTAGAGTGTAACCCATTTTTATAATATTAGTCTCGATTTCTAACCCATATCAGTTTTTATACAAATTCTTAGTCTTTATCAGTTACATTTTCATCGCTCCCGGGACATTTAAAATATTTAAAATTTCCACTAACTAATGCTCCGTCTGATTCATTTCGAAACACATGATTTTTATGAATAAATTGTTCACCAGACAATTTTCTAAATCCGCTAAATGAATTTGGATCTGCAATTAATATATTTTGATAATCATTTACATCCATTAATTTAAATCTTTGCTTATTATAAATAAACTCTTTATTTGCACTGTCATATTGTAATGTTTGTCCTACAGTTGCAGCATCATTTGGATCTCTTCCATTATGCAAGTATTTTATTACTTTATTTTTACATGTAAAAAATCTAAAAGAATGATCTGGATCTAGATGTACGGTTTGTGATAAAGCAGCTGCATCATGTTTTTCATAACCCCATCCCATATTTGATAACCCTTTACCCATGCAATCCCAAGCATTATTTTTGTATGTTAATAAATTAAATTTTTCATTACCTTGAACAAATTCATCCCCTTGCTTTGATACTACTTGATCTTGTTTTACAAAAGAGGTTGTTTCTTGTTTTAAGGTTTCCATCATTTGACCCACTGTTGCACCATCTGATGGTGCCGAACCATCTTTAACATTCGCTAAACAATTACCTAGACAATCAATAACTCCTACATCACGTGTAATACAATGATCTTTTATATATTTTAAATTTACAGCATCATTTTCATTTTTCGGATAACCTATATCGTTAATAACAAATTTATAAAAAGAAAAACCATCTTTTGTCTTTTCAGGTATTAATGAATGTAAATAGCGTCTATTTACGCTGTCTTTTGCATCTTTAGGATCATCTACGTTGGATATACGTTTATTTTCAGCAGTATACGTTTTTCCATTGAATTTTAGCGTATTTTTTAATTCTGATGATAAATAACCTTTGTTTATTGCATCAGCGTTTTGATTTGGCTTACCAACATTGACAATTCTATGATTACCTGCGTCATATGTGTTTTTCTGTAGTCTTAATGTTGGTGATATATTTTCTTTTAATACTTTTAAATTTATTGCATCGTTTTCATCTGTGGGATCTTTTATGTTTTTTAACCTTTTATTAGTTATATCATAATCTCCATCAGGTGTTTGTGGTAAACCAGCACCTCTTTTTAAATTATTTGCGTAATATAACCCATCCGAGGAGTAACGTCCGAACTTGTCGACACTCATGGTGCAACTGAATAGTAATCTAGGGAGTAACGCATTTTTATGAGATTACCCCACGGTTTCGGAGTTCATCCACTAAAGCCACCCATTCGTTTTCCAATCCAGTATGACCCGCTTCTTTAGCTTCATGTATTAGTTTCATTCTATCCACCAATTTATTGATATTATTGTAATAAATCACATTTGTGTTATATAGTTTCTTCATTAAACCTGTACCTGTAACAGATTTGTTTCTTTTTCTTGGTTCTGGAGCACTTATATCCAAAGTGGATGACACAAACCTTCGTTTTACAGGTTTTCTTGGCATTATCGGCATTGGTTGTCTTCTCGTTGTTGGTATTAACTTGGATACAAATACTCTATATTTTAAAGACCTAGATCTAAAAACTGGCTGGTCAGCTAAATACTTCCTCCTGTATGCATTGGTGTGTTCCAAAATCTGTTTATATGCTTCCATATCTTCTTCTTTAACTAACAATTCTAAAGGCTTTTTTTCAAATAATAATTCAAATAATCCTCTTGTGCCCTTATATCTTTGATTACCAACAATAATATTATCATCTTCATCAATGTTTACCGGGCTATTACCAACCATTAAACCTTCTTCTGTTAATCTTACTCCATAACTATGGTAGTTTTTATTAGGATTTATTCCAGCTAACATTTTTATCATGTATTTCCTTCCTAAAGGTCCTTTGTTATGAATGTTTTCACCCAACAAGCTTATGTTTGACGGACCTTCCCTTGCTTCTTCTTCTTTTTCCTCTTCACTAGCAGTTGATACATCTTCATGTCCTCTTTTAGCTTTTACTTCATATAATTCTCTTATACCACTATAGTCTGGTGATTCTAGCTCTCTTTCAGGTTCTTCACCGGTAAAACCACTATATGTAGAGGATTCCAGGTCTTCATCACTAAAATCTTCTGATTTTATATTTTCTCTTTCAAACTTTGTAATAGGTGCAATTGCATCTCCTTCCAAAACGGGTTTAGCAAATTTTTTGTTTAATTGTTTCAAGGGTTCAGTAATAGGTTTAAAAGTAGATTCAAGAAATTTCTCCCTTTCGCTAATACCTAATTTTAATGCTCTGTTTTTATCCCGAATAGAATCACTAAGTGATTTTATTTCCTTTATTAACTTTTCTTGGTTAACCATGTTTGTAGCAAGACGTGTTGTACAACAATGAATGTTTTACATCATGATCAGTGTATTAGTATAAATTTATCAAATCCTATCCTGTATCGACCATTGTTTAGCGGTTGTTCCTTTATAATTGTTAAAAACCCATACTTTTCAGCCCAAGCCTTTCCACACAACTCTTTAAATCGTTCGAATGGCATATCCGCACTTACATGGTCATAATATATGTGTTTTAGGTTGGTTTCATCCTGTTTAAATACAATTAACATGTTTGCATTGTCTCTAATGAGCTGTTTCGGTATTTTGCTGTAAGTTTGACCAATATAAATGCTATCTATGTTGTTATGTCGACCCATGGCGAAGTAATTCCTTATTGTATTTTGATTTTCACAAGATACATCGTCAAATATGAATACTGAGAATGGTTTAGCCTCTTGCGGTTGCATGACACTCTCGCTCGCGTTAAATTTAAAATATTTAACTTCAGGTACATTATTGAGTATTTGTTCCAATAACTGATATTTTGGTTGTTGTAGTGACTTTGAAAATACATATAAATTATTAAAACGTAAGCCTTTAGGGTTTGTAATCAAATTGAATACTACATTTGTTTTTCCACAATTGGAAGGACCGGTAACCAGACAACGCACCGTGTTTGGTAACAAAACACCGTGTTTCCCAGTATTGAATTGAGAACCATCCACTGTGAGTTCATCTATATTATTAATAGTAAAATTGTCTTTTTGCGGTATTATCTCCATCCTTTGTAATGGTTCAACCCAAAATGATGCTCTATCATTATATTAGATCCTTTTTAGGTATCCAAGAATCTTCCGTTTTATTAAATCCTAACCATCGTACTTTAACCTTATCCTTTTTTCGTTGCAACACCTTTTCAACTAAATATACATCACCTACTGTTGATTTTAACATTTCATGTCCATAAAACCCTCCTTCAAGCAATTGTCCTTTATTATCTTTTAAAATGTAAGTTTCTGGTACTGTAGGTTGCACCTTAAATACGGTAAATACCTCATTTGTCCAGTTCGGAAGATATCTTTTACTGAATACACCTTTGTATTTGCTTATTCGCACTTTATCGCCAACATTAAACCTTTTAGGCTTTAGTTTTTCAACTTTTGGTTTAGTATTCATTTTTATACGTTTTAATACAAGTTTTTCATTTTTATTAGTCACCTGGCTTGGTTTCATACCGATAGTTCTATGAAACTTGTTATTGTAATCGCTTATAAGTTTTGGTAACACATCAATCCATACGTGTGATCCTCTGTTGGAAAACATCTTATACATCGCACCTTTTAAAGTTCTGTTAAATCTTTCAATTATTGATGCTTTTACCTCTGAATTGGTTGAGTAATGGTTAATGTTGTGTTTTTTCATTAAATTTGCAAATTCCTTATTAAAATATTCTTTTCCATCATCAGTTTGTAAATGTTTTATAGTATGTTTGTCTCTTTGTATAGCTGTTTCCATTGCTTTTGTAACACTTTTGCCGCTTTTATCTTTTAGTGGTAAAGCATCTGCCATTTTTGAAAAACAATTAATAATAGTCAATATGTATTTAAATCCTCTATTTTGTTTACTATAAGGAATCATTTCGATTAAATCCGCTTGATATAAATCATTTATTCCTTTTATCACTGTATTTCTTCGTGGAAACTTTCTTCTTGCAGGTTTATGAAGCTCGTTGACAATTTCTTGCTTCGAGTTCTTCATATTGCAGGTTTGAATGTTTCATGTATCACATGTATAATCACAATGAATGTTGTCTTAAATATTCACATAATTTATATAGGTCAAGGTCATCCAAACTTGTGTAAAAAAATGGGGAACACGGCGTTGGACTTGCCGTGTTCCCCATTTTTTTACGGAAGGAGAAAGGAATAAGGTCGAAGTTGTAGAAGGACGAAGAATAGGTTACTGGTTGATAGGGTTTAGAGAGTAGTGGCCGAAAGGAAGAGTATGAATCTTATCCGGCATAATATGCCTTTTATCATCTTGAGCTGATAGTGCTCTTTTAACTTCAGTGACACTGTAGACCTCATGTTTAAAGCTTCTGATAGTGTTGAACGTTGCAGACATTGTAGAATCTTCAAACAAGCAGGTCTTGTAATGGTCAAATGTCACGCGTTTCTTCAAGTACGATGTTTTGACTCCTTTAGCTTTCTTCACTGTCGGTATGTCGTTTTCCATATACATCTTGAAGGAATATAATTTGGACATCAGCGCAACTATTTCCTCCAAAGGTATTCCATTTGCTTCATCTTTAAATTTTCCAATTACTTTTTTATTCTTTTCATTGTAATTCGGATGGTTCTTCGGATAGTCAGAGAAGTCAAAGTCGTCTTTGTATGGGAAACTCCTTAGATCTTCATACATGTCCAAAGTCTTTATCCAGTAGATAAACGCGTCGGTATCCATGTATGCAACTCCAATGTTGTCTCTTCCATAGTGTTTAACCATTTTGTTGTAATGGAAATCATACATCAGAGTTTTACTTATATCCAAAATCGACATTCCAATGTATAACGGACGATCCATCACTATTGTTGTTTTATTCATACTGACAGCAACTAGATTTTCGTTTATAATCATTGATGTTCCGAAATTTGGTTTTTGCACTAATTTTTCCAATTTCCTAGGATCACTTACTAATTTTACAATTTTGTGTTTTCTCTTGTTCTCCAAGGTCTTCCCAAAGATGGCGTTGTTCATTAATTTGTAGAAGTCCTTTTCAAATGCTGTTGTCGCTGCAGCTCTTCTTGTAGTGTTGGAATCGATATATGGTTTCAACCAACAAGACTGGGTGAATTCAATTGCTCTGTGAATTTTCACTATACGTAGGCCCAATTCAAGTGCTTGTTGAACTACCCAGTAGTGTGCCACATATCGACTCTTATTCTCCAAGGTCATCATCAGCTTGGGCCATCTTCCTGTCGGTGAAACTTCAGTCTTGGCTAGGAGAGGTAGGTCGTAATGATGGTCGTGAAGGTGTTCCGGATATTCAAAATCACAGTCCAAAATATAGCCTGTTTGGCCATCTTTTGGAATCCGTGATATGTCACCAATGGTGGTCGGGTCAATCCACTTGAAGTCTGCGTAGGGAAGTGGATTTGACATCGCCCAACCATAGAGGTTGTTCGCATCAAAATATCCAAGGTAGAGTGATGGTTGTTGCTCGTCGAAGTTGGGGATATACTTGTTGTTGGCCTTAACATGTCTTGTCACAGCTTGAGTCAAACCACCTCGTACACCTGATTCGATCATGAGGACCATATCAATGTCTGTGAGAAGCTCCAATCGGCAGTTAGTTGACTTGAGCATAGCTTGCCATGCTAATCCAGGGGATGTATACGAGTGTAAAGGATCCAATCCGTATGCTGAGAAACAGGTGTTCCGAAATTCTTCCATCACATCGCACAGCAGAGTTACATCCAATTTTATATAAAAATCAGAATATTCCCCTAAAGTTTGAATTTTTAGTTGGTTCCAAACATTACACGCATGATTGTAGTCTTCAACGGAGATTTCACTTTCATTTAATTTGCTATTGAAGGCTTCAATCGGTGGTAGACTGGTTTCTTCAAACTTTTCTGTGGAAGTTATATAATCATAGGGGAAAACTCGTTTTCGTAATACTAAGTCCAATTTATCTTCAGGTACAATTTTGCTGGTTTCTTTTAGATCTTCTCTTCTTAGGTTCTCAGACAATTTGCTCAAACTAGATGACATAAATCTATAAGAGTCTACGAAGCGAAGTTTAATTTTACCAACTGTTTTTGAAAAACTGATGTACTTCTCCAATGTTTCAGCTAATACTTCGATTTTTCCATCATCTCGTCCTAACTCTGGGATAATGAAGTGGGAGTCATAGCCGCTAAGATTGTGTAACACGACAGGAATAAATTGAGGCAGTTTGTAATTTATATTGCATGAATTACAAGCAGGTCCTCTGTATAACCCTGTGAGGTGATCATGATCTCTTACTTTTTGATTTTCTTCACTGAAGCTCTTCTTGCATAGATAACATCTTGTTGCCGAAATGTATTCTTCTTGTTGATTTTGGTTCAAAGGTTTCATGGGTAAAACATTACCGTATAAGCGTTCCGCCTTTTCAGCAATGTTATACAACTGGTCTACAAAATACTTAGCAGCTCCTTCCCCACGGTAGAGTATCGGAGTGGATGTTAAGCCGTAGTCTTGCAATTGTTCTTCAGGTAAAGTAGATTTCACCAATAAGCAAAAACTGTTAGGTTGATGCAATTGATATTTGGTTCTTCTAGTTACTTCACCATCCGAAAGTTCCTGCGGCACTAACGTGGATTCAAAGTCAGCGTAGATAACTAGTGGAATCCGGTATTGGTGAACTGTTTTATTGAACTGGACAAATGCTCTAGATGGTGGTGGCAGACTAATCTTCACTTCATAGTTGTCATTACAAAGCCGCTGGTGTTCCGACAACCACTCCGATCCTCCACGTCTCAAGTCTTTATTTGTGAAACAAAAGCATCTCTTACACACTGTTACTCTAATTTTCTTTTTAGTCACTTGTCGTCCAACCAAAGTTTCAAAGTTCTTGATGTAAACATAATGTGATATTTCACCTTTGGTCAATAGCAGCAAATCTGTATGATTTTGACGTTCAGTCTTTGTAACTCGTAACGGGTATACGTTATTTGATTCGTCTAAACCAAACACATTAACTGAAACTCCTGGGTTTTTTCTTTCAAATTTAGCAACATCATTAAGACTAACAGGATACGACATACCTTGGAAGTTATAGCGGTGTTGAACAGCTTCGTATGCTATGCTAGGTCTACAGGAATGGTCTTCCACATATTTTGCTAACATTGCATACCGGAAACATTCATTATCCTCATTTTTCACATTGATACATGATCTTGTATCTCGGATCACCTTTGGTAGAGGGATAAAGCTGCTTCCTCTCATACCATATCCATGCTTGTGAACCCTCACATCCATACCTTCAATTGATGATAGCGTCCAGCCGGATCCTCTTCCTTCATGTTCTTGAAGTTTCACTAGCAGTTCAACCAAACATTCTTCTAAAATTTCGTTGATATCAGATGTGGTTGTAAGGGTTCGGTTTTTAGCAATGAATGCTCTCGGTGAATTTTCACCATCGGTATTAGTAAACATAGCCTCCAACACCAATCCAAATTTAATAAAGTTCAATCTTGCCAATTCTTCCGTCAATGTTTTTACAACTAGTTTTTTAGCTTGAGTTATAAAATTTTCCAATTCTAATTGCACATTATTAATTTTGAAATGAATTACAACTGGTCCTGGCAAGGCTGTAGTGCGCAGTTGTCTTATATCTTCCATATCCTCTTCTTGGGTACGCAGTTGTCTTACATCTTCCACTTCTTCCGTATCTTCTTCTTCCATTTTCTCTTCTTGAATAAATCCTCCAGCTGTAGATGGTCCAGCTCCGGCAAATTGAATAACACTTGGTCTTCTTCTTTGCATTAACTGTAAATAGCTAGCCCAGTCCTTCTGCTTATGGGGTTTTTCCAAAAACCGATCAATCGCATCCAAGTCTTTTTCACTTACTACAATCTCTTCTTTTCTGTCCTCTTCACGATGCAATTCTCGGTGTAACTGTAGATAGCTATCACAGTCGTCCATCTGCTTCTGGCAGTTTTCCAATAACCGATCAAACGCATCCAAGTCTTCTTCACTTACAACAATCTCTTCTTTTCTGTTCTCTTCATGATGCAATTCTCGGTGTAAAACAAAGATATCTTCATCTTGGAAAAACTCACCACAAATATCGCAAAGAGCCATTTTTTTTACAGTTTGGCTTTGAGTGTGCACTCGGTGAATGTCCACGCAATAATGAGCAGCGCGCTTAACCGGGTCCCTTTATACCCGAGGTTGAAGGGTGGGGGAAGGTGACGTCATATACATCCAGTTTATCAATCATGTAGCAGATTTGGCTTTTAAACACCCATTTTCAATTTATTCTTCAACAGGTTTGATAAAACCAATATAATCTTTGGTCTAAATCCACTACTTTGTACAAATTTTTTTTGTTTGGGCACTTCTCGTCCGGAGCAAAAAACTTTTTGGTCAAGGTCAAAATTTTTTCTCAAAAAAAAAGTTCTGGGGGAAGAGGGGGGGGGGAGGGGGGGGGTCATTACTGTATTTAGGTCAAGGTCACGAAAAAACTTTAAAAAAATTAAGCCCCACCTGGGGCACTTGGGTTGTCATCGCTGTAGCCTCCGAAGAGACCCAACTATGACAACAGGGCAACATCCAATGTCGTGTACCCTTCGCCACGCGAGACTTGTAAACATTTACTGCATTGTCTTTTCAAATAGCTAACAAAGATTCATTTACATAATTTTGAGTTTCCAGGAGGAAACAAACTGAGGACACCCTAATGGCTTACGTCCTCGGTCCGAGTGCAGAGGCCGCCGCAACCTTTTGCATGCCAGCGTACAAACGGACATGCTCCCAAATGCCATCCGCAACCTTTTGCATGCCTGGCAGGAGCCTACCGATAATTAAAATAGGCTTTACACGAGGGCCTACTCCCGTAACCTATCTTTAATATTTTAAATTTAGCAATGCATTCAATTTTTACAAGTCTTTGTGGGTCAAGGCCACACGGACATTAAAAAATTTCGGCCCCCGTACATCCATGGCGAACCACGAATGTTCGGGGGCCTTGGGGACAAAAAAAAACACAAATAGCTAACAAAGTTTCATTTACATAATTTTGAGTTTCCGGAAGGGAAACTAACTGAGGACACCCTAGTGGCTTACGTCCTCGGTCCGAGTGCAGAGGCCATCGGCTCATTACCCCCATATAGGCGTACAAACGGACCAACTCCTATTTCTCAGCCGCATTGAAGCATGCATGAGAGTTCTCAGCCGCATTGAAGCATGCATGAGAGGAGCCTAACAATTATACAAAAGTAACTTTACACGGGGGGCCTACTCCCGTTCCCTGTCTTTACGATTTACTTTGAGCATTGCAAAAGCTCAAGGGGGAAATGCTACAACAAGCGTATACACTTTAGAAAAATATAACACACTTACAACACACAATTGAGCTCAACGTAGTCAATGCTGGAACAAGCACATACACATTAAACACATATGACAAACAAGACACAAAGGATAAAAGACACACACAGGAGACATAGGGTACAAGTAAAACACTCTAATATAGAACAATTCGCAATACCCAAACGCAAGCGCAATATCTTACAACTAATACAAGTCTTAAAGTTAGAGTAGACTTCGCTAAACACTGAAGGCGCCATTCAATGTTTAGTGATGCCTATGGCGGTCCGTCCCGATCGTTCACGTTCAACGCGCGGGAGCGGACTGCGAGCCGGCTCTGGCTGGGCCCCCTTATATCCCCACCGGGGCTGCCACGCCCAGGATATCAGGGGGTGGGGGAGGGGGTGGGGGTGGGGGTGGGGGTGGGGGTGGGGGTGGGGGTGGGGGTGGGGGTGGGGGTGGGGGTGGGGGGGGGGGGGTGGGGTGGGTGGGGGGGGGGTCACTTCTCGTCCGGAGCAAAAAACTTTTTGGTCAAGGTCAAAAATTTTTCCGAAAAAAAGTTCGGGGGGGGGGGGGGCGCACTTTTTGTCGGGGGGGGGGGGGTGGGGGTGGGGGTGGGGGGGGGGGGGGTCACTTCTCGTCCGGAGCAAAAAACTTTTTGGTCAAGGTCAAAAATTTTTCCGAAAAAAAAGTTCGGGGGGGGGGGGGGGGTGGGGGTGGGGAGAGGGGGGGGGGGGTCACTTCTCGTCCGGAGCAAAAAACTTTTTGGTCAAGGTCAAAAATTTTTCCGAAAAAAAAAGTTCGGGGGGGGGGGGTGGGGGCTCGCACTTTTTGTCGGGGGTGGGGGTGGGGGTGGGGGTGGGGGTGGGGGTGGGGGTGGGGGGGGGGGGGGTCACTTCTCGTCCGGAGCAAAAAACTTTTTGGTCAAGGTCAAAAATTTTTCCGAAAAAAAGTTCGGGGGGGGGGGGGGCTCGCACTTTTTTTGGGGGGGGGGGGCCGGGGGTGGGGGTGGGGGGGTGGGGGTGGGGGTGGGGGGGGGGGGCTCGCACTTTTTGTCGGGGGGGGGGGGGGTCGAGGTAAGTTAAGTGGGTCAAGGTCACCCGCAACACTTGTACTCTAAATGTCGGCTATACCCCCACCACAACTGGGTCCCTAGGCTGCACAACACCGCTTCGCCAGTATGTCTCCGGCTTCCATGCGGTGCGTCTCGCTGTTCTCTAGCTCTCTATATGTAAGTAATTTTACAAGTTCTGAATGTAGGTCACTACACTTTAACTCTGGGATGGTATCAACTTGTAGTATTTCTATGTTTTGACTCAAGGTCATCACACTTTAACTCTGGGGCAATATCGACTTGTAGTACTTCAGTATTTTAGCTCAAGGTCACCACACTTTAACTCTGAGACTGCATCAACTTGTATTATTTCTGTGTTTTGACTCGAGGTCATCACACTTTAACTCTGGGACGGTATCAACTTGTAGTATTTCTATGTTTTAACTCAAGGTCATCACACTTTAGCATGTAACTTTAAGGTAGCACCGAAACGGTGCTACCCGGCTTGACATTTTCAAGTTTCCCAAGGTGATCACAATTTCCCCCACCACTTCCCATATACCTAGAGTGCGCGGGGCCGGACAGTCAGTCGCTCGGTGTCTGTCGTAGGGTGCGCATCGCGGTTGCAGTAATGGTCGAATGGGGGCTTCTGGGCCAGTTCGAGGTCACCCGAGCGGTGTCACATGACGGTTTAGGCAGAGTAACGTTGCAAACTTCAAATTTCCTCGGCACTTTTGCTGTTTCTCATCGAAAATTCGCTCCAAGTCGTCAAGGTCATGGTACCTGTGACTGAAACTCGGAGCGTAGTGCGAGAAACAGCAAAAGTGCCGAAAAATTTTAGGTTTCAGCGTGACCTTGACCTTTTGTGACATCGATGACGTCATCTTGGTGACGTAAGGGGTGATGACGTCATTAGCACGTCATTTCTGTGACGTCATGGGTGTGACGTCATGGATGTGACGTCATTGGTGGTGACGTCATCGATGATGCAATCGATGACGTCATCGATGGGGTCATTGACCTCGATGACGTCATCGATGACGTCATCGCTCGGGTGACCTTGAACTGGCCCAAAAGCCCCCATTCCCCACTACTGCCATACGATATATATATATATATATATATATATATATATATATATCATTCTTTGTGAATTTTACTGCTATCAGGGGGAACCTAGGTGGGGACAAAGGGGATATATCCTCCCCCCCCAGAAATGTTGGAGAATAAAAAATAAGCTAAAAAAAATAAAAATATTCTATGACAAATGGTTAAAATATTCTTTTCATACACCAGACTTCTATATAAACAGATATAAAGGCAAACTTATTATAAAGAATAATAGTTAATTGCACAATGCAAAAAGATAAAACAGTAATAATAAATCAAAAATAGGTCATATTAGTTTTAGAAATGAAATACAATTATTTATTGTGTAAAGTATTAATTATATATTATCTTTACAACATGAATAACTCTAATACTGCATTCTGTGTCCTATAGATAAACGGTTAAATACCTCACGATGAGTAATGTATTACTATGTTTTTAAACTTTACACTATAACTTTTTACCGTACTTCGCCTGAATGTTATTTATTTGCCATCGTAATATAAAGTCAATACATTTATTCCAAGTTTAAATAATAGTCTGATCCCTTTATTTAATGTTTGAAACCCATTAGTTTCACTTTAAATTCTGACGGAGTAAAGGTCTTCATAAAGTTAAATTTTAACTTCTGAAATTTACTAAAACTAACCATTTAGCTTCAAAAACTCGAAAAGTTTTCGGGGGGAGGCCCTCCGTACCCGCCGTGTTCTGGGGGGGAGGTATTCCATACCCCCCTACACCCCCTGTGTTACCCCTCTGCAGAAAAGAGGGGTAACCCCCCCCCCAAATTGAATGCTGGGTTCGCCCCTGACTGCTATATGTATGTTCGTTTCGTTATATTACTGTTTAACTAATGCTGAACTTATGTTTGACATTTCTTAGATTCTAATCATAATAATTTTTGCACAAAAAATCATCAACACTTCTACATTTGCACAATGTGCAACATGGGACTTTATTCTTTTTGCACATGTCGACTTAACACATTTCATGCACCTTTCATGAACCATCCCTGTCTTTGATACTAAAGTGTTGTTGTCCACTTGAAATCCAAATTCTAGTGGATCGAATAAATGAAATTCTACATCAATGCAATCTTACTGTAAGTACGTAATATGCCCATATATCTGGACCTGATTATACAAGTAAGTTTGGCACGAAAAAGCCCCTATGAGTGTGGTATCCAAAAAACTTTTGAAGGATTTTGGAAACTCAAAATTTTCAACCGAAATTGAATCAAGGTAAGTTTTTGTCGAGATTTATTTAGTCCAGGTACTCATAAAAGGTTCTAAAGCAAAGAATTTGGATGAACTCAGTATGGATTTTTTATCATGGAAAAACGCCAGTATCGGAGACCTTCCACCGACCAATGTTGTCCATTGTTGATGGACAACATGGACAACATTATAAAGGACATGGACAAAAATGATGTTTTGATTTAATGGGTTGTACTAATAATGTAAAGTCAGCACCCTGTAGTGATGAAATCTTGACTCAAATGGATTCTTTGTTTAAGAAAACCTTAAATACTCGATTAGTTATTTTAGGTCTTCCTTTCAGGCGTGATCAGTCTAAACTTAATGAGAATATTTCTTTTATAAATGAACAAATTTCAAAGGCTGTTTCAGGAACAGAGCATGTACAGTTTTTACCATTAGATTAAGTTTTTAATAGTCACTTTTATACTAGATTTGGGTTGCATTTTAACATCGCTGGGAAAAAACGGATTGCTGATCTCATTCTGAACTATGTAATGCCACTATCCAAATCTCAACCCATCCAGAAAATTCCCGTTCACATATCTTCCTCCCGCAATAGCTTTCCACCCTTGAGACCTTTGAATAATAACCAGAGTCATTTTTTAGGAGCAACATTTTTACCAACAACAATTCAATCTTGTTCAAACCCCCAAATGTGGTACCCAATATAGACAACAATACAGTGCTTCGAATTTTACATCAGAATGTCCAGGGGCTCATTTCTAAGTTCTGTATGTTTGAGATATTCACTGACGTAAAGTCACCCCATGTAATTTGTGTATCGGAACATTTCCTTCGTGAAGACGAATTTAATTCCTTCTCTCTTCCTGGTTATACAAATGCAGCTGTATTTTGTAGATCTAGCATGGATAAAGGTGGAGTGGGCATTTTTATTAAGGATTCAATACCTTTTAGAAATGTTGATGTTAATAAGTTTTGTGTTGAAGGCTTTTGTGAAATGGCTGCCATCAATTTTGATTCTGACAACATCTCTCATTTCTTACTTGTTGTTTATAGGCCACCACAACTCACGATTGATAGTGTTGACCTTTTCCTCGAATCTCAACATGATTGTCTTGATTTATTTTCTAAGCGCAATGTACGAATTTTGGTAGCTGGTGATTTTAACATTGATTTGGCTGTTGAAGACAGATCTTTAAAGCAACTTGTAAATTTATTCTTATCTTTTGGCTTGAGAAGTACAATTTTTTCATACACAAGAGAATTCAATGGATCTAAAACCCTCATTGATAACATATTTTGTAACATTCCAACAAATATGGCAAATAGTGATGTGGTAATTTCAGGTATCTCGGACCATCATGGTCAGGTAATGAATATCAAGGTGACTGCTCCTACTCCCACTTATTCTCCAAAATTTACAGTGAAAAGATTTTTCAATGATGAAAACATTAGAATTTTTAAGTGTCTTCTTAGGAAAGAAAAGTGGGATAGCGTTTTTGAAGCTAACAGCTTAGATTGTAAATTTGACCGTTTTCTGTCCACCATTACCTTTTATTTTGAGTTGGCATTTCCTTGCAAGGAAGTGAGAGTTCATGGAAAGAGATCATTCACTAAAGTTAAGTTTGATTCTGCACTTCTTGAACTTAGGGAAAATCTCCTTCGCCTTCATTATGTAACGAAAGATTTTCAATCACCGCATCCAATGAGGAAATCGTATCTAGATCTAAAAAAGAAATACAGGTCCGAAGTCAAGTTGGCAAAAGCTAAAAAGGTCTTGAATCATTTGGATAGATCGGACAATAGATCAAGAGCGGTTTGGGATATCATTAAATAAATGGTTCCTGATAAGTCATCATCATCTCACAGAAATTTCACACTCATGAAAGATGGACAGCTAACAAATAACCCTGGTATTATAGCAGACTCCTTCAACACTTTTTTTCCAGTGTGGGTAATTTTGATAAGACTCCTATAGCTTCTACTCATATTAGTGAAATTCCATGTACCACTTCTTCTCTTTACTTGTACCCAACAACCACTAATGAAGTCATCAGTGTTATAAACTCACTCAAATCCAGTAACTCCACTGGTAAAGATGGATTTTCTTCTAGAATAATAAAGGAAATATCTGAGTCAATTGCTTATCCGTTGTCATTTCTTGTCAATTTGACTTTTGAACAGGGTTCATTCCCTTCTGTTCTGAAATCAGCAGTTGTAAAACCTTTATTGAAAAAGGGAGATCCAGTTATCAAAGATAATTATAGACCCATTTCTTTAAGTTCAACATTTTCTAAAATTCTTGAAAAGATCTTCTTAAATAGCTTGAATCCATTTTTAATCTCTAACGACGTATTGTTTCAAAACCAATTCGGTTTCAGGAAAGGATTTTCAACTGTAGACGCTATGTATAGTTTCATCTCCAATGTTTCTAAAGCTCTTGACAACAAAGAAATTGTTTTTGGAATTTTCCTGGACTTAAGCAAGGCTTTTGATATGGTTGACCATAATCTGCTTTTGCAAAAACTCCATCTAATTGGTATTAGAGGGAAATCAATGGATTGGGTGTCATCTTATCTCATTGGTAGAAAACAGTCAGTGGAAATATCTTTTACTGATGAAGACGGCTGTATTTGCAAGCACCAGTCTGAGGAAATCGAAGTTCGATCTGGGGTGCCCCAAGGATCGGTCCTTGGACCAGTCCTCTTTTTGTGTTTCATCAATGACGTTGCCCTCAGTATTCCAGAAATTGATCTGTGTTTATTCGCTGATGACACTTCTTTCAGTGTTTCCAATAAATGCCGAACTTCACTTGAAATAGATTCATTTGTCAAATGTAATACACTTATTCAGTGGTTTAGCGATAACAATCTTCTCGTCAACACAAATAAGACCCAATTAATCGATTTTCAATTGAAACTCCCAAATGGGTTGTTTTCCAAGTCAGTTATGATGATTGGGGACAATGAGATTGAATCTTGCCGGCAATCTAACTTCTTGGGACTGGTTTTGGATTCGGACCTTAAATTTTCATCCCACATTGACAAAGTGTGCAGGAAATTAAGTAGTGGTATTTTTCTTCTTCGTCGTCTAGCCTATTTCGCCAGCATAGAAGTTCTCATGTCAGTTTATCATGGTGTGATCCTTCCTCATATGACTTATGGTGTTGCCATTAGGGGTGCTGAGACAGAGAGGCACAAACAGATTTTTCGCCTACAAAAGAAGGCACTTAGGTTGATCTTTGGTTTTCAGAAGTCCCAATCATGTAGAGGTGTTTTTTCTGAAAATAATCTTTTAACTTTTCCTGGTTTGTATATTTTGAACTGTCTAACTTTTTTGGCAAACAACAAAGAAAAATTTCACTTTAAAGATCAAATTTCTTGCCATAGTTTCCGTAACCAATCTTCCATAACCATTCCTCGCCATAGAACAACCATTTTTGAAAATCAAACCTATTACTCCTCAATTACACTTTACAATATATTACCTCCCAACCTAAAACATGTTTCAGATGCATTTAAATTTAGAATCAACCTGAAACAGTTTCTTTAAAAAAAAGAATACTACAGTGTGCGTGACTTCTTGAATGATGATTTTTCTTTTTAGTTTATGAATATGTTTATGCTGTTGTATCATCTCTGTCAATCGCTTTAGAATGTTAAATATTTTTCATTTATTTTATTCTGTATTGTGACTTGTTGTCAATGCTATAATTTATAGTCTTATGACAATAAAGATATTTGATTTGATTTGATTTGATATGCAACAATAAAATGATACATGTACCATTGTTCAGGCACGTACCAAGTGTAGCCATCGCGTCGGTGTTTCAGGCGATTTTCTGCATTATTCCTAGGATTTATCCCCCCATGTGTGGTATCATTAGAAAGGGTATTAAAAGACAAACAACTTTGATAAGAAGTAAAATTGCCAATTTCTCACTAGTAAACAAGTTATAAGCAAAAGTTTACAAAATTTTATTTTTAAAATTTAATTTTTTTTAATATTATGGAAAAACTAATAAGTGCATAAGAAAATGGTAAATACAAAAAATATAGGTCTTTTGATGAGCTTTAAAACAAAAAAAGATTTATCCAAATCCGATAAATAACATCTGAAATATACGCAATTAAAAAATATCACTTTCCGCCATCTTGATGACGTCATAGCGGGTAAACCTACCAGATGCCGAAGTGACACCCAAGTGCAAAACACTTCCTAAGACACATATATTCAACTAAAAAAGTCAAATTGACTATACGCGATTTTCCTACGGAATGTATTGTCAGATCCTGGACTATATAGGGAATACGCTATTACGGTAGTAGCCATGGTAAGACCTAAGCCCGGGACCACTTTACTTTTTCATTTTGAGGTCCACAGAAGCCAAAACACCGTTCGTTCGTTTTCATATATATGTATATATATATATCTAAATATATATATATATGTGTGTGTGTCCGTGGTACCGATAACTTTTGAAGCGGACCTCCGATTTTGATCAAATTTGGTATGAAGGTGTAAGACCAGGTCTATTTTCATGAGTTCGCGAACCAGCATTGTCGGGTTATGGGAACAGGGTTTTATGGGGTTTCAAAGGGGTCAAAAATGGGTTTTTGTCTTTTTTGGGCGTAAATTTTCAAAATTCATCAATTCTAACTAAAACCATTTGAAAGAGCTTAAAAAAACAAACAATTTAGTATTTTGAATCTTTAAAATAGCTTAACTGGTTATAGAGAAAATTCAAATCAAGTTTCCCATGTTATTCTTATGGGTAAATCTTTAAAAAGTTATATATATATCGCTTATTTATCAACATATCTTCATAAAAATTTTTATGAACCTTCACTAGGTGGTGAGTAATTAAGATTTGATCAAAAACCTCCATGGCAGCAAACATACATGCTAAATCCCATGGTATTCTCATGGAAAATAATTGTATAATGGGAGCAAGAGAGATGGAGATATAAGGTATCTGTTCCTAATCAGCTGATCAGCTGTCTTCTGCATATTTGTCAAATTTGAAATGTTTATGTTTTGTTATTTGTAAACAAATCTTTCCTTTTGCATGGAAGCTTTGGATTATGCACTTTTATTACTGTTAAAAAAGTCATTTATTGCAATATAAATATTAATATATGAATTATTAAATAAAAATAATTTTCTCAGAAATATAATGCCATTAAATCTATTATATTTCCTTGTAAAGATTATTAATTATATAACCACAAAGTTCTTTGATGTTGAAACAATAATTCTTTGGTTGGAAATTCGCTGAGTATGCAGGTCTGCTGCGACGGGGGTATTTTTTTTTTTCATAAAACTACCCCCTAAGATTATGGTTAAATCAGCAGTTTTACACACAGCCATTACTGACCACTACACTACGTGCCTGGAAATAACAAATATCTTTAGGAATAACAAATCAGTATCCAATTCTGTTTTTAGGAAAACTAATTGGACTAAAATCCGAAATGAACTATCATTTATAGATTGGAGTCAAGTTTTAATGTCTGAAAATATTGATTCAGTATTGGATACTTTCAACAAAACACTTTGTTCGACCTTAGAGCGGAACACATTATTCGTAACCAGATCAGCAAAAACGTCGAAGTTAAAACCATGGATAACAAATGGCATTATAAATTCCATTCGTTACCGAGATAAATTGAGTAGACTACTGAAAACTCATCCATATAATACTAAATTGCGCGCAAGATTTATTATATATCGAAACACCCTAAAGTTAGTAATAAAAAAGGCAAAATATAGTTTTTACGGAAATAAAATTGATGAGACATAGGGGGTTCGAGAAAGTTTTGGAATGTCGTTAATGAGGTCGCCGGCAGCCCAACCGGAAAAGATAAATTTCCGGTAGAGGCCTTTTGTGATCATAGCACCACTGTCTCTCGCGAACAAATTAAAATCATTAGCAAAAACTTGGATAATTTTTTTGCCTCTGTAGAATCAGATCTGGCTAGTGCGTTGCATGCACGCGGGCCGGTGGAGGTGGAGGACGCCGACCACGCCGCGACCTCGGTGTTCACGTTGCGGCCTGTCACTCTTGAGGAGCTTTTTGATGTTGTTAAAAATATTAGGGGAAATTCTGCCCCAGGCTGCGATGGCATACCTGCTAAATTAATTGAAAGTAACATTGATATATTAATTGAAACATTTCTTTTTATAATCAATTTGAGTATTCGAACTGGCAAATTCCCGGACGCATTAAAAACTGCTAAAGTCATTCCTATTTTTAAATCTGGACAAAAAAGTTGCGTTTTAGTTTTATACCAATATTTTTGCTTGGTGTCATCTCAAAAATTATTTTAAAATGTGTCAAATCTCAATTAGCACTATACCTTGAAAATGAAAACATCATTTCAAACTCACAACGTGTCTTGGTTACTTTCTTGGACCTCGGTAAAACTTTTGACTCCATTAATAGACAAAAATTAATCTCCAAACTACGTATATTTGGTATTGATCATTCATCTCTCAAATGTTTTGACAGTTACCTTGAAAATCGTTTACAAGTTGTATCAATCAATGGAGTAAACAGCGATGAAACCAACATTGACTATGGTGTGGTCCAGGGAAGTAGTCTTGGGCTAATAATATTTTTTATTTACATCAACAACATCTCAAGGCTGAACACGGGGAGCAGATTTTTCCTCTTCGCCAATGACACATCCGTGGTGACCGCCGGCTGCACGTGGGACGAGGTATATCAACTGGCTTGAACGGACTTAATTATTAAAAATTGGCTGGTAATAACACTCTAACATTAAATGTATCAATACGAAATGTTTGCCAATACTTTTCAAAAGTGATAGTGACCCCAGTCCCAGAAAATTGTGTTTGCATTCTTGTGGTGATCCGCTGTAGCACGACTGTTCCTGTGACGCCATTGAACGTGAGGAACACTACAAATATCTAGGGGTATTCATGGACCAAAAACTAAGCTGGGTACCACATATTCAATACGTCAAGCAGAGACTCAGGAAGCTAGTTTATGCCTTTACCAAACTGAGTCAAGTGCTGACGGTGGATCACTGCAGAACGGTGTACTTCACCTACGTGCAGTCGGTGTTGCAGTATGGGATTTTGGCCTGGGGTGGCGTCTCGTCGTCTATCCCCTCTCCACTTTCTGTTGCGCAAAAATATTTAATCAAAATTATTCTTAAGAAACCACAACGTTTCCCAACTGATCAATTATTTATGAATTCCCGGTTTTCAACATTAGACAGTTATTTATTAAATCCCTTTTAATATTTATTAAAACCAATAAAATCCAAATGTTCCATGATTTAAAACATAGTTATCCAACAAGAATTGGATTAAATTTCGGTTATTTCATTCCTAAATCAAATCTCAGTTCCATCAAACATAATGTTTTCTATATCGCTCACATTTTATACCGCAATCTTCCTAAAGATATTATTGAAGGTGAGAGAGGCAGTGTCGCTGTGTATAAGCAGAGAGTACAGGAGTGGCTCGCTCGCATTGGACAGGCTGCTGCTGAACTACTCATACAATCTCCGTACAATTGGCATACCTACCATCTATCTTCCAACTCTATTTGTTTGTTTTAGTTTTAGTTTTAGTTTTAGCTATAGCTTCTGATGATATTTTATGTATATTTAATGATTTTAATCAAATTGATTTTTCTTGTTGTTTAAAATTAGTCTTGGGTTTTAGTTCTGTAGTTAGTTTTAGTTTAGGTTCTAAAGTGAAATGTATTTTAAGAATTTTATATGATGTGCCAGTGATAGCATCAACTGGATATAAATTCTTTCCCCGAACATGGACTCATCGTCTATTCGGGGAAATAATATCATTGTAATTTGTAATCACTGACTATTGTGTATATTTTTTTGGAAATAATCGAAAAAAATGTTGGCGAAGTTGGGAATTGTTTAAAAAAAAAGATTAGAGAACACATAAATGCCATACAAACCCAAATTTTCATACAAATTATGCTGAGCAGATCCAACAACACATAGACTATTATTCGAAAATAGATGAATTAGAAATCGGCCACATCGGCAATAAAAGCGAAAAATTAAATTGCCTCGAGAATTTTCACATTTACCAGACTACAAGTAAAAAACTTAATCTAGTCATAAACTCCCAGATCAATTTAAATCCCTTTAAGAAATTATAAAAATCAAATATGTGGGAGTCTAATGTGATCGTGGGTTTGGCACACAGATAACATCAGCTGTCCAGCAAGCCTAGGTCATAATAACTCCAGTGATAACCAAGTTCCTGTCCGTAGTTGGTTGCCTGTCATCTACAGCCGTGCACGTGTTTGTGCCTCGATGTTTTGTTCTTATCGTTTTAAATGTAGTATGTGTTTCGTGTTTATTTTCAATCGAACTGACGCAGCGAAAGCTAAGACATTCTAACTAGTGACATAGTTTAATGTGCTGCGACAAGTACCCATCGATGGAGTAAGCTCCGAAACGGCCGTCGTACCAGGACATAATTTGGATCGTAATTGACTGTAAGCAGTAAAATTACCTACACACGATCCGCCACACTTGGGATTATAAAACATTATCTTTATCAATAGGTTTGGAAATTAACAAGAAATGTTCAGTAGTTAGCACTCTAAAAAGAAGTCTATTGCTAAAAGAAGTGAGTATTGCTAAAAAAATTATTATTGATGAGTGTCCTCACAAATTTGATAGCTTGAGTTGTATTTTTCTATATAATAAATTATATAAATAATATAATTAATAAATATAGTCAATTAGTGCACACATTTAAGAAGTGTGCATTTAACGACTGTTTTTGGGAATTTAGTAATATCAAATTTGATTGTAATACCAAGAAACAGACTGAAAAGCACCTTTACCATGCAAATGGAATAAAGACAAAAGATATTTTATGTAATTTGTAATATTTTGAATGTGATTGTTAATTTATTATAACAATATTATTATTTCAAAAAGGCTAGTCAGAGTATAAATTTAAAAATCACGGAGATTGCATATACAATTTTGGCTTTACCTGATTACAAACTCAAATTCAGAACAAAAACATTCCAAAATAAATATTTATAACATTTATACATGATAACTACTACGGATTATTTATTGACTATTTTTGTGGGCTATATAAGTTAAACGTTATAGCTGTTTTTGAGTGTTTTGAAATATGGTAAATATTGAATAATCTTTGTCCTAATAGTTCCTCTTTTAATAGGTTTCATCTTTTGTTTGCTATTCAATGTAAGATTGTTGTAATACTATAAACGAGACTCTTAGGTCGACAAAGCCATTTAAAATGGTGTCTATTTGTATTTTTTATAAAAAGTTAAAATAAAATCAACAACAGACGATCGCATTGAAATAAACATTAAACTTTAACTTCAAACAACAAAAATCTTTTAGCATTTATAAGTTGGAACCATGACATTCGATCGAACTTCGATTCGAAGTATTTCCAACTTCGACAAGGGAACCACATAATATGTTACATAATGTTTATATGTATCAATCGGTATTATTAATTTCGATAAGAGAACCATTGGAATAGAATAACTTACCACTGTCACGAGGTTTGGGGGCAAGTGTTCCACAATAACCGAATAGTCACGCTGTGCGGCCGGGGCGGCTCCACCTCGTGTGAAGACCAATACCTGCACACCGAGATTGCAAAGTGAACATGTAACATGGGAGCTAACACAAGTTAATGGAAACCTAAATATATCAAGTATATACCAACAATTACCATTCTCAGCTTATTAATGGCTTTTGTATTCAAACGAGATACGCTACGGTTTATAGGGTAACGTAATACTCGTAGTATAGGTCGGAAGACATGACCCGAGGTTGGCATAGCACTCATCTTTGATGGTACCGTGCACAGTTATGTCGTCGAAATAAACCTCAGTCTTGGGTAAACCTGATAGAATTTGGGGTAAAATGCGATTGAACTCGGCGGGTGCCGTTTTAATCCCGAAGCTAAGTCTGTGCATTGAATATATACCCCGGTGTGTAGTGATAGTTTGAATTTTACTGCTTTCATGGTCGACTGGTATGTGCAAATACGCCTTGTAAATATCAAGTTTGCATAAAAACCTTGAATCCCGTAAAGTGTAAAACATATGGAATGCGTTTGATTGGAAAGTTTTCTGAAACTAGGCGATTATTTACGCCTGTTTTATAGTCTACGCATAACCATACAGTACCGTTCCCTTTGGGAATTACTACCAATGGTGATCCCCTATCACTAGTATCGACTTTTGATATTATGCCGGCTGCTTCAAGACTGTTAAGGTCCTCTTCGACTTGAGTTTGGAGGGCAAAAGGGACAAGACGCTCTTTGGTGTAAACCGGACCAGCATTTTCACGAAGATGGAGGGACACTATATGATTCGATACGCAGCCAATTAATTTTTTGTTCGAATACAGTAGAAAAATCTGAAAATATATCCTCAATTGAAAATACAGTTTTTGAGAGATTGAAACAACTGTGTTGTACTGGTACTGAGTTTCGGTTGATTTACTGGAGGCTGATTTGAGGATGTCACATTAAAACTCGTCTAAGGTCTAGGACGACCATTTGGAACAATGTACATGTCCTCAGTTGAGTTAATATTATTATGGGTAACCTCAATTGTAACCTTCCCCAAGGGTCGAAATAAATCGTTTGTATACGCTCAAAAGTAAACATTAGTTGGGTTAAGGGGCAATGATATTTAAATCTTTGAAGTCATTTTCAGGAATGAATGTAAAACCAGCCCCTGAGTCTACTTCAAATCACATAGGCTTTTGATTTATGTGCACTGTAGCAAAATATTTGTCTGGATCTAATACGATTGGTCGGTGATGTGGTCGAATATATCAATTACATCATGTGCAGGAGTGTTAACAGGAAGGATTTCCGTGACTTTATTGACGGAAATTGAACCTAAAGTGATTTCATCAGAAGTTGAACTAACATATTTTGTAGAACTTAGAATGGTTCTAATGGTTAGAATGGTTAGAATTTTGTGGAGTTAGAATGGTTATTTGAAAGTTTGTTTTTTATCTGACTCGAAATGTATACTTTAGCAACATGCCCTTGGTTTGAACAGGAAGTGCAATGCAGGAGTGATTTACTTGTGCGGCATTCAGATGCGCGGTGGTTATTTCGTCCGCAACAAAAACAAAGGTCTGTAATACCTAGGCGATTGTAGTCGACTTTGGGAATTAAACTAAGTCTCAAGTTCGAATATTCTGTCCTGGATTTCCGTGTGTTACGATTATCTAAAACACTTCTAACACGGGTTTTACCTGTTTGCCTATTTGAAATTTTATTGATGTCAACATTGGTTGAATGAGAAGGTTCATGTTTGTTAAGGACATGGGTTTCTAAACAGGATGCTTCTAAAACAGTAGCCTTGGTTAGAATGTCTTTGAAAGACTATGTATCCGATTGTAATAACTGTTCACGTATCCAGATATCTTTTAACCCCCTGATGAACTGGGCTCTCAAGAATAAGTCTGAAATTGAAACATGTTTGGTGCACTCGCACTGGATCGTAAATTCACATTCAGTTAAGTACTTTTGTAGTGAAGCTACATATTCTGTAATTGATTGATTAGGTTTTTGATATGTACTTAGAAAGTAGTGTTGTGAGGCTACGACATTCCTATGAGGAGAAAGTCCAAGTCTTTGATTGGTTTTTCAGGGCCAATTAGTGCAGAAAGACTGTTGTAGTGAACTGTTGTAGCTTTTCGTGATTTCTTTTAGTAGCGCGGTAAACTGATCGGCATCCATTTTGAAGTATTGAAATTTAGATTACTGTTTGAAAATGTTGCAAGATTAACTATGAAAGATAATTATTGAATTGAAATGTAGCCACATTTTTCTCGTCGCCAAATTTTACTGTAGTGACATTCTGGAATAAGAGTTTTAAATAAGCACGCATTCGAAAAACTCTATATAATTTATTGAAAATGTACATTTTAGAAACATGTAAACAACAAACTGTAAACAGAATAAACTAGAATATTTAATATTGTAGAATATAAAATTTAAATTGGATTCCACTCTGGTTAGGGATGAGATATTGACCTCGAATTTAGGCCATTGTATTTCTTTTAGCAAATCCTTCAAATTGAGGAGTCACCCGATAGGGGTTGCTATTTGAAAAAATAAAATACGCCTTAGCCCCACTCTGGTAGGGAATTAAAATTTTTCTTCGATGTCAAAAATTTCGCAATCTTTGTTAATAATTAATGCCCCAAACAAAATATTTATATCAATTTTGCTTTAACAATACAGATTTGTTTCCATACTTAATTTACACACTGTATATAAATCAAAGTGTTTTATCTTGAAATACCTGTGGTTCAACAAATTTGTACCAGAGTACAGCACCTTCGGCCTTTCGAGTGACAAAAGCGAGTGAGCTTGTCTTAAAATTAAGAGGGCAAGTGAGCGGAGCTGACGAGCTATGCCTGAGAATGGAAAGTGACGCTTTAATTATACTAAGCACAAGTTCGGTCTCCCTGGTACCGTACTCTAAAACAAACACGTTTGTACCAGCAATTTTTTTGTCCAACGATTTTTTTTAGTATTATTGAATATGGGGGTTTTCGGGGGTTCAAGGGATCGTCATGACTTGGTTCCGTGGCTGTGAAAAATCCGCTTACCGTACTAGCTCTTCACAGTTCCCATGTTTTCCTTATAGAGATTTTTGAACGAAAATCAGTTGATATTTACAGATATAAACCAATCAATGAGTTACATCTTTAAATCAAATCAAATCAAATCAAATCAAACAATTCTTTATTTGTATAAACAAAATTGGCAGCATTACAAAAATCAAAATAAAAAAACCTCACATGGGTCACGAGGACCTGTGCGTGTGGCGAGTTCACCCTGGCTGCATCCATTAATTAGTTCGTTACAAAATTATTTATATTATTATCACATTTTTAAACTTAACTACATAAACTACATTTGTGTTAACAAAGGTTTCGGCATTAAACCAAGAATTACGACGCAATTATGGAAAGACAATGAACGAAGTTAGGCAAACAAAAGCAGCATAATAAACCCAAAGCATTTACAGTTAGTTGTTCTATAAATATAAAAGCTTCCATAAAAAGGTTGGTACACTTTTAAACCTGTGGTGCAACAAATTTACACAAAACTATACAAGTAGTGGGGTTTACCCACTCCTGGCTCAGGTCAAGGTCAGGCGGTTGTAACTGTTGTAGGGGTAGTAGCGGCTGGGGTTTTTTTGACAGTGATGGGTGGGTTTTGGAAGTGGGTCAAGGTCATCCAGAGGGGGTTTTTAAAAATATATTTATTTAATAAAAACTCATCAGTGATTGGAGAATTGCTTTGTCATTATTTGCAGCAGTAATAGTTATTTTATTACTCTGTATGGGATAGGAGTCAGTGCTTGTTGTAAGTATGGGTAAATCCCGCTGTGTGTCCATAATTGCAAAAAAAAGGAGAGGTCCTAGGTGGTTACAGTGCGAGTTGATAGAGCAGAACAAGACATGTGTCTGAGGAAGAATGATCATATAAACCTGGTAATATAGTGAATAAGAATAATTGGATAGGATCGCCAATAGGTGTAACAAGATTGAAATTTTGATATTTCAGGATTTCAGTTAAGACAGAGTGTAAAACAGGATCAGTAGAACAAGTATTGCAAAGGTTAGATTTTACAAAGTACAACGGGTGAAAACTGAAGTATTTTTTAAGCTTACTCAATGTAGTACGCGGTTTTGAAATTGTGAGGTTAGATTGTTTCTGTAAAATGTGTTTCGTACGTAAAAGTTTTAAATGTAAAGTGTGCGAATCCATAATAATATTCAAAGGGGAGATGTGTACTCTCCAAAATTCAGCGAGTATATGATTGGTGCCCGCGAGTGTGTCTGAATATATAGAGACTAATTAGCATAATAAGCGCAAACATATGTTAGAGTAACAAGAGTAAGTTAAAAAAATGTTTGATAGTCTTAGAGACTTACGGATAGATGTTTACTGTCGCCCTATCGCCATTATAATGGCGCACGCGCGAGGTACCGATGCCGCTTATATAGGGTTGTGTGAACCCCCCTAACCCCCTCCCCTAAGAGAATGAGATAAAAGGGAAGAACTTCGGAGATTTCAGTTCTTTGTCGGGGCGGCAGCGTCACGAAAGGTTCTAGTAGGGGGAAAGAAATAGTTAATAAATTTTTGTAAAATTTTTAAAAATTAGTGCTAGTGGTAGAAGTTAGTTAATTATTTTATAAGGGTTTAAGAACTGTGTCGTAGACGATTAATCGCAGTTACATCTAGCATTTGTACAGGTAAAACTTGCAGTGTAATAATTATATATTAATATATGGGTGTTAACTGTTTATAGTCTAAGTAGTTTAGTCTAGCAGCAGAAGTTAGTTAATTATTCTGTAGGGGTTAACTTGTATAATAAGTATAAACTAAAATAAAAATAGTAACGCGAGATTATTTGATATATTATATATAAAATAAAAGTGTATTTTTAAATGTTAAGAAATAGTTGAAAAAATAAATTACATAAAAAATAGCAAGCTTAACAGGTGTAAGTTAAAATAAAGCATATGTAACATTACTAGGTGGTAGAGATTTACAGATTAGTTGTTTCAGCTGTGGTACCTGGGGAGTGAATGGCAGACGCGCGACCGCGTTGCGGCTTATATAAGCACAGATAGTAATTATGTTGACCCCCCCCGTCACTTTCACTCATCAAGATGAATTAGGTTGATAGTGGTTACATTTATATAACACTAATTTAGCTTCGATGTTGCCAATAGTTTAATAACTATAGTTAAGCAACAAAAGAAAACAGATAATTTTCTGCCATTACTCAGATAATAACAGGCAACAATTATGGTGTTACGCGATGGGGAAAGCCTCAGTGAAGCTCAACGGCGGAATAAACCAGGTGTTGTCTAACGTTAATTGCAAGGTACAACGCTCCACCTGCATTAGAGGCGACCTACATGTGACGAATAGATCATTGGAAATTTCCACTGACGTTGGACGTTCTATCCCCCTTAAACCCCTATGGCTCCCCACCACTTTGTGAGCCGAGAACCTTTTTGGCGACTATCGCTGAGTTAGTTCGGAACAATTCGTCGGACGCGATGGTTGTTCCGAACTCAGAGGGTACCTCAAATATATAAGCGGCCGATATATATTTGAGTTACTCTTGCTGTTAGGGTTTTAATATTAATACTTGTTGTGTGTGAGTGTGTGTGCAAAATGTTATTTTTAGTTTTAAGTTGTGCTAATTTTAAGCTTTAATTTGCGCATTGCGATGTTAGCATTAAGGTGTGTTATGGTATTGTTGATGTTTGGAAAATGTGTTTTTGATGTTGAGTTTTGGTATAATTATTGTATGTGTATGTACTAATAACCTTTTACATTTTACAGCTAGCTGTTAGGTGGGTAGATTAAATTTAATTTTAAATTATGGAAGTTCTGTTGAACTTCATTAAATATGGGTGGGACATGCGCGTTGTGCCGTAGGTAGGGCATATTTTTTATTGCTTTAAAATGTTTAATTTTTGTTAGAAAATAATCATATTTGGGTGGGTCTAGATTAAGGGTGGAAGGTTAGAGTTGCGTCTTGCATTAGCTGTTCCAGAGTCCCCATTGTAAAATTGGAATGGTCAGGTCCAGTGCCCAGGCCCGAGGCCGGCCGCCCGTATCACAGCCTACCAAACTGGATCGCCACGTGCATGCGAGCCAAAAATTGGGATCCCTTGTAAGACGTAACTATCGCGGGTTGGGATTTGGGGAAGTGTTAGGCAAACAGAGTGGTGGGGATGGCTACGGCCGTCCCCATCACTTTGGTAAATTATAATTTTTTGGTGACCTTGACCTCAATTAGGTTAATTAACCCCCCCCCAAAAAACATTTGACAAGCCCCCCCCGACATTGAACTTGGCCTTGGTGACCTTGACCCTGAACTTGAACTTGAGGACCCCCCCCCCCGACAGTGAACTTGGCCTTGGTGACCTTGACCTTGAACTTAAACTTGACGAGCCCCCCCCCCCCCCGACAGTGAACTTGGCCTTGGTGACCTTGACCTTGAACTTAAACTTGACAAGCCCCCCCCCTCCCGACAATAATCCGGATTAGAAAATGACTAATAATTCAAGAATGGTTTGCCGGAATAGGGCAAGTCATACATCAATAAACAGCTCTAATTAAGAGCAATATTGTGGTAAAGACAGAATTGTATTATTTTCTTTTACTAAAATTGTACCATAAAAAGAACACCCCCCCCCCCACCCCACCCCCCACCACCCCCCCCCCATTCAATGACATGGCGATATAAGAGTGATGTGGTTTGTGTTGAGAACATTCTTCACCTATAATAGCTAGAGTGAACATGTCTCCCCAAGATGCTTCAATATTTTATAACAAATGTACAAAAGTTGAAGAAGTATTGGAGGTGGATGAAGAAAACGATGAAGAAATTGAAGTGCCTTTGTTAAGTGAAAATGTTGTAACAAGAATATTTGTGGATCCGAATTCACCAATGGATATTATAGGAAGGTTTTTAATTGAAGTTGTGACATGGATAGAAAATGGAAGATTAGTAAACATAGGATCTCCAATTTTGGTAGATGATAGACACACCTTTGGTGTATATTGGAGAAACATAGATCTGTTATGGCTGTGGGCGGAGGCATATGTGGAGTATTTGCAATTGGAAGAAAATATAGGCTTTAATCATTACTTTTCAGCTTTAGTGTTAAACTACTAATTCTAACATTTCACTAAAAAAAACCTTACAAATGTGGTGGGGGAAGCATTATATAAAGGGAATAGAAGAGAGAAGCATTTCATTTCCGTGCTAAATTTCAAAGAGTAAACATCAACACAATGCATCAATGTGAAATTTGCTCAGAAACTTTTCATGATAATATTCTACTAGAAATACATAAAGAATTATTCCATAATAATAATGAAGATGTAATAGAAACAGAATATGAAGATTTAAAACTATATGAGGAAGAAGAACAACAAGAAGAAGAACCATTAGCAGGACCATTTAATGAATTACCGCATCAATGTGAAATTTGCTCAGAAACTTTTCATGATAATATTCTACTAGAAATACATAAAGAATTATTCCATAATAATAATGAAGATGTAACAGAAACAGAATATGAAGATTTAAAACTATATGAAGAAGAAGAACCAAAAGAAGAACAACAAGAAGAAGAACCATTAGCAGGACCATCTAATGAAATACCGTGTTTAAAAGTATTTGCTTTAGAAGGTAGAGTAGTAATGCACCACAAAATTCAAAATGAAAATTTGGAATTGGATCAGTTTTTTAAAGAAGTAAGAACAATTGTAAGTAAAACACTCACAGAAGAATTAAGAAGACTAAATTTTATTAAATTTGGCATATTATTAAATGCTATGTTTACTAATGTAGAAGGAGAAATGTCACCAAGAGGATTTATGACAAAAACCAGACCATCATGGCAAGTTCAGATATTAATTCAATAGTTGAAGATTGTTTGGAAGAAATATTAACAAAAATTCAAGAACATGAAGGAAGAGGATCTGGTTGGAGTTTGGTTAGTATTGAGGGTATGGATGTTAGAGTTCATAAACACGGCTATGGATTAAGGGGTAGCAGTTATATTCCGCTCCCAAAGAAAATTTCAGACACCAAATCATGTATAAATGTTCAAAATGAAGATATGGAATGTTTTAGATATGCAATGACGGCAAAATTTGTAACACCTAACAATGCAGTTAGACCCAGTGAAGAATATGAAACACACAGATTTAGATATAATTTCCAAGGATTGACTTACCCAGTGGCTTTGAAGGACATCCCAAAGTTCGAAAAACAAAACCCTGGAACATCTGTTAATGTTTTTGGTTTGGACAGTTCGAATAAAGTGTACCCATTGCGTGTGGTGAAGAATGAACTCCCAGATCATACAGACTTATTACTACTTACAAAAGGTGATGTTTCCCACTATGTACGGATTAAAAAATTTGAAACTCTTGTAAGTTATCAACTATGTAAAACTAAACATAAGAAGATAGTTTGCAAAAGATGCTTCAATTCTCATGAAGAAAGAAGAGAAGGAAATGAATGGTTACAAGAGCATAAAAAATGTAACAACAACTATGAAGCAAAAATTATCTTACCGTGTCCAAGTAAGGCAGAGTTAAAATTTGAGAAAATCTCCCATCAATATCGGATTCCCATTGTTGTCTATGCTGATTTTGAATCGACACTAGTGCCTATTGAAAATAATGATGGTGATGTAGCAAGGAAAAGTGTTAAGTATCAGATACATGATCCAAACAGTTTTTGTTTAATGGTTAAATCTACTCTTTCTGAAGAACATCTAAATAAATTTAATTTAACTTCAAAACCTATTGTCTATCGTGGTGTTAATGCTTCTAAAATATTCCTTGATCAGTTGTATATAATAGCGGAAAGTGTTGAAAGATTGTACAGTGATATTATACCGATGATACCTTTGGATGAAGAAGAAGAGATTCAACATGAAAATGCAACTCATTGTTATTTATGTAGAAATGAATTTACTGTGAAAAATCACAAGGTTCATGATCATGACCATCTGACAGGGTATTATAGAGGTGCTGCATGTAACAGCTGTAATATCAACTACAAGATCCCTACAAATATACCTGTAATATTACATAACCTTAGTGGTTATGATGCGCATTTTATCATTCCGGAATTAGGAAGAGATAACGGATAAATTGATGTCATAGCTGAAACCACGGAGAAGTTTATAAGTTTTACTAAAAAAGTTGGAAATATAAAGCTTTGGTTTTTAAGCCGCGTCCGCACTGGGCGAACATTCGTGGCGAACTTGTTCGGCGAACACAAAAATCAACAAACATTCTTAACGAACAATTAACCGGCCATATGATTTACATTCTCAAAGGTTAGCAACGAACAAACAAATGTTCGGAAGAACTTTGTTCGGCGAACATGTTCGGCCAGTGCGGACGCGGCTTTAGATTCTTACCGTTTTATGCCATCTAGTTTAATGAAGCTTTCTGAAAACCTGAGAACAGAAGATTTAATAGAAACCAAGAAGGTTGTAAGGAATGAAAAGGTTAATTTAGTTCTTCGCAAAGGTGTTTTCCCGTATGATTATATAGATAGCTTAGAAAGATTTAATGAAACATTCCTTCCACCAAAAGAAGAATTCAAAAGTAAACTATATGACACAGATATATCCCATGAAGATTATGAACATGCGTGTAGAGTATGGAATGAATTAGGATTTAAAACACTTGGAGAATATTCGGACTTTTATGTAAAACTAGATGTAACTTTACTTTGTGATATAATGGAAGAGTTTAGAAATACATGTTTTAAGGCATATGGATTAGACCCTCTGCATTCTTGTACATCACCTGGACTAGCTTGGCAAGCAATGTTAAAGGAAACAAAATGTAAACTACAACTTCTTACAGATATAGACATGGTGCTAATGTTGTAATCAGGTGTTCGAGGGGGACTAACTCAAAGCGTAACACGACATGTAAAGGCGAATAACAAATATTTGCCCAATTTTGATGCAACAAAACCAAGTACATATTTAGGTTATTTTGATTCAAATAACCTTTATGGATGGTCCATGTCGAATCCTCTCCCGTTTGGCGAATTTAAATGGGTAGTACCTGATTCTATTGGAAACATCATGGATATAGCAAAACATGGAGATACTGGTTATATTTTGGATGTAGATATTGAGTACCCTGAACATTTGCATGACCACCATTATGATTTACCTCTACTGGCCAAGACAGAAATATCACCAACCGGTAGATGGCCTAAATTAATGATAACTTTAACCAACAAATCAAGATATGTTGCTCATTATTGGGTAATACAACAAGCCCTAGAATTAGGATTGAGAATAACAAAAATTAATAGAGCTTTACAATTTTCTCAATCCTGTTGGTTAAAGTCATACATTGACAATAACACAAAAAGAAGAACTGCAGCTACATCTAATTTTCAAAAGGACTTTTTTAAATTGATGAATAATGCGATATTTGGCAAGACACTGGAAAACAAAAGAAAGCATAAGAATGTGAAATTAGTTAGTGATCCGGTGAAACTACAAAAGCTGGTACAAAAACCTAACTTCGGATCATCCATAATAATCAACGAAAATCTTGTAGCTGTTTCCATGAATAAAATTTCAATTACAATGGATCGTCCTTTATATGTGGGGATGTCTATTCTAGATATTTCAAAGACCCACATGTATGACTTCCATTACAACAAGATGGTTAAATTTTATGGAAGAGAAAGCATCGGCATTGTATACATGGATACGGATGCTTTTATTTATTGGATAAGAACTGAAGATATGTATGAAGAGTTCAAAGACGAAACAAATAGCGTGCCAATGGAAGAGGTTGTTGCTTTAATGTCTAAATTGTATTCATTTAAATTGTACAAAAATGAAAAAAGAGAACATGAAATCGTGAAGAAGGCAAAAGGTATAAAAACCTCATACCTGAAGAAGAATGTACAGTTTGAAGAATACAAGAGATGCTTATTTGAAAATGTTGAGACAACAGCAACATTTAACACCATAAGAAGCTTCAACCATCGTCTCTTCAGTGTAAAGCAAACCAAATGGGCTTTGAGTTGTAAGGATGATAAGAGGTACATCCTGGAAGATAATATAAAAACTCTACCATTTGGACATTACTCCTTATACCCTATCGACCAGTAAACCTATTCTTCGTCCTTTACCTTCTTCCTTTTTCCTTTCCGTAAAGAAGAGGGGACATGACAAGCTCAATGTCATGTTCCCTCTTTTCACCAATGTAATATGGCCTTGACCTATAATCTAACCATATAAAAGAGGATAAACCATTTTAGAGATCAGTACTTTTACAAGCGGTGTGGAAGACACAACTGAAGATGGAAGATTTAAGGAACAAGATTGTAAATGAACTTCATAAGCCGGCAAGAAGAAAATTTCCTAGAAGAAATACGATTATAAAAGGAATGAATGATCTTTTCCAAGCCGATCTTATTGAAATGATACCACATAGTAAATTAAATAAAGGATTCAAATACATTTTAGCGATTATAGACTGTTTTACTAAAGTGGCTGATGCTTTACCGCTAAAGACAAGACTGGTAAAAGTGTTACAAAAGCTATGGAAATAGCTATACAAAGAAATAATTTCAACATCAAACATCTACAAACTGATGATGGAAAAGAATATTTTAACAAAGACTTTGCAGCTTTAATGAAGAAGTATAAAATAAATCATTATTCTACAAATTCTGAAGTTAAAGCTTCAATAATAGAAAGATTTAACAGAACGTTAAAAGGAGCAATGTATAAAACATTTTCATAACGAGGATCATATATTTGGTATGATATATTACACAACTTATAAAAGAATATAACAATAAGTATCATCGAATCATTGGTATGAATCCTAACGAAGTAAATAGTGCCAATGCTAAAATGGTATTTTCATCACACTACATCGATATCACCTGTTTTCGACCCTCACTCCTACCAACGAAACACCTGTTTTGCCGGCCTAGGCCGGCAAAATTTTCCGGCCTAGGGCGGTAATGGAAACGGTAGCAGAGAAATCTAGAATATTAGTAGGTATTTATTAACAACAACAACAAATAACAAATCAGTGACGTAGTTAGTAGTTCAGCTGATAGCAACTGCAAATATGTATGACGTAGATGGAAAATAGTGCTTTTCCCTTGGAATCAGCTGTAGTCACTTACCGTTACAATATTAGTTTTGGTGGCCTTACCTGATGTGAAGTGGTTGCCTAGCAAACAGAAACTCAAGCAGTACATCTTAGGTTAGTTGAAGTTGAAGTTATGTTTTGTTTGTTATGAACGAAAAAGTAATTTTTCACTTGTTTAGGATTTACTGAATTGTGTAGTGTGATGAAAAATATCGTTCATAACTCGGGCCGAAAGCGTTTTGCCAACCCTCGATCGTTTCAAGTTCTCGACTTCGTCTCGAACGTGAAACACGATCTCGGGGCCGGCAAAGCGCCACTTTCGGCCCTTGTGACGAAATATACTATAAAACGTATTAAAAATAATACTACTCCTAAACGTGAAAAAATGCAGCCCAAAACATTTAAAGTTGATGATAAAGTTCGTATAAGTAAGTATAAAGGAGTATTTAGCAAAAGGTATCTGCCAAACTGGACTAATGAAGTATTTACAATCTATAAAGTGCAACCAACAATACCTGAAACCTACATTTTAAAGGACAACAAGGGTGAATTACTTGAAGAAGGATTCTACGGACATGAATTGCTAAAATCATCAGTTGGCGATGTATATCTTGTTGAAAAAATTTTACAAAGAAAAAAGGATAAGGTGAAAGTACGTTGGTTGGGATTTGATAAAAGTGAAGACTCTTGGATCCCTACAAAAGACTTAGTGTAGCAATTTATGAAATCATTACATGTTTAACCTTTACACAAGATGGAGATTGTGCAGCAAAAGGATCGATTTTTTATTAATAATATTGATGAGTTAACAGTTGACAACGACAAGTTAAATCATGGAAAACATGGTGAATTACTGCCAAACACAATAAAGATGTTTAATAACTGGACCATCAAATTGTGGAAAGACAAATGTGGTTTTTAATTTAATAACAAATCCTAAGGGATTACGTTTCAACAATATTTATATCTTTTCCAAATCTTTGCAACAACCCAAATACCAATTATTGGATAAGGTACTCGCAAGTGTGCCTGAAGTTAATTTTTACAAGTTTAATGCTAGTGAAACTATAATGGAGCCAAACGAGGCTAAACCATTTCTATATTTATATTTGATGATGTATCTTGTGAAAATCACGACACTATTAGAAGTTATTTTGCCATGGGAAGACATTACAATATTTATAGCATTTATATTGGTCAAACCTACAGTAAAATTCCAAAACAGCTAATAAGAGATAATGCAAATCTGCTAATTATCTTTAAGCAAGATGAAACAAATTTAAAGCACATATATAATGATCATGTGAATGCAGACATGACATTTGATAAATTTAAAGAAATGTGTGGCAAAGCATGGGCAGAAAAATATGGATTTCTTGTTATTATGAAAGAAGAAGCTATAAAAAATGGAAGATATCGTATAGGGTTGGATAAATTTATATTAATCCATTGAACGATTAATGATATGTTTAGTAATAGATTGGACTTCACAGCATAAACATGGTGAACCAAGAAAAACTATTAAAAGAAATAAAATCACTGAGTGACTCGATTAGACTAAAAAATCGAGCATTAAGGATGGGTTTAAATGAAAGAGAGGTATTCCTGGAGACTACATTTAAACCTATTACAGAACCTTTAAAACAGATAACAGAAACAATTGGTAAACCTCATTATAAAGGAGATGTTTTACTACCTGTTTCTAAATTTGAATTAAAGACTTTGAAAAAAGAAAATGATGATGATTCTTACACAAGTGACAGCGGAACTTCACAAAAAGAAGTAGAAGAAGAAGAAACAAGACAAGAGGAACCAGAAATAAATATTCAAAAAGAAGAGGAAGAAGAACATATACCTGAAGCAGAACAATCAATTCCGAATTTAACAAAATTAAGTAGTGATATATTGCAACAAGGACCTCTTGGAAGAAAATATATCATGAAGATGTTACATGAAATAAAAGCTAACCCAAAACTACATAAGTCACATGTATATGGAGCGAGAATTGATGGAAATGAATTAAAAATAGGCGATTCAAAAGTACATTTGACTGAAGATGATTATATTGTTATTGGTGAGCATAAATATAAAGGAACAAAAGGGTTATTTGAACTGATTTTTAAAAATATACCTATAAGATATACGCTTCAAGATTTAAATACTTTTAAAGAAATTTTGCAAAATACTAATGCTCATAAGAAGAATTACTCCAAAGATGCAATGATAAATAGAACACGTGCAACTAAATATACAGTTGTAATAAAAAGATTATTTCCCCTGAAAAAACTACCAACATTACGAACTGCACCTGCTGTAAAAAAATCATTAAAGAGGAAGTCTTTATCACTTATGGATTTATCACTTATGGATGAATATGGTAAAAAGAAAAAAGGAGAATCTTCAACGTCTGGTAAAGGTTTAATGAAAAACCTATATAATACAAATGTGATTTACTATAATGATATAAACAAATTGGTCGATAGAATGAGACTATTACATGAAGCTATAGAAGCTGGTCATACAGGTTTAAATAATGAATGGGTGGCTTTAGTTGACGAACTTCGAAATCGCGGAATAGTTGTATAAATTATCACGGATATATAAGAGAGCTGTGACCATACAATGGATCAGTTTAATCATGAGCGTCGACAAGTTCGGACGGTATTCCGGGCTAGGAGTACAAGGAGGAGAAAACAGAAAAAGAAGTGGATTGCCGCAAACACCTGAAGGTGACTATGATATGAGTAAGAAACGTTTAAAATTTATTAAAGACCCAGAAGAAGATACTGATGGAGCGAATTTAAAGACAGTAAAAGAAGCAACTTCAACATCATTGAAATTAGACAAAAATACTTACGATGTCAAATCACATAGAATAATTAATGTTGGTAAACCAACTGACAGTTCTGATGCAATTAATAAAGAGTATTTATCATCTGAACTTTCAAATACTTTAAAATTGCAGTGGGGTAATAATTTAAAAGATGGACAGACATATGATGCTGGGAATCATAGAATAACCAACGTGGCAAATCCGAAAAATGATAAAGATTCAGTTAATAAAGAATATTTACATTCTATAATACCGGAAAAGACTCAACGCGGATTTTCTTTTTATAAATTTATTATAAATGACATTGGATACCCAAAGGAAGACGGCGATGCTGTAAACCTGAAATACATCAAGGACAACTGTATTTTACAAGATGGTGATGAAATCGATTGTCATGGGAAAGTGTTGTCAAATGTAAAGTTCGGTTCTCAACCAAAAGACGCTGTTACTATGGAACAATTATCTAAAGAATTAAAACAATAGACATAAAACAATAACAAATGGAAGATTTGGTATAAAAGATTCGGATGTACCTTTAATGATACAAACATTAATTGCGAGTGGTGGTAGATTAGGTACATACGATGGTCGTAATAGAAGAATAAAAAATATTTATCCTGGTTATGAAGATGATGATTGTGTTACATTGAGACAAACAATAACTTGGGATAAACACTTTGGGACCAAATATGATGCAAAGATGAAGAAAATAATTAATATTTTACCAGGAGAAGATTTAAATGATGCTGCTACTATTGGACAAGTCATAACAACGTCTCAAAGTGATTCGACCGCTTACACGTGTAATGATAAACGTATTATGCAGTTACACGATCCCCAACATCCAAAAGATGCTGTAACTTTAGACTGTTTAATAAGAATAGTGGGCAATTTACTTATCGATACCCACAATCATATAGCTAGTACAACGAGTCATGTGATGATTCAACCCGATGAACGAGAAGCTTGGATTAAAAATAGAATTATAAATCAGTATATAATTAATTTGAGTAATTAAGTATTTAAATATAAAAATTGTGCATGAGTTATTCATTTATGTAAAGCAGCTCGTGGAGTAAACACGCTGGTTATATAAGACGACATAATGAAGACCACAACGCTCAGTCGTCGTCAAGACAGCGGCAAGAAAGGACGTGGTATAACATCAGCTGCGTTATCCCTGCTAAGACGGATTCCTGTTGGTCCTGTTGTAAATCGAGCAATAGACGCTTTACCATACGAATTTCATCTGCCCGGAGGCTATCAATATTGTGGACCCGGAACTAAGTTGACAAAACGTTTAGCAAGAGGAGATCCTGGAATTAATAAATTAGATCAAGCTTGCAAAGAACACGATATAGCGTATTCCAAGTTTGCAGATTCAACAAATAGATCAATAGCGGATAGAGCGCTAGCGGAAAAAGCTTGGCAAAGAGTAAAATCAAGTGACGCAAATATTGCAGAAAAAGCAGCAGCTTGGGCAGTGACAACAGCCATGAAGACAAAAGCTAAGTTTGGTGGTGGAAAACGACGCGGGAGAAAACCTAGTAAAAAAGAAGCTGCAAAAAGAGGCGGGAACATCAAAAGAATACGTCGCACTAACCCTAAAAGGAAAGTAAAAAAAAAACATCCATATGGTCAATGGTAAAAAACGGATCGGGTCTTTACTTAAGACCGTACCGTGTGTATTAAATGAGAAGAATAAATTGATAATTCCAAATGAAGCATTAACAAACTATCAATTGTCAAAATATGTGAAATGTTTAAGAATACCATTCTTCAGAGGAGTTTTTATGAAAGATACATTACCAAATAGAGTGTGGAAAAATGAAACTGGAATAGTAAATTTAGACTCTAATTATGGACCAGGTACTCATTGGGTATGTTATAAAAAACTTGGAGAAAATGTTTACTACTTTGATAGTTTTGGAAATTTACCGCCACCAAAAGAACTTCAACATTATTTTCGGGACTCCAAGAATATATTCTACAACTACAAAAGAGAGCAACCTAGCAATACGGAAATATGCGGACATTTATGTTTAGAGTTCCTAGCAAAGAGCCTCAGTCAGCTTTAAGATGTCATCGTATACAGTGTCGCTGAGTGGAAATTCGTCAACATTGAAAAGTACACTTTTCCCAGCGTTACGTTTATCTACGGACAAACTATGGGAAGCAGCATTATTGGATTTGACTACATACAATTCAATTCCCAATGTTACAGAAGGAAAAAATAATTTACTACATTATTATGAGAGTAAAGATGGAAAAGGAAATTATTCACAATTAAAAATAATTCCATTATCTACAGGAGCATATGAAATAGACGATATAAACCAAGTATTACAAAAGAAACTTGGAGAAGAAAATATTTCTATAAAAGGTAATAATAATACATTAAAAGCAGAAATAACTTCAAAGTATTATATAGATTTTAGCTTAGACCACTCAATCGGCAATTTGCTCGGATTTTCAAAGAAGAAAGGAATTTTAGCTCCTGGAAATGATTATACTGGCGATACAACAGTAACAATATTAAAGGTGAACAGTATTGATGTAACGTGTAGTATTATACACGGATCATATAGAGATGGAGTAAATCAACATATATTACACACATTTTACCCGACAGTAGCTCCTGGTTTTAAAATAGTCGAGAAGCCACAAAACCTGATATACCTACCATTAAACACCAGTTTCATTTCAGACATCGTACTGAACATATTGAATCAAGACGGGATTAGTGTTGACTTTAGAGGAGAAACAATAACTATACGGTTACATATCAGAGCAGCAACATAAAGTCAACATGGGATTATCATTTAAACCACAACGGAAGAGTCGGGAGCTCAGTAGCTCCTCAACATTCGACGAGTTAACACCGGACAACATACGCTTCCTACAAAAGATTGGACTAAAACTTGCCAACCATGGATATACTGGATATAGCGCAAGGACCGACATTCGACGAAACCCTATGGGAGAAGGAATATCACACTCACAACCCTTACACTTCATCAAAATTAAATAATAATGATGAAATAAGAATTCCCATTCAACAACAAGATATCTACACATTACCATGTGAAAGTTATTTATATATCGAAGGAAGAGTAACAGCATTGGATGGAAAATCTGGTTCAACTGTTCTTTTTATAAATAACCCTATGGCATATCTGTTTGATGAAATTAGATATGAGATATCTGGAGTAACAATTGATTCAACAAAAAAAGTTGGTATATCAACAACTTTAAAAGGATTGACTTCAATAACACCCCATGAAAAAAATTCTTTAATCTCGGCTGGATGGGTGACTCCTGATAAAGACACTATTACTCCTAATTCAAAAGGTTACTTTGATTTTAATGTACCTTTACGATTGCTTTTGGGATTCGCAGAAGATTACAAGAGAATAATAATAAACGTAAAGCAAGAACTGGTACTGCTCAGATCTTCAACAAATAAGGATGTAATACAAGCGCCAAGTGGAACTAAAGATGCCGATTTGGAATGGCAACTTCAATTGGATAAAGTTGTATGGAGAGTACCTCATGTCAGATTGGCGGATGAACATCGAGTAATATTATTGAAAAAATTAAAATCTGACCGTGATATTGTAATACCATTTAGGAGTTGGGAATTTCATGAATACCCCATATTGCCTCAAACAGAAAGACAAACATGGACTGTTAAAACCTCTACTTATTTAGAACGGGCAAGGTACATAATAGTCGGTTTTCAGACTAAACGAAAAGATGTTATAACTGTGCACGCTGGTCAATTTGACCATTGCAAGATAAAGAATTGCAAAGTTTTTCTAAACTCTCAGTTCTTTCCATATTGACAGTTTAAATGTTTCATTTGACAAGAAACGTTATTCCATTCTATATGACATGAATGCAAGATTTCAATCGTCATATTATGGTAAGACGAATACACCACTTTTATCACCAGAACAATTTTGTTCAAAAGCTCCAATTGTTGTAATTGATTGTTCAAAACAAAATGAATCTGTAAAATCTTCAAGTGTAGATATAAAAATTGAAATGGAATTTGAAGATAAAATACCAGATGGAACTTCAGCATACTGTTTAATTCTACATGACAAAATAGTTACTTACACACCACTAACAGGAATCGTGAAGAATGTACTTTAAGAAGGATTAATACAACATCTGCACGATTTGTAAGGTTTTTACAAAAAATCAACAATATCTAGGTTATCTGCGAGAATAAAAGCGAGAAAAAAGAGCTGGAAATTCATTTCATCTTTGATTGTCGTATGGGTAACATCGTCCGCAAGATGAGTTCTACTACATCAAGTGCTAATGAAGAAACTACACCTTTTATGGCTGACAATAGTTTGGATATAGAAAGACAAGTTGAACAGGAAATGGATGAGTTCCTCAAGTTTAAACATAAGAAGACAGAAGAAGAGGAAGTTGAAAAAGAAACAAAGAAAAGAAAAACTGAAGATAGCATTTCCACCAACATCTTAACGGAAGTATTTCTTCGAATATTTTATCCTATTTCTTCTTGTATGACAAAGACTGTATCTGCTGGAGTGATGAAATCATTGGATTACTCTCCTACCGTTATTTTAAATCATGGATCTAAAATGGCAACCTTCACTGAAACTTCTTGGGAATCTTTTATGAAACATATACATCTTTTGGAATGTTATCTGAGTAACAATACATTTGGAAGAAAAACAAAAGTAGGTTTGTTGGAATCAAATATTGAAATCGATATTGTTAAACAACGTGGTCAACAACTAGTTCGATTTAGAGATTTAACTAAATATAATATAAAAATACATTTGACTAAAGAAGAGTTTTACACTTTAACTTGTGCTACTGGTCCTATAACAAGTTATTATTCTCAAGTGCAATTATCAAAGACTATTTAATTGATGCATTGGATAAACAACCATATGTTCCAATCCTATATGGTCCAGTAGATACTTCAATCTTCAATAGGATACCACATGAAGTAGATATGTGGAGACAGTTACACCACTATCAAACCAACTTTAATTTAGATGAAGAAAAGCAAGAAACCAAGCAAAACGAATCATATTTCAACAATCAACAATCGGCAACAAATTAAACAAATTAAGAATATTGTAAGTAAAAAGAAGAATATTGGGGGTATAAAAGGTTGTCAATCTGGATTAACATACCAGTTGCCTACTGAACGTCATCATGGATAAACAAGTTTCATTCTCTAAGAAGATAGAATTAATGGAAGTAAAGCAAGGTATCATAGAGTTTCAAGCATTCCGTGGTAATGATGGAAATTTTATAATTAAAGAGTTAGTGGTACTAGATATGATAACATCCGTTGTTTATCACTTTTTATTTATGCCTCCTTTACCATTCAACAGATTAACAACCAAAGCTAAAGTAACAAACAAATGGTTGATGAAACATTTTCATAATCTAAGATGGGATGAAGGTTTTATAACCTACAATATGTTGACACACATTATGAATCATTTTTGCAAAAAGTTCAAAACTATTTTTACAAGAGGATTGGAAAAAGCAAATTGGATACAAGCATATACAAACCATGAAGTAATAAATGTGCAAATGGAGAAAGATTCTTATTGCTACTTTGATAACATCTGTATTTCATCTAAAAACTTTAAACATCAACAGTCTCAATGTGCTTTAAAGAACGCATATCGTTTAAATGTCTATCTCCAGCAAAGTGGTGGGGGAAGCGATGGGTATAAAAGCGAGAGCGGCACTATGACAATGCATCAGTATTACTCGAACCTCCGGGGAGTCAACACCTCTGACGCGCAAACACAAGAAGAAGAAGACGAACAATAGCAAGAAGAAGATAATGGCGTCACAAAATTTTCTACAATCGCTTGTTGATCAATTCAACAAACATTCTAAATCTACTATACTACCGACAAAAAAATGTTCAGAATTGAAGGAAGAGAAACATTATATTATTCACACTATTAAGAAAATGGAAACATCAATTGGAGACGCTATCAATTGCACACTAAGTGAAGCACCCTACACACCTGGTGATGAACCAAAATTTCAAGTATTTCTTCCCAAACGCTTCGTTCAACTGCTGCAGAATGAAGATTTACGACTGATTCACCCCGGCGCACTCTACTTAGCATCTCACGGTCCTAGCGGAAGCAACTCTACTGAACTTACACTTCATGTTATGCCTACTAGCAACTAATCTGTAGTTTATATATATACTGTTGTACATGTGTGTAACTGATTATAAATAAATAAAAAATAAAAATAAAAAAAATAAGAAAAGGCAACATATCGATAGTGTTTCTGCACTATCGATATGTTGCTTTTTTAAAAACACGTTTGGGTGACCTTGACCTAGTTTCGAGGGTATATAAAGGCCGTAATTTTCTTGAGGATCTCATCAGTCTACGACTACCTTTCGTGCTGTACGCATCTATGTTGGCTCTCCAGTTATTACGAATAACAACATGTCTCTTGAGGTGAAGTGTGCATCATATGATACCACCACAATCACAACTTTTGAAGAACTCGACGATTTTACTAATGAATTGCGAGTGTTACTTGCCGGTGGTTATCGTTTAAATATTGATGTTTACGCTAACAACATGAGGATGTTTCCTAAACAAAAATTCTGCAATGAAGAAGTATTTGTTTCCACACAACCTTCAACTACAACACCATCTACTCAAAGTAATGTTAAGTTCCAGAAATATTACTGATGTTGAATAATATTAAGTGATCGCTGTGGCATCTATAAAAGGAACGCGTAACCTAAACAGAATCATCATTTGCTTCCCAACTGACGCAGCGAAAACAACTACCACTACCATGTTGTACAGAATGATGATTGAATTCAATGGAAAAATCTACGGAAAAGACTATCAAAGTGTAGAACAAATGACGTCCGATGTATTGACTAGAGAAGGATTCCAACCAAAATTAATTCTAAAATTTCCTGAAGTACATCCACTATCCACTGAAGATCTCATTGCTATGGCTAAAGAAGAAAAAGAAAAATACAAACAAGATATAAAGAAAGAAAAAGAGGATGAAAAATCATTATCTTAAATAAATACATCTTACACTTGTAAGATGTTCTTTTTTAAAACTCCATTTGAATGACCTTGAGATTACCCCCACCACTTTTCTAGTCTATAAAACATGCTATCCTACACTATACACCTTCATTTCTTGGCTAAACTTAGAAGCGTCAACATGGAAAACAAGAAAAACGAGTACAAACCACGCTATTGTTGTGAACAAAAATGTACCGATATAGGAAGATGGATGGTAGACGGATTAGCTTGTAGAAAATGTGAATTCTTCGGATCCTGTTACTGCAAATGCAAGACAAAACAACTACCACCACCAGAATTGCAAACCTTCAAAATTTATAAATCAAGATACTTCCACACTTGCTGTCCCCAGAGATGTATCAAATTTCATCTAGAAAAAATTGTTAATTGCCGAGAGTGTAATGCATGTTATAAAGACGAATTTTGTACATGCATCATAAATGCTTGCAAGTACAGATCAGATTGGTCTTCTCATCCTATTGAAGCTTCAGATGTATAGCTGTAGTCACTGACTGCAGCTCTTTTTTAAAACTCCATTTAGTTGACCTTGAAATTGTCCCCACCAACATATATTCTACGGATCCTTCAATACATTTCTCATTCTAATTTCATTACTCTAACTGGCAACAACATGGATGATAGATTCATTTCTTTTCAACATTTAATTACTGAAAAACAAGAGCTGGAAACCCTATTTCAAAACTTACTCACACTTATGGATAACTATCCTTATCCTTGGATAAAGTGGATCAACATCAAAGTAGAGTATATAAATCCTACCACAACATTTTCATCATCATCATCTTCTTCTGTCACCTCCACATCGTCATCATTGCAAAGTGCAGAAGGAGAGGAACATACAACTAATGGTCTTAAAATTATTGAATTGGACAACGAGGAACAAGAAATGCAAACTCTAGTTAAAAGTAAACTTAATATTTGATTTAAAAGAATTATTAGTGTTTCTAATTTATATTACAGTTAATACTTATTTCTTACACACCACCCATGACCTACCCAAATGGGGTTTTGCGGCAAAATGCTCTGGCCGCCGGTTCGCATATGGGTATATCAACCTTCCCCCACCACTCTACCTTCCCCACTCCTCTACTTCCCCCTCCACCACATTTGCCCACATATAAGCGACCCTCTGACCATCGCTCACCATTTGTTTGTCAACTTCCGAACAATGAGCTCCTCTCCTTTAACAACAAGTAAATGTACTTTTCTTATTCAATCACAAGAAGAATTACAAAATATTTTTCAAATTTTAAGTGATCTAATAAACACTCCAAATAACACCATTACTATCACTGTGGAAGTTTCCTACAATTCTTCTGATTACGAAAACATGGAAAGCGAAGATGTCGAAGTTTTACAGCTGCCAAACAATAGTCTTCCATCTTCCAAAGCTGCAACACCCGACACAGCTAATAATGATGTTTAGTCAACTATAATTATTTTCTTTACCCCCCACTATTTTTACAGTAATATATAAACTGTCCCTATCTCTGTTTCTCATTTCATCGCCAACTTTCTCACCATCAACAAAGCTCCCATTTTTACCTGCACACATTTAATACACGAAGATGATGGATGATTTTTCATTTACATCACAATTGGAAGAGGATAAACTCAAACTCGAAATCAACAGACTACAATTAGAAACAAAGAATCAACAAGAAATGATTCAGCTTTTACAACTGTTCAAATGCGTACTGTGGATAGTATGTTTTTATCTTCTCATTGCTATCACCTTTGGCATCTACCACTCCATCGCCAGTAATCAATACTCCAACACTTCCTCAAATAAAACCACTACTTTTCTTTAATTAAATAAATTTTTACCCACCTTCAATCTAACCCTTCGGGGCTCACCTTTTTTAAAAACCCCTCCGGATGACCTTGACCCACTTCCAAAACCCACCCATCACTGTCAAAAAAACCCCAGCCGCTACTACCCCTACAACAGTTACAACCGCCTGACCTTGACCTGAGCCAGGAGTGGGCAAACCCCACTACTTACACAGCACCCTTAACCTAGCGAGTGAGCGAAGAGAACGAACTCAAAAAGGAAGAGTTCGAGTAAGCAAAGCGAACTAGCCTTGTGTGAGAAAGAGTAGTGATGCTTAATGATTAATTTTGCCGAGATTAAGCTCGGTCCCCTTGGTACTATGAATACCGACCACTAATATAGTAAATTAATATGTGTATTAGGCTAAGTCACTAAAACTGAAGCAAGACAAAAGTTTTTCAGATTTTAAATGTAAAACTCAATGTAAGGCATAATTTGTATGTATGATAGGCGTTGAAATTAATAATATGCGGTTGGATTGCATCATTTGCATCATGTATCTTATTTGTTATTCAGATATCTATCAATTATTTTATCAGTAACGTTATCATGTTGCTTGTTATCTTACCAAACAGAAGACTAGGAGCCATGTTGTTCGCATGTTGTCACGGTGCGATTCCAGTACAATCGGCAACGCCATCACCTACGTAGCTGTAGATAGTGGAATCTCGCATCGCGGTCGTAAAGCAATATATCAAAAACAGCCAAGACAGTTCTCGGTATTTCCCTGTTGGAAAGAACGTACATTGTAAGAACAAAAGAATAATTTTAATTTCAGAATAATGTTTTTTGCTTACGAATCATCTGTTTACCTGCATACATTATAAATTTTCTCCTAAATCTTAATCCCCTTAAGAGATACAAAATTATTGAAAGTGTGTTGAAGTAATAAGTAAGTTGTGATGAAATAGTACGTGTGTTACAGTAGTAAGGTTAGTAGTATAGACCCTAAAATTAATATATGTTGAATATGTGACGGTCAAAGTAATTAAACGGACATTATACATAGTGACCGGTTATTACACATAATCTCCAAGTTTGTTGGCGAAAGTTATTAATCACTTTAATTGGTCTATTGATAATGTCTTAAACTGATTGCTTGAATTTTATTTTAATACTAGCTAACAGCCCATCAAAAATGAAGCGTAATTTTTACTATGATTGTTCAGGAATATGATGTTTTTGTAAGTTTGAATGGTCACAAAATTTATGAAACCCCTGATGACATAATATTAAAACTTAAATCTTTCCATTTATTTAGGAATATGAAAAAATGTATACAAATTTTAAACCTACTTTATTAGATATTAAATACTACTGTAGTAAGAAATAAGTAGTAAATAAGAAAATAAGTAGAAAATAAGTACTAAAGGCTAGAAATAGGAAGCTAAATCCAAACCCAACCAAAACTGAGGTTGCCTGCTTCCATTTGAATAATAGACTGGCCAACCAAAAACTTAAAATTGTATTCAAAGGTGTTGAGGTAAATCATAATGACCACCAACAGTATCTGGGAGTCACTTAAGATCGGTATATCACGTTTATAAGCGACTAACAAAAAAACGGCAGCTTAGGTAAGACCAGGACTAATATTGTCCATAACCTTGTTGGCTCCACATGGGAGCTAACGCACAAGTGCGAACCACTGCTCTGTAATTGCTATATTCAACTGCTGAGTACTGCGCTACCGTCTGGTTAAATAGTGTGCTTGTTTGAGAGATCGACGTCCAGCTAAAGAGGACCATGAGTGCCTTTAGTGGTACACTCATGGCAACCCATGTACGCTGTCTCCCCGTGCTGTAACATCGCTCCTCCTTAAATAAAACCACTAAGAAGGGGTGCACTCATTAGTGAATACCATCGAAGTATATAATAAACTGGAACGCGCTCTCAGATGCCTTACCCGGCACCGAATCGGTCCGGCCGCCATCTTTGAAGTTGGCGGTAACCAGCACCGACGACAATGCACCGTTTCACTTAAATCAATGTTTAGAACATTAAACGCAACGCAATGTATTTTAAATTTATATGACGTTTGACAGCTTTAAATATCGAACAGATCAGTAATGGTTTCAGCAAAAAAATATATATATTAAGTTATAATAATATATTTTTAAAGATTACTTTGATTTAATTTGATAATGTAGTAAAAAAAGTAGTAAGCGAGAAAATTTTTTATTATTTGGTTAGGCAGAAACTTCCAGCGAATGAAATGTAAAGGACATTGTGAATTTTATTTTGCATTAAAAATATCTTCTGTAGGGCATTCCGTTTTTTTACAATCTTATTTTTAGTGAGCGTTTCTACGAATAGGCGAAAGCGTCGGGCGTCCGGCATAACGCTGCCGATGATGCGATGGCTGATACACTTCCAGCGAGGAGTCAATCGTGTTTTTTTTTTTTTTTTTTTAGTAATTGTTACAAATATGACTATTGATATCTCTTTTGGTGAAGTAATATGATCTTTATTTTTAAATCAATTTACATACAGTAACTACCTATTGTTTAGGCCTATGGTATAATTTTAAACAATTGCAATAGTTATATTACTATAAACTAAAAATACTTTATTCAGCCCATTTTAATACTTTGTTTTAACTAGCCTTCATAAGGTATCCTATTAACTGATAGACCTTTGTACTGTCAACTTGAGTGAATATAAGTTAGAGTTACTGTACTGAACGCAAGGTACGCATAGTTTTAAGGAATTTTCTATAGTATTGTACGGCATAATAGAGTCAATTTAAAATTTGGTTGAATTTTTCATTAGTTTTAACTTTCTTCTTTTGTTGAATTACATTGAATTGACAATATGTTCTTTATAAATGATGTTAAATGGCGTCATTATCACTAAATTATTAAATGATAACTTTATATCCATTCTGCAGTCTTAAAAAGGTTTACGTATGTCACTGCACTGTTTATGGAATGTGTATACTGTTAATCTAGAGAATTAATGGGTTTTTACTATTAAATCTTATATTTATTTTTTTAGTTAGACATATACAAAATGAACGGTCTCAAAACTATTTAAAAACCAATCAAACAATTTTTGCTAAGGTCAATTAATTGAAGTTTATCTTTAGCCCCAAAGATTCGCATGGGTTAAACTTTCATATCATTTATCTCCGAAAACATTTGGTAACATAAAATTTTTAATACTAAAAATGTCTTAAATTATACATAAAGAACATTTCTTTATAACGAAATAAAATTCCATAGATTTACTTGTCCACCATATTGGAAAATAAGTTTATTAATTAATGCGTAACAAATATTTTATAATAACGTCTACGTACATTACAGTTTCATAATCCAAAAAATATTCTAATAGAACTGAAAATAATGTTTTTAATCATGAACATTTTTACACACCAAGACACTGTTTATTTTTAGTAGATCAGTTTATTATATTTCGTAGAAAAATAGGATTAAATAATATATATCTCACAGCCTATAGTAACACTAACACCACTGATTTTATATACATAATTTAGAGTCAATGCTAAAACAAAATTTTGCGAACAATTAAAATTACAAGAATTTTGGTTTGTTCATTAATTTTCAGTAATAATTACTGATTATTAATTATTAATGTAATTAATTATTACTATGTACATTAATGATTAATGTAAAAGGAACAATATAAAAATCATTATGTTTATGTTAGTAAAACTATGAAAAATTAATTAATTAATTGTAACATCAACATACTTAATTAATTAATTGACGCTCTGAACGACAAACAGCGCGAAACGCTATGCTGGTGCAGTGCGGCGCTGCTGGTTCTTGCCAACTTCAAAGATGGCGGCCCGGCCGGCCGGCGGACCGTTTGCTGCTCACCCAGTGCGCGTTCCAGTTTATTATATACTTCGATGGTGAATACACTCTTATCTGCTCCACAACTGCCCATCTATGATTACCTCTCCCAGCATGCGGACCGATTGAGGTCCCGAAAACCACCTCTACGAACAGCCTCCCAGTTGACGGAAAAAAATTACCATCCATACAAACTGGACTTCCTCCTGGCACGCTTTTCAAGGTCGGCATCACTTCTTAATAGCTGACCCGGCCTTAGCGGAAAGTGGTATGAATCTTCCTCGAAAGCAGTGGAATATACTCAATCGTTTCCGCACTGGAGTCGGAAGATTACAGGAAGTAAAAATTGGGAATGAAACAAGACCAGTCATGCGGATGCGGAGCGGAGTATCAAACTATGGAGCACATAGTCACAGAGTGCCCACTGAGTGCTTTTCCCGAAGGATTGACCGGTCTGCATGGCTTAAGTGAAGCTGGGCTGCAATGGCATAGCGCCCTGGGTTCAGCTCTATCAAGAAAGATCCAATTTTTATTTTATTGTTTAGTCTTTTTTTACAAATACTGACTCAGGTGCTCTGCACTGCGGAATTTATTTCCTGATTCTTAAAAATTGGTGGCTGGCTAAATGAGCCATACCATATATATATATATATATATAGGGTGTCCAGCTTCTCCCTTGGCAAACTTTTCCAGATTATCGCCCACGTCAAAATAAGCAAAAAAGTTCCTATAAACACGTATGTCCTAAATTGCTTCTTTAACCCGCTAGCCGCCATTTTGTTTTTTACACTAAATAATTTTTATCTCCGTAACGGATCGTTGTATTAAGTTAATATTTTGCATGAACCTTCACTATAACAATATTCATTTTCAGTAAAAAAAATTATTTCTTTCCAATATGTGTTTTCAAAATGGCGGCTATTTAAAAATTTTTAACTCAAATATCTCAAAAACGATAAATTTTATAAAAATGTTACAAGTGACAAAAAAGTTGACTAAATAAATTATCTAAACAATAATAGCAAGTTTGTAAGGATCCAACAACAAATAACGGAGTTATTGAGATTTTTCTCTTAAAATAACCTAAATTGGCATTAGTGCAAGATCAGTGTTTTTCTGCAGGAAAACCACAATACCTCCGTTGTTTGTTGTCGGATCGGTATCAATGTTTTGATAATTTAATTTGTAAACTTTTTTCTCTCTTGTAATATTTTTATAAAATTTACCGTTTTTGAGATATTTGAGTTTGAAATTTTAAAATGGCCGCCATTTTGAAAATACACATTGTTAAAAAAATTTTTTTACTGAAAATGGGTACTGTTATAGTGAAGGTTCATGGTAAATATTAACTTAATACAATGATCCGTTACGGAAATAAAAACTATTTAGTGTAGAAAAACAAAATGGCGGCTAGTGGGTTAACGAAGCATTTTAGGGCATATGTTTGTAGGAACTTTTTTGCTTATTTTGACGTGGGCAATAACCTGGAAAAGTTTGTAAAGGTTGAAGCTGGACACCCTGTATATAGGCTAATTACTATCATATAGTTTTACAATATAAAAGGCAAAAAACCAAAGTTAATAATAAAATGTTTTTCTAATTTATTTCCATTTATATCATATTTATATACTTAAAGTTGTCTTGAAAATTATTGATATAATTTTGCTGACTCATAGTAAAATTAAATTTGTCATAATCTGGAATTTTTATATAAATTTCTTAACACCCGAGAAACACCTTTCTGACCAAGTGTTTCTTCAACCTCTGACAATAAGAATTTTTGCCTCCTTACGTTATTGTTTTTAATTTTAACTAATGGTCTGACGTCCCCATTAGTTTTTGGTACCACCACCAACACTGAGCACCAGTCCGTGGAATCTTCCACATCAAATTTAACCATGCTTTCAAGTTCCGACTTGACTTTATCACGCAAAGGTAGAAAGAAGTACATTCATATGTGTAATAAGTGTTCCTGTAAGTGTATCGTCCTCTGTCGTGAAGTAGTTTTTTTACGTTCTCTTAAACACTATTAAAAATGTTTTTCTCTGTCTTTTCTTTGCACCTTATTTCCATCTCCTTTTCTTATTCTTGTTATTTCTTCATGTATATTTCAAGACTTATTTCTTCAAAGTTAATAGTTCCATATCCTCACATTTTTGTACTCCAGTGATTATATCAGAGGAAACAATAGGCCTAAACCACTTTGTTAAACATGTAGAATCATAAGCTTATAATTATGATTTTAAAAGGATGAAAAATAAGAATATAAGGACATTAAATGACTTAGTTATAACCAAAAGTTAATGAATTAAAATACGGTGGGGAGTATTTTACAATCAAAAGATTGTGTTTCTATTTCAAAACATAAAGCTCATTGAATTATAGTTTTAAAAAATGTGTGTAAAAATATTTATAAATAACTCGTAAGTTTAAATGGATAAATTCAATCATCTCCTTTAAATAAACTCTCTTTATAGTATACTGTAGCAAACAAAATTGTATTAAAGCATCAGCCGTTACATATTTATTTTACTCCTTTGAAATCACTGCAACCATTACGTGTCCTTGATATTATTTGTACCTGTCAATTATCATAAAATTGAAGTAGTCTGGTTTTTTTTTTTTCAAAAATAATTTGTAATTTAGCAGTGGTGTCAAATTTCAGTGTAGGATATGGATCACCTGGAGCAGTAAACAAATCGACAAAATCATGTCTCCGATTTTTCTAAATAAAAAATATATCTAAATCTAAAATTAGTAATATGTTATAAGGCTGTAACTTATGTAAACACTGTAAACTTATGCTATTAAAAACTGAAAAAATAGTAAATCCCCGGTACACTTCCCAAAAAATGTTATTATTTTACACTAACTGTTTGGCGTTCGGTGGCCATTTTCCATTTCTTTTCTTCATGTGATGTTCCTTAACTTTTCTCTTTTCATGTCAATCTTAACCATGCATGGCATTTCTTTAACTTTTGAAGCTTTTGAAATCTTCACTGGAATATACATAAACATTAAATTAGCTGCTGTCAAATAGTTAAAATATATTTACAGTCATTCGTCTTTGAAAATGCACTTATTATCACCCTTCATCTCCACAAGGAGTGTAAAATCGTTACGAAAGTCTTAACATGGTAATTTTATTAATTTGTATTTAGATTAATCATGTTATGTCCACTATGAATTTTATTTTACTACGATAAAAAAAAGAAAACCTCATTTTAGCGAATTTCCCATAGGGAATAAGCTATTACCGTAGGTCTCATGGTAAGACCTAAGCCCGGGACCATGTTACTTTTTCGTTTTGAGGTGCCCAGAGACCAAAAATAATAGTCATTAAAATTTTTATATATATATATATATATATATGTATATATGTATATATATATATATATATATATATATATATATATATATATATATATATATATATATATATGTGTCCCTAGACACGATAACTCTCGTAAAAATGGTCCGATCGACACCAAATTTGGTAGAGATGTGTAATCCTACATTTATTCGGATGAGTTCGTAAACCAGACATATCGACCTACCGGAAGGGGTAGTTTTGGGGGGTTTTGTACCCCAAAAATGGGTTTTTTGCATTTTTCATATGTAATTTTTAAAAATTTTAAATTTTTATTTTGACCATTGGATTTAGCTTAAAAAAACACACAATTTAGTATTTTGAAGCTTTGCTCTATCTCCATTGGTTACCGAGATATTCAAAAGTCTAAAGACAGTACATTGTATTTTGGGGCTCCAATGTTAATCTTATGGAGAATTGGGATGTGTTATTATTTCATTTATTAACCAATATTTTTCGATGAAACTTGGAATTCAGCTTCATTTGGTTGAGATTCATTTATTTATGGTAAAAAATTTTGGTTTTGGTGCTTATCATGGCAGCAAACCTGCATACTCTTTTCCCATGTTAATCATATGGAGAATAGGCAAACTTCTTTAGCAATGGACAGATATTGATGAAACTTAGTAAATGGCGTCATATGGTCAAAATACATTTTTTTAATGATAAAAACCTAATTTTAGTGTTCCCCATGGCAGCATACCTGCATACTCTCCCTATATATTTATCATAAGGTGAATAGACATTTATTTCCCTATTTATGAGCATGTGATTTTATTTGGTTTACAGTTTTATGTGGTAAAAATTAATGTTACTAATTTGGAAATTCGCTGAGTACGCAGGCCTGCTGCGACGGGGGTATTTTTTATTTTCACATCTAACAAAAACATACAGAAATAGTTTAAAAGAGAAGTAGAACTTTGTTACACTAGCAAATCTAACAATGCCTGTAAAATATAAGAAGTACTTATATGTACTAAATACATATAAGTACTTCTTATATGTATTTATAAGAAGTACATATAAGAACATTTATGTACATGTTCTTATATGTACTTCATAACATAAGACATTTGAAACGTCGTAAGGCTTGGAAGCATCAGAGGATCTACCCCTAATATTGTTACTTCCTTTATTACCAGTTTATTATTGGTAATAAACAAACAGAGTTTGTTTGTCTGTTCAATTAGTAATACTGTTTGTAAAGTAATAATAATACGAATTAATAATGTTGTAAAGTCAATAAGATTTCGATATGGTTTGTTTTATAGTATTAGTTACCGTTAAAGATTGTATAATTAATTAATGTCACAAACAGAATGGCTCAATAAGGAATTTGAATTCAATGACTTGCTCAGACAAGGCGAGAACGTAAGCAAATATACTAAAGGGTATGCGCTGAAATTAAGTTTTGACAAAATTTAGTTGATCATGTTTTATTAAAACTAAACCACGTAACTTAAAATTGACTCCTGCGTACAAATTCAAATCACAACTTTCAAAATCCATCTTATGTTTTACTTTGTGTCAAAATTTTACTACCCTAGATAGGGCAATCATACTATAAATTTTAGTATAATTTATGAGTAATACAAGTCTCTACCTGACAAAGTTTGTGTTATCCGATGGAATAATAACCTTCCCCTGTAATACATAGCACACTACGGACTTACACGCATGACTATTGATAATTCAAGATATTTCATACGATACTTTAACTATGTTTTGATCTTGTTCTATTTTTAACGTCATGCATTCATTGTGCAAGAAATTATTTACTTATTTAATGGCTGTTGACTCTATCGTATTTCTTTATTGAAAAAATATGGCACACTATCGGTTCTTTGACTCGGGGAGCGTGCAAACAATGAGAAGGTGTTTACCTGAGCAGTAATGGCGAGATAAAATTGATAAGGGTGGTTTGCAGAACGAAACGAGCCGTCACCATGAGAACATATGTCTGGCTGGTGCTCCTCGCCAGCGTCGTAAGTTATTATAACTATTTGTATTTATAAAAAAATATAAGAATGAATATATCTACAATGTTTAGTTTAAGTATTTAATGAAAACCTTGTGTTACATTTTCAGCATTTTACTTAAGACTCGTCCATTTTTACATAGATAAATACACACACTTTTCTAATAACTTTCAAACAAAGCTTCTTAAGGAACACATCTATACTTACTATAGTCCGTCTTTTTTAACCTGATCCTTTTAGGGAGAGATTGGTAGTGGGGGTTTGTTTATGCTTGCTAATATCCTATTGGCTGGAGCCCTTTGGTTTTATTTTGTTGTTCCTGTTTTATTTCACTGTTGTATACCAGCTGGTAATTTTACATCACAACATTTTGTGTATAATTTTTACAATATTATTGGTAGCAGTTGTTATTTAATCAGTTTACTTTAGAACTGTTACTTTTTATCAAAGAATAGGTTTAGCTTCAAAATATAACAGCTCACTAGGAGTTACTGAAAGACATTATAACTTATTAAAAACGTTATTTGAGGAAATCTGACACACGAACATGTTTGTCACAAATTTAAATATTTTCTTTAAAGTTCAATTTTTTTTACAGTTTAAATCCCTCCCCCACCCCAATATTCTCGTGGAGGATCAGGTTTAAGAAAACGGACTAGTCTACTCGTTGCTCGAAATCAAGCAATTTATTTTGATACAATACAAAAGTAACATTTACTTCAAAATCAACGATATCCGACCAATCCAATATTGAGAATATCAATAATAAAAAATAACAAAACTACACTATTTACAGATGTACATTAGCAGATGTTTAAAATGTTTAACCCAAACCCAATGTTATTCTAATGGAAAAAATTCAAATTTAACTTGTGTATAGCACCCTTATTTTATGTCCGATTTTCATCATTTTTTGGCGGAAACAACTACAGACCAAGCCCTACAGAACCGAATAAGTAGGGACATCCCATGTTAAACAATTTTAGTTTTGCCCCCGAAAACCAGAGTAAAATAAAGCACTGATGCTAGGATTACTTCTCCTTATCGTCACAGGAAGCGCTATTTCAACCTCTTAAATGTCAAAATGAGCGTATTTGTTTACAAAAAATCAAAACAATAACAAACGTCTGCAAAATTATTCTAGCCATCTGTTTCCATTCAACCAATCAGCATTATCCTTGAATAAAAATTACGTCTTGGTGGTGCTATCTGTGTTTCGGGGGCGGCGTTCTCACTTCCCCATAAGGATGTCCCTACTTATTCGGGTCTGTATACATTGGCCCTATCCAACGACACCAGAGACTTGAATATCGGCTGAAAATTGTAGGAGGAGTTCTCAACACAATAAAACCCTTAGTGTATTAAATAAGTATCTATCTATATATTAATACGCAAGCATGTTTCATTTCCCCCTTTTTTTCTCAGTCGTGTGCATCGCAGGATAAATCCGAACATACCGTTAGAAAGGTATAGTCCTGTAGTTGATCAGAATCACATTCTAATTCACATCGGACTCCAGGGCTACGCCCCACAGGATTTCAAAGTTCCAATGTTAATCTTATGGAGAAAGGAGAATTGAATGAATCATTAGACAGCTGTTGTAAAAACAACTGCTAGAAAATTAGGAAGAACAGATGTTTTAGTTCTAAAATGTTTTTAAGATTCTTGGGTCCAGATCAACTGAAATTTTGATCGAATTTCGATCAGGAGGCGATCTCTAGTACTTATTTAATACACTAAGGATTTTTTTTGTGTGTATTGAGAGCTTTTTCTACAATTTTCAACCGATATTCAAGTTTTTGTTGTCCTTGGATAGGGCTTGGTCTGTAGTTGTTTCTACCAAAGATTGATGGAAATTGGGCATAAGGGCGCTATACACAAATTAAATTTCAAAATTTCATATTAGAATAACATTGAGATTGGTTTAAGCATTAAAACATCTTTTAACATACAGCTGTAGTTTTTGGTGATCACTAATATTCACAATATTGGATTGGTCGGATGTCATTGATTTAGAACTAAGGGTAACTTTAGTATTGTATCAAAATTAATTGCTAGATGTCGAGCAACAAGTGCACTATTATAGATTTAATACGCTAAGGGAGTTTTGTGTATAGAACTCGTCCTACAAATCTCAGCCGATTTTCAAGTTTTTGATGGCATTGGATAGTTCTTGGTCTATTATAGACCAACTATTAGTTGATTCCACAAAAAATTTATGAGAATCGGACTTAAACAAGGGTGCTACCACAAATTAAATTTAAAATCTTCCCATTAGAATAACATTGAGATTGGTTTGAGCATTAAAACATCTGTTAACATACAGCTGTAGTTTTTGGTGATCACTGATATTCACAATATTGGATTGGTCGGATGTCATTGATTTATAACTAAATGTAATTTTTGTATTGTATCAAAACAAATTGCTCGATGTTGAGCAACAAGTGCACTAGTAACAGTAAATAATTTATGGTGTTAGTACACTATTGATCAAATTTTACCTTCGGCTGTAGGAAAACGTTATGTATTAAAGCACCTTATAAAACATATTAGGCCTATATTAAAACTTTTTATCTGCCTAGCTCTTAAAGTAGGCCTATATGGGATTATTTGGATCAGTAGATAATTTCAAAGAATAAAAAAAACGAAACAATGCTAGTTTTAATCAAAATTACTGCAAGACCTAAAGTTGAGTTTAATTAGTTTTTCAGACACGTAATATACTTTAATTTTTTATTTAAGACACCTAACACACTCAACAAAATGAACTGTAATCAGATAATATACCAGTTTTTTAACCTAAAACCTACGACATTTTAAATTAAAACAAACGGTTTAAAAATAGGTATATAGTAGGTAAAGCAAAACCTTTGGACGAAATATAATTTGTTGCTTGGTATGATTGGAAAGTTTTAAATAGGTTAGTGATTCTCGTAATTAGTTGAAGTTGCAGCATTTATTACACATATTACACCTCAGGCAGGGTGCTTGGCGGATGCCATACCGTTGGCTGTAGCAGAAGCTGGCCCAGGTCCAGAGGCCAAGCCCCACCCCATCGCTTGGCCCTTCCCTGATGAGCCTCAGGGCTCAGAAGCCCCGCCAGATAAGGGGTCTGAAGAGGAACCACCTAAAGAGGATGACCCTGGCAGCGCAGTTGTGGTCAAAATCACAGCAATGTTGGGACCTCTTGGAAAGCTTTTGGAGCCTTTAGTCGTAAGTAAAACTATCGCTATATGTAAAACTGATAACCGCTCTTATAAGATGAAAGTAACCGTAAAAAAACTTTATGGCTAGTTAATCATCTACAAGCAGTCCCATAAAGGGCTTTTATCTCATGTGGTTTTGAATTTTCATATTTATATAAATCATGTTAAGCTTAAACAACCTGAGCCCCCCCACATAAGAATGCTACAACAGACTACTTACGAGCATATTCAAATTTAATTGCAAAGTTTCAGTTTTGTTTTTTTTTTTTTTTTTTTAATTCGCACCTATACTCTGAGCTATACAATTTCCCTATCCATCCTTCCAATTAATTAATCTATTTTCATTTAATAACTTCCTAAACTCAGTGAGGATTTCCATCCTTCTGCCGTACAAACAAAACATTAAATGATATGTTAAGTATTTCCTAATTCAGCATTTTGTTCTTGGTATTCCTAGGAAAAGTGCCACAAATGGTTCGCTATTGCTTCATAAAGACTTAAATGTTTCGTCAATAAAACATTTATTTGTTTTAAGAAAATGCAATTTTCTCCTATGTTTACAGTGTAGAAATTTGTAGAGTAATATAAACTAGTCTCTATTTTTTGTATTTACTTTCCAAATCATCCAACAACTCCAAGAACAAATGTACAATGTTTCATCTTATTGTTATATGCTTCATTAGCAACTCCATCTTATATTGTTCTTTTAGGATTAAATTACTACAATATTTTTTAGTTAAAATTGTTTTATTTGTATTATTACTATAAAAGGTGTTTTTTACCTTAATGTTTAAAAAAATAAAATAAATATTACTGTTCAGATTGCTGGATTCGTCTATCCACGTTGGGGGAGGAAATTTCACATGAAAATGGCATCCCCTCGTTTACCCCCTCCTCACCCCAACCAGAAAAATTCAAATACGAAACCCCAATGTTTATGTCTTTTTGGATCTTATACACAATTTAAAGACTTTTTTATGAATTAAAATATTTTTCTAAACTTAACGGTTAATGAACTACAGGTAATTAAAGTTCATTTTTAATTTCATAAGATTAACATTGGGCAAACATGAGCTGCCTATAGAGTACACTCTCACTCTTCCGACACGATGATATCGGAACTTTACTTAATTGGAACTGATGATCTGGATTTTATTAAAAACAATTTATAAAAAAAATTTTTTTTGCGTATTAGATAGTTATCCTTAATTTGTTACACAGATTCCGCAATACAGTAAATGTAAATGTATCACATCTTGCATCACTTGCCATTGGGCGCTTTTCATAAACTGCATCCCTCGATTTGATTGACGAGGCTAATGGGGATACCGGGAGTAAGCATACGGATACCGGGATTAAGCATCCGCTTCCTGAACTGTCTGTCTGCTAACGAGTACATCTGTGTTAATGTCAATGTGTTAAAATATGAGTGAAAAATTTAAAAAAAGGTTTGTGTGCTTATTGAGGTGCACAATAGTGCACTGTATCTCCGAAACCATTCAATAAAATGAAACTAAAAATACTCAGGAATAAAAACGTCTTAAAATAATTATTTAAGAACATATAATGCACAAAAATTATAATTTACGGATAAATGAACCTACTTCAAAAATGGCGAATAAAATAATAAAATATGTAAAAATTTGATGTTGTTATGAAAACATTATCTTAAAACATCATTTAAGACTTTTTATTCTTGAGCATTTTTTATTTTACTAATTGTTTTGGAGATATAAGCAACTGAAGTTTGCCCAATGTTATTCTTATGGCACTAAAAATTAATTTCAATTGGCTTTAGTTTATTAACTGTTAAGTTAAGGGGAAAATGTCAAATAATTCAAAAGTCTTTAAATTGTGTATAGGATAAAAAATGACATAAAAATTGGGTGTTCGTATCTAAAATTTTAGATTAAATTGTTAGGGCGAGACGGGGTTAATGAGTTTATAAAATTTTCACGTTAAGTTTTCCTCCCTCAATTTTGATAGACGTTTCCAGCAAACTGAACAGCAATATTTATTTTAGTTTTTTATAAATTAAGGTGCAAAATCATCTTGTATAGTAAATTTTCGATTAGAATTATTTTGATAAAAAAAAATTTTTAAGAATTATTTAAACCACTACAAATTTAACAATCAATAAAGCAAAATAATAAATTTTACATTTCCCACTAGGAAAAGTACATAACTTAACTACATTATAACTTTTAAATTAAATGATAGACATAAAATGTAAATTACAAAATGTTTTCATTGCATTTTTTATCATTATTTAGCTTTTACAAAATAAATAAAAACAAAGCAAATAAGCTATCGTAAGTCCTGGGTTCAGGTCTTATAGTGACTAATACAGTAGTAACGTATTCTCTTTCGTTAAAACGTATTCTATTTTGTAGTTGTTAAGCTACAATAGAGTTACGCTTTGTTTTTATCTATTTATATATTTTTTTAATTAACTGACTTGTGTTGGTTAGTTTCCAAAGTTGATATTGTTGTATGTTATAAACCAATAAATTAAATATAGGGTACCCTCTATTAATTCATTTAAATGGATTTAAAAATAATCTCTTCAAATATGAAAGGCCAACTTTTAATCAGCTAAAATTCATGTATATGATGTGATTAACTGACATTTTATTGTTTTTCTGTTTCAGAAAATTGTGGTGAATTTGTTGATAAGCTTAGGAATAAAGTTGTAAAATACAGGACTTTACAATGATTAATAATTAGGACTTACTTCGACCATCATCCTAGTTTTATACATTAAACTATTTAAATAAAACATGCATCTAATTATTTTTTTTATAAAACTGTTTAGTCGTTAGTCATATGTTTTTTACCTCATACACTTTATTTCGACGCTGTATTTATTTATTTTTATTTTATTTATTTATTTTTTTTGCAAGCAAGAAAATGGTAAAGAGCACTACAAGAACATTGGTATTAAAAATCGTTATATTATATTAACGAAATGACGAAACTAACTAAATACCAAATGATATGTGATAGTGTATAAGGTGTGGGAAAACAAAATCGTCTGAAGGGTACAAAATGATTGGCATTCTAATGCTCTTGAAGGATTATATGTGACATCATACTAACACTTTTATTTACATGATTCGGACCCATCGCTTTGGCACCCAATAACTCCCATACGATATTTCCTTTGTGGTCAAGGTTGAAACATCCCTTAGACCTTTTGGTATGGTCCTGTAGATTAATCAAAAGACTACCTTAAAATATGTTGATGAAATAAACAAATTATATGATTACTACTTGTGTATAGGTTTTTGATATTTAACATGGGGTTACTTTTTAGGTACTTTTTGGACACAGCTTCAAAATTTTGATTCTAAGGCTTTTTTCTTGTAAACTAAGCATTCTAGAGGAAAATGTCATGAATAAAAGTATTAAATTTGACTTTTTATCTACAACTTTTCCGCTGTAAAAACTTGCCTGACTAATAAATAAAAATTTCCTCAAAGACTAACTTTTTTATGTCAAAAATCAATTTTTATATTTTTATTTATTATTTATGCCATGTTAATATTAAAATTAAAGTAAATAATTTATGCCGTAATGGCCACCATATAGTATAATACCTGAAAATATTATAAATTTTTCTCTAACTATATTTATTAATGGTGTGAAATTTGGCATCTGGCCGCCTGTCCCATGTGCCTCTTGCTGGCCACCCTGTGCTGTGTGCTAGTCCCGTAACCTTGACCTAATAATTTATGTAAGAGAGAGCGCCAGTGACAGTGACTTTCTGCGCTGGAGCCTTGACAAGTGGCTGCCAACACTGAGCGCAAGCAAACGTTTTCATGTCGTTTGTGACCTTGTGAATTTTTAATATTTTGGTGTTTTTAATATTTTGCAACCGAGGTTATAAATAGACCCATTGTCACAATTTTTCATTTGGTGTCTAGACTTCATGGAGGATGGATTGATCCGTAAGTTGTGCCATTTGTCATACCACTTTCAAATATAGATATAGTTTATTGCGTCACATGACAACCATACATAGACTGAATAGAATTTGTAAGATATGTAATAATCATTTTGAAAATATTTCTTCTCTAAAATCTCACATTTTAAAGGAACACAAATATTGTCATTGTTGTGATCATAAGAAATATTACTGTTATTTGTGTTTACAAAGGTTTAAATTTGAAAATGGACTCAAGAAACATTTTGATTATTGTAAATTATATGAACCTCAAAAAGTAGAATTAAGTAAAAAGAAAATATTAAAGTTTACTAATTTTAAATTTCAATTGAAGGTTCCATTTGTAATATATGCTGACACGAAAGCTTCATAAATAATTCTGAACATAAACCTTCAGGATTTGGATTTGTAGTTGTTCAAGATTCAAATATTATTTATGAAGAATTTTATAGTGGCGAAAATGTTATGGAGGTCTTTTTTACAAAATTATTCGAAATTTATGAGAATCTTATGGATCGATTGAATTTTTATATGCCCTTAATAATGACGCCTGAACAAGAAGCTATGTTTCAGTCTGCAGTGGATTGTTATATTTGTAATAAACAATTAGGAAATAATAGAGTCCGAGATCACTGTCATTTAACTGGTAATTTTCAAGGTGCTGCTCATAATGAATGCAATTTAAATTATAATGACTAAGAAGATACCAATTCTTTTTCACAATCTTAAAAATTATGATGCTCATTGAATTATGCAACATTTGGGAAAATTTTAGGAAAGTCGCAAATTAACATGCATAGCAAAAGATATGGAAAAATATATATCATTTTCTATTGACAACTTAATATTTTTAGACTCATATAATTTTCTATCGCTATATCTTGATAAATTAGCATCTAATTTAGACAGCTTTAGATTTGTTAATGATCCACTGTTACAAAGAAAAGGAATTTTTCCATATAAATTTTGTACTGGGCCAGAGAAATTCACTGAACAACTCCCTCCTCTGGAGTCATTTTATAGTACTTTAACCAAAGAACATATTACTTTAGAAACTATGAACACGCCCAGAATGTATGGAGGAAATTTAATATGAAAAAACTTAAGGAATATCATGACTTATATTTGAAAACTGATGTTTATTTATTAGCGGATGTGTTTGAAAAGTTTAGAGAATTATGCTTAAGTGATTATAAATTAGACCCCTTACACATGTATTCTCTGCCTGGTTTTACATGGGAAGCTTGTTTAAAAATAATACAAGTTGAATTGGAGCTATTTAAAGATATTGATATGCATTTGTTTATTGAAAGTGCTATCAGGGGAGGGGTTGCGATGATTTCAACTAGATATGCCAAAGCAAATAATAAATACATGGGTAAACATTATGACCCCAATAAAGAGAGTGTTTATTTAGTTTATTTAGACTGTAATGCACTTTATTCTACAGCTATGTGTGAGTCATGCCTATTGGTGAATTTCAATGGACAACTGAAACTGATTATTTAAATAAGAGTGGAGTAGACTATGGGTTTATCTTAGAGGTCGATTTAAAATATGATAAAAGCTTACACGATATTCATAATGATTATCCTTTAGCCCCAGAAAAGATGAATGGTAAATTAATTCCCAACTTGAATGATAAAAATAAATACATTTTACATTATAAAGCACTGCAAAAATATGAGGAATTGGGCTTGGTAGTTACAAAATATCATAGAATTTTAAAATTTAAACAATCAGCATGGCTAGCTCCTTACATTAATTTTAATAATGATAAACGAACAAGCAAGAACAGACTTTGAGAAGGATTTCTATAAATTATTAAACAACAGTTTGTTTGGTCGAACAATCATGAATCAAAGAAAGTTTAGAGATATTTACTTAGTAGATGAGTCACAGTTGACAAAATATGTTTCAAAACCAAGATTTGATTGCAGTAAAAAAATTGACAATGGTCTTCAAAAGTATGTAACTTTATTTCTTCACATAACTTAAATATTTCAATTATTTTTTTATATTTTTCTTGTTCTAAAGTTTTAGATATTATGTAAACATTTGTAAACGTTAAACCTTCCTTTTTAATAATTAAGTTATACATTATTACAGTTTTTCCACAACCACTTGGTCCACAAACAATGCAACGAATATTAGTCGGAAACAGGCCCGATGGTTTTTTTCTCTTTTATATTTTCATTAGTTATTTTAAATTTATTCTTTTGTTGAATGAATGACATTTTTTATACAATAAAAATGAAATCAGGTAAAGGTTTATACTTAAAACCATATCAAGATAAGGGACTAAAACCATATAGGGGTAAAGGGTTACTAAATACCTTAATTAATGATCTACCAACCCCCCTCCACATACCCGGGTATTCTTGGTGCGGACCAGCAACTAATGTACGTAAAAATTTAGCCAATAATGTACTTCCAATTAATAAATTAGATGCTTATTGTAAGGAACATGATATATTTTATATGAATAATCCAGATACAGCTTCTAGAAACAAAACAGATATGAAATTAGCAGAGCAGGCGTGGTCTAGGGTTAAATCAAATGATGCAAGCTTAGCAGAAAAGGCTGCAGCTTATGCTGTAACTAATTTGATGAAAGCTAAAGCTAAATTGGGGATGGGATTAAAGTTTCATAATAAAAAAGATGGACAACTTCCAATTAATAGAGGCCGCAAAAAACGTGCCACACTTTCGAGGGGTGTTTCTAAAAACGAGCTAAAACATCAAAAACCAAGACTAAGAGAGTGCGGAATAATTAACTTGGATAATGACGAGGGGACACATTGGACAGCCTATCATAAAAATAAAAATGTAGTAATTTATTTTGATCCTTTCGGAATTCAACCTCCAACTGAAGTTATTGATTATTTTTTACCTTTTAAAATATACTATACCACTGATCAAATACAAAAATTAAATACTTCAATATGTGGAGAGTTATGTTTAGTTTTTATAGAATATTTTAATAATAAAAAATGGATTCATTCACGGTAACATTCACAGGTGTTGAGCGAGAGTTAAAGTCAACATTTTATCCTCCAATTGAGCTTAATGGTGATTATGTTATTGGACTTGTAGATTTTCAGGGTTATAATTCAATATTTAATGTTAGAAAACCTTTAAATACACTTAAATATTATAAAGTGGAAAAAGTGGTTACACCAAAAGATATAGTAACAATTGATCAGTTAAATGAAGTATTAGATGGTGTTTTAAAAGTTGTTGTCAATGATAAAAAAGAAGCAGTCACAACCACAAAAGTAAACATTTTATATAAGGGTTTAATACCAAAGCTTAATAAATTAAATGATGACAAAATAGAAATATTAGATGGTGAAGATGTGTACTATTATAATCACAAAGCACCACTCACAATAGAAATTCCAGAGGGAACTTATGAGGTATTTGAATTGGCAAAGGAAATTCAAAAACAGCTTCCAGATTTTATACTTTTAGCCGATAATAACACTATGAAAGCCACTCTGGTGGTTTTTACCACCAGTGGATTGCAATCTTAAAGCAGATCTTTAAAACTAGTACATCCACAAACGTACAAAAAAGCAGAATCGTTAAAATTTAAATCCTTATCTTAAGATATCAAAAAGTAAAGGTAACTTTTACGATAGCTCTAATGTTTGCTTTTTCTATTATGTCTTATAAATCGTATGTCGACAAAGTCAAACTGCCACATTTTTGTGAATAGAAGCAAAACTTTATTATCAACTTGTTTTCAGCCTGAATTACCTATGTAACTGTAATGTTGTAGTTGCATCATGAATGTTGTCGATGTTATTGAAACCTAATTTAAAATTTAACTATAATATAATAAAATCATTAATGATTTATGTAATTAAAATCCTATGTTTAAAATTATAAAATATTTTGCAACTGTATCGTATTTATAATATTATTTAATTAAGTGGCTTGTATCCTCTAGCTACACGACGCTTTTCGTCCTCAAGAAATTAAAAAACTGCTCACATATATAGGCCTACTTCGGGTTTTACGGCATAATGAAATTACAAGTTTATCCTGGTGGTCAACACGTTTGACAGTCATTTCATCTTATTCACATTATTAATCAACACAAGCATTATATTGACAAAATAAGACGATGTGATTGGTTGCGGGCTCTCCATTGAACTGCATGCTACACGCTGCCGCGTCAGCCTAGTGAGCGGCGTTGCCACTTTCCATCGCCGCGGCCTTTTATTAAAGGTGGTTATGCCTATACCCTATGGTTATAAAGATTCGATGATACCGAGTGAGTGGTATTTGACAAAGTAGATTAACCAACCTAACCTAAACTCTGATACATTTTTACACCAGTTAAATTGTTTACAAAGATAAAAATATTGTCATATGGTTATGTCATCCTTTAAAATGCATTATTTCACCAACAGCTGATAGCTTTGAATCTTCAACAGCTAATTACATCAAATCTTTGAAGTCGTGTGGGGCGGAGCCCTGAAGGATTGTCGCAAAACCATTTCTTAGTGAGCACCTATAGGCAAAGAGGAACTACCATTCCAAATTTCAACCCTGCAGGTCTTATAGTTTTGGAGATTCGTTGTTTCCTAGATTCGTATTTTAAGTGCTCCACAAGAATAACATTGTAACGAAATTTTGAAGTCGTGTGGGGCGGAGCCCTGCAGGAATTTCGTAAAACCGTTTCTTAGTGAGCATCAATGGGTAGAAAGGAACGCCTATACCAAATTTCAATCCTGCATGCTCTCTACTTTTGGAGATTCGTTGTTGCTTTGATTTGTATTAAAAATCCCCCATAAGAATAACATTGTGACGAAATTTTGAAGTCGTGCGGGGCGGAGCCCTGACGGAATTTTGCAAAACCGTTTCTTAGTGAGCGTTGTTTAGCAAAGATGAAGGTACATGCCAAGTTTTAACCCTCTAGGCCTTGTACTTTTGGAGATACTCTGATACGTGAGTGAGTGGTATTTGACAAATATATAGTAGACTAGTGGCTCATAGGGCGAAAGCCTCTAATCATAAAATCAGAATAGCATAAACCATAGTGGATCACCAATTATTTACTATAAAAGTTTCCAGAAAATTTAATTTTAGCCCCCAAAGCACTCTTTACAATCCTGTACTAATAGGCCACCCGATTGAAAATGCTTCATTCTGTCTGTTATTAAACTTATATCTATCTATGAAAAATATGTTTTGCAAGAAATCATAGTCCCTTTTATCTATGACGGTTTTTTAATATAACATAGAAAATCGGCAATGAGAAAAAACATGACGGATGTTCAGCACCCATTTCAGAGTCAATTAACTTCCCAATACTTTGTATCACACCCACTTCATTGTCTTGTTTGTCCTAAAATTGAATAGATCTTAGCTCCTGTCAGATTTTTTAATTTTTTTCTTCACCAAGTTTAAACCCAGCCGCTCAAAATAGATTATCTTTACTCGCTGTTAATATTCGTCCCTCCAAATAAAAATTCATGATTTTGTGTAAACAAAGCAGATTTGTAAAAAATCACTATATATGGAGAATCTCTTAGGAGAACATTTCAGAAAATAATATTTCTTAATATCTTTCTTTCCCATTTTGTTATAAAGTTTTTTACCTACTACTTTTTTCCCTAGTATATGTAGGACAAAAATACTTTTATTTTAACTCTCTCCTAAAAACTCTACAATCTATGAAATGACCAAAAGGTTTATGATAAAATTCAGCTAACAGAATACCATCCTTTCGTTGACTGATATACTTTTAAGTTTTAATTAACGTATCATCGTCACTCAGTATGATCATTTGACACTTTTCGTCATAAAGTAAAACCTAAACCTGTTTCAATCTAAATAAGGTAGGCGTTGTTTCTCAAACCAAAATTCATTGCCCATTGCGTCCCCATCACGATCAGAATTTATTTCATAATTTGCATACAGACTCATTTTTTACAATTTAAATTATAATAACACAACAGTAAAAAAACCGCAGTGCATTTTAATAGTTTGTAAGGTTGGTAACGCTCCTAGTAGAAATTTTAGTTGCACAAAGCCTCAAAATGTCTTATTATAGTATTACCACTCTAGATATATTATGTCATTTGGTTATTAATAGTTCTTCACTCAATAGAACTATTAACATCTGCCCCTTGTTTTAAAATAAAATCATAACATACGTTTTAATGTACACAAATGAGTCGGTTTTCGAATCCCCGAGCAATTATGGAGGACGTTTTACGATATTTCTTATTTCCTTGTAACTTTATGGACACGCTGATAATTTTCCCTTATGCATGGGACCGAAACCTTCAATTTGAGACCCCTACCATCTTTTCCTGCAAGTTGCAGAATGCTCTCAATTTTGCTCAAAAACTTTCGCTCACAGAATCATAGGCTATATAGATTGCTTCTCTTTTGGGGTGAATTATTTTATCATCTTCACTCAATGTTATCATCTGTGTCTCGTTGTAAAATTAAACCATTAACACATGTTTTAATTTACACAAAACAGACGTTTTTTGAATCCCCATGCTATTCTTATGGAGGACGTTTTACGTGATTTCTCACTTCCTGTAACCATTATGGACACGCCGATAGTTTTCCCTCGTGTATCTGACCGAGACCTTTAATTTGAGACCCCTCCCATCTTTTTGCGATTTGTATAACGCTCCCAATTTTGCTCAAGAAATTCGGCTTACAGAATTATATGTACTAGAGATCGCCTCATGATCGAAATTCGATCAAAATTTCAGTTGATCTGGACCTGGACCCAAGAAGCTTAAAAACATTTTAGAACTAAAACATCTGTTCTTCCTAATTTTCTAGCTGTTGTTTTTAAAACAGCTGTCTAATGATTCATTCAATTCTCCTTTCTCCATAAGATTAACATTGGAATTTTGAAAGCCTCTGGGGCGTAGCACTGGAGTCCGATGTGAATTAGAATGTGATTCTGCTCATCTACAGGACTATACCTTTCTAATGGTATGCGCAGATTTATCCTATGATGTACACGAGCTGAGAAAAAAGGAGGAAATGAAACATGCTTGCGTATTATATATATACATTATATATTATGTATGTATATATATACAGAGTGTTCGGAAAAAACGTTTCAGGAATCCTGGAGGTTATTGCCCACATCAAAATAAGCAAAAAGATTCCTATAAACATATGTCCTAAAATGCTTCGTTAACCCGCTAGCCGCCATTTTGTTTTTACACTAAATAATTTTTATTTCCGTAATGGATCATTGTATTAAGTTAATATTTGGCATGAACCTTCATCATAGCAATACCCATTTTCAAGAAAAACTTTATTTTTTTCTAATGTGTATTTTCAAAATGGCGGCCATTTTAAAATTTTAAACTAAAATATCTCAAAACCGGTAAATTTTATAAAAATTTTACTAGACACAAAAAAGTTGACAAATTTAATTATCTAACCAATGATACCAAGTTTGTAAGGATCTGACAACAAATAACTGAGTTATTGAGATCTTTTAATTAAAATTACCTTAATTTGCATTAAATACAATGCAAAATCAATGTTTTTATGCATAAAAATCTCAATAACTCCGTTATTTGTAGTCATATCCTTACAAACTTGGTATCATTGGTTATATAATTAAATTTGTCAACTTTTTTGTGTCTAGTAAAATTTTTATAAAATTTACCGGTTTTGAGATATTTTAGTTTAAAAGTTTAAATGGCCGCCATTTTGAAAATACACATTCGAAAAAAATAATTTTCTTCTTGAAAATAGGTATTGCTAAGATAAAGGTGCATGCCAAATATTAACTTAATACAATGATCCATTACGGAAATAAAAATTATTTAGTGGAAAAAACAAAATGGCGGCTAGCGGGTTAACGAAGCATTTTAGGACATATGTTTATAGGAACTTTTTTGCTTATTTTGATGTGGGCAATAACCTCCAGAATTCCTGAAACGTTTTTTCTGAACACCCTGTATAGATAGATTTATCGTGAATAGCTTGCTAAGCACACGGTATCTTCACAAATATATGTCACTGGATTTCACGGAATTTTTCACTGAATACACTTGATATTAATCTATGCACAAAATTCTTGAAAAATACCACTAAAAAGTACAAAAACGCACGGAGCTGATGTGCAACACGTTTTACTAGGGCAACGTCATCCCCTCTCTTCAATATTGAGGTAAATAAACCTGTAAATAAACCTGCTAGTTTATTTACACATTCGTCCACAAATCGTAAACCAATAGCAGTCAAATCAGTCCGCCATTAACTGAATGATTCTCAGTTCATAGTAGCTGAAATAAATAAGCTCTTAAAAGATGGCATTATTGAGAAAAGCATTTCACCATGGCGGGCCCATGTTCTAGTTACATCGACACCAAATCATAAAAGAAGGATGGTCATAGATTATTCCGGAACGATAAATAGATTTACAGAATTGGATGCTTATCCTACCCCTACAATAAATTAAATAGTCTGTAAGGTATCCAAATATAAAGTATTTCGTACTATTTATCTTCAGAGTGCATACCACCAGGTACCAATACCTGAACAGGACCGCATTTACACTGCTTTCGAAGCTGCTTGGGAACTCTACCAGTTTACAAGAATTCCTTTTGGTACAACAAACGGTCTAGCAGCATTCCAACGTACTATGGACAAAATAATACGTAAATAAAAGTTGAAAGATACTTTTGCTTATCTAGATGACATCACTATAATGCGGTCGCATCCAAGCCAAACACGATGACAATCTTAAAAATTTTATGGATGCTGCATCAAAATACAATCTAACGATCAATCATGAGAAAAGCTCATTTTCTTTGCGAAGCATATCCCTCCTGGGACACTTAATCAGTGATGGCATTATTAAACCAGATACCAAACGTTTTAAACCACTTAAGGACGCCCCAGCACCTACTGATACTGCTTCCTTAAGAAGGGCACTCGGCATGTTTTCCCACTATTCAAAGTTCATCCCTTGTTTTTCTGAGAAAATCAAACACTTAACGCAGTGCTCGTTTCCGCTCGCTGCTGAGGCTCTTTCAGCTTTCGAAAAACTCAAACTAGATATTGAGAAGGCATCCATAGCTTGTATAGATAATGACGTACCATTTTGTGTGGAAACCAAAGCTTCGGATTCTACTATGGCTGCTACTTTGAGCCAAATGAATCGACCTGTAGCATTCTTCTCTCGTACTTTGTCGGACGCAGAAAAACGGCATTCTTGTATTGAAAAGGAGGCATATGCCACAGTTGAGGCTGTCCGTTACTGGAAACACTTTCTCTTGGGTAAGCATTTTCGACTCATTACTGACCAACGCTCTGTATCATTTATGTTTGATATGAAACGTGTAAGTAAAATTAAGAACGAAAAGATTACAAGTTGGAGACTGGATCTTTCTTGCTACTCTTACTACATTGTGTATCGTCCAGGAAGAGACAATAATGCGGCTGATGCACTCTCAAGTGTTGGGTTTTTATCCTCTAGTGTAAAAAACACTGATGCCAGCTTAATCTCTCTCCATGAATCATTATGCCATCCAGGCGTCTCAAGACTCTGCCATTGGATCCGCTGCAAGAATCTTCCTTAGAATCTTCCGTAGAAGATGTGCGACGAGTTACATCGGCATGTCGCACTTGTGCTGAAGTGAAGCCGAACTTCTATAAACATCAGGGCTCTCTTATCAAATCCTCAAGACCTTTCGAGTGGCTTAATATCGATTTCAAGGGGCCACTTCCTTCTAACACAAGAAACAAGTATTTGCTTACTGTAATTGATGAGTATTCTCGATTCCCTTTTGCTTTCCCTTGCCGGGATACTTCTGCATCTTCAATCATCTCATCGCTCCGACAACTCTTTTCCATTCTCGGTGCTCCTTCATTTATTCATTCAGACCGTGGCTCTGGATTTATGTCCCAAGAATTGAGAACGTGGCTCTCTTCTCTTGGCGTCGTAACAAGTAGGGCAACTCCATATAATCCTCGCGGTAAGGGGCAAGTAGAACGTTATAATAAGAATATATGGATGATAATTCAACTTACCCTCAAAGATCGTGGATTACATATTACTCGATGGGAAGAAGTTCTGATAGATGCTCTCTACGCTATTCGATCCTTACCATGCAATGCAACAAACGCAACACCGCATGAACAAATATTGGCTTTTCCCAGACGATCTTCAAATGGGGTTTCAACTCCTTCATGGCTTGTCAATCCTGGAAAAGTTCTTCTTCGCCAATTCAACAGACAATCTAAATTCGACCCTTTGGTGGAAGAGGTAACTCTCTTGGAAGGTAATTCGGAGTATGCTCATATTCGATATCCTGATGGGCGAGAAACGACTGTATCTACCCGTCATCTAGCTCCAGCGATGAAGAGTATAACAACCTTGACACTGATGACAATGAAGAAGCTTGCACATCCGCCGAGTACTTTTCTGATGAGCAAATTCCAAGTGATGATGTCCCTAACATACCTCAGCAATCAGGGAATCAGCAAGATGAAGCTAACAGACCTAACGACTTGAATCCAGAAAGCACTCTTAGAAGAAGTGAAATACTTCGTAGAGCCTCTGCTTACTTGAAGGACTACATCCATTCTTAAGGAGGGGGAGAATGTCAAAATATTTTATTCATTTAATCACATGTTACTTCTGAAACACATGTTACAACTGTTTGATATGTTTACTGATATCTTTGTTTACTTTTGAAATGTACTTTTCTGTAAACTCAATTGTGTAAATTAAAGCCTATGTTCGGGTTAAACTTTGCTTTATTCTACTACATAAAGCATAAGTAGGTAGGCATTGCACTAGCCCCGTGAAACAAATCAAAACTAGTTAAGTCGGCAATTAAGTAATCATGCTGGGTTATTTAGTCAGCTTGAATTCTATCGGGTCCCTCAAAAAGCAGCTCGAGACTGTAGCCATTAAGTAGGTCAAACATTAACTGTTTCTTCCACGAAAATTTAAGATTATCCACATTTAGATCCCCGCAAATTATAAGAGGAGTCGTAAATTTACTCTTAATCAACAATATTACACCATCCATGTAGTCAATAATCCATAAAGTATAAGCATCGTATGGGGGCCTGTACACCACCAGAATAATAATTTCAATTGAACCAACTTTTGCTAGGCCAATGTAAAAATCAAAAATCCCATCTTTACAACGGTTATCAGCTTCAGAAATTATCAGAGGCTTACAAGATGGCCTTGAGTCGCATTTTAAAAATAAAGCTACACCACCACCTGTTCTATTAGGCCTAGAATACTCAGTAACTAACCTATAGCCGTCAATCATGAGTAAATCTAACTTACCATTATTTCACTATGTTTCAGCTATACAAAATATTTCAGGTACATCTCTCGATAAAATAATCTCCAATTCTTCCACTTTTTGAAATACAGATCTAATCTTCTATCTATATATTAATAGGCAAGCATGTTTTGTTTCCTACTTTTTTCTCAGCTCGTGTGCATCGTAGGAGAAATCCACGAATACTGTTAGAAAGGTATAGTCCCGTAGATGAGCAGAATCGCATTATAATTTATATCGGACCCCAGGGCTACGCCCAATAGGCTTTCAAAGTTTCAATGTTAATCTTATGGGAGAAGGATAACGGATGAACTATAAGACAGCTGTTGTATAATAACGAATGCTTGCAAATCAGGAAGAACAGATGTTTCAGTTATAAAAAGTTTTAAAACTAATTGGTTCAAGATCAATTGAATTTTTGGTCGAATTTTGACCAGTAGGCGATCTCTAGTATATATAATTCCGTAAGCGAATCGGTCCCCACGAAATATCCCGAGTTAGAAGAATGATAATGTAACGTATGATGGCTCATTTTAAAGCTTGAGAGCCAAGGACGCAAGGAAAATACCAGAATCATCCTAAGATGCCTGGGCTTCGCCCCATTGGACCTTGAAGTTACAATGTTAATCGAATGGGAAGACGATTTTTAGATCGACACGTGTGATTAAGCAGATGTTCCAGTGTTTTATCATAAACTCAGCTGGTTATTGAGCAGATATTTTGAGTTAAGATAACCGCATAGTTATAACTTTTTAAAATTGGCAATGTACTATAAAAAAGGAGAACAGTAATAGTCACGAACGGATTACGGATCCACAGGAGATTTCATCTTCGTGGCCCCATCTATGTCATAAAGGAAACAGGAGTAAAATTATTGGTATATTCATGGTAATTTTTCCAAAGTTAAATTTGGCTTAGACGTGGCATGATTGATATAATAGTTAATTGTCTTTACTCATTGAATGTAGTTCAGTTATTACGTATCTGCTTTATATATTGGCTATTTAGTAGAAAATTGAAGAGTTGAATCGTTTTGTTAAGTGTTTGTTTATTTTCGACTACAAAATAGACTATTTTATTTTAATACAGAGGAAATTATTGGTAAATTACTGATTTGATACCGATTAAAAAGTTTCGTCAATATTAGGAAATATTATAATAGAAAATCAAGTGCAAAATCACACTTCAGCTTGATGTAAATGCAGTAATACTGCAATGAGGTGATAAATTAAAACTCACTTTTGGAGACAACATCACCATTTTGATTTTTAGGGGCCTTTGCCCCTACACGCCACTAGTATTAATACAAAACAATCCTAAACTAATATCACAGATGATAGGCAAATGTTTTTGAACATGATTAGGGAATATTAACAATTTTCAGCTTCACTAGGTTTATTGTCAGGCCTAGGACTGGGAGTGGCCTTATGATTTTGTTTTCTAGGCTGCAAAAATGTACAAACAAGTATTCCTTCTGGCCAGAATTGGCTGTCCATTAACTTATCGAAGCAGTTGGAAGGCATAACTACCATTAATGAAGCGTAACCTTGATACTTAGTAGTAAGCTTCTCACATTGGATCTGGGGTTTGCTACATAAACCAAAGTAACTAACATATTTTATCACACTTTCATCTTCAACAGTTGCCTCAAAACGGGAAAGAAAGACCCACGACGTCCTCTGGACTACTGGAAGCTTCCCTGATGCCTTAGCCTTTCCAATAAATGCCTTATTAACTGTCCTAGGCTGCGTACGTGACTGGTGGCCTAGTCGCTCAGAATTGATATTCTGACCATTTCCTACAATCGTACGAGTTGAATACGGTGCACGAGCACGATTATTTCTCTTTCTAGATATTACTTTTTAGTCCAGTGAATAGAGACAAAAAAAGGGGTGTTTGCATAAAAACGGTCCGGTAGTTCTAAATTTTATATGTTGTCTAGGATGGTTAGTAGTTGTTTAAAATACAAAATGCACAATTTTCCCACCTCGACGCCCGCCGCCATATTAAAAAAATACAAAAAAATCCGTACTTTCTTCAGATTTTTGGTTATATCATCGTTCAGGTTGCATTTTACATAGAAGGCAGTAATGTAAACGTTGTAGACAATTAAATTTCCTATAATTTACATATTTTAATTTGTTCTATTTATTTGTTCTATTAATTTGTCCTAGGACTTATGGTTACGGAGATATTCAGTTCTTAAAATATATAAATATTTCATTTTTTTTAATTTGCCAGAATTTTGATTTTGGAACACTAATTCTGTTATAGCCTTCAATTACAGTAAAATACGTACGTCGTTCTTGGTTAGGCTGTTAGAAACTTTATATGATGGGTGTATTTCACCACGTAAAAAATGATCCTAAATAATCTCAACATTTTAACGAATTGTTAAATTGCTTTGAACGAATTGAAGTGTTCCAACATCAAAATGATGGCAAATAAAAAAGTTAAATATTTATATATTTTTTAAAGAGAATATCTGCGTAGCTATAAGTCCTAGATAGACAAATTAAATATGTAAAATTACAGGAAATTTTATTGCCTACAACATTTACATTACTGTCTTCTGTATAAAATGCAACCCCAACGATGATATAACCAAAAATCTGAAGAAAGTACGGATTTTTTCGTATTTTTTAATATGGGGGCGGGCGCGGAGGGGGAAAATTGTGCATTTTGCATTTTAAATAACTACTAACCATCCTAGACAACATATAAAAAATTTTATCATTCTGCACGAAATCAGCCTGTTTTTTGTTCTCTCAATAGGACCAAAACCGATTCATTTTTGTCCTAGGACTGAAAAATCATCTGGAGAATTTTTTAGGTCCTAGTACTGAAAAGTCAGCTGTTTGCTAAGTATATTATTATTGATTTATTAATGTTGAGGAGCAGAATTTCGAAATTCAAACGTTATAAAGAGCATTGTTTGTAAATAACAGAAATGTGAACACTGCATATTACTTACTTTGTAAATATAACCTCGAAAATACAACTTAATAGTTAATATTTTTAACGATCAAAAGTCTAATTTTGCATTATGATAAAAAACAATGTTCATCACTCGAAGCAAAAGTGTCTTTTTGATGCTTAATCGTTTTTAAAAACTCGGCTGCGCCTCGTTTTTAAAACACGATTGCGCACCAAAAAGACCCACTTTTGCTCCTAGTGATGAAAACTACTATAGAACTACCGGATCGTTTGTAAGCAAACATCCCTCTATTCACTGGGCTATTTGACTTATGGTCATATGGTTTACATTAAGGAATATTAATTTTGTAAACAGCTGTTTTCATTTAAATTATTGAGGGAAAATTGGTAGTAAAAAACTAGAGTATATTATAAAATTGCGGCGAATGAGCTTAGCAAACAAGCTAAACCTGACGAGGAGTGATTACTGACTGACTGATCACGAAATCTAAGGAACTACCAAACATATTTACTTGAAACTTTAAACACAAGTTCGTCTTGCCTTTTAGGTGCTCATTAAGAAACGATTTTAAAAAATTTCTTCAGGGATCCGCCCCAAAGGCCTTCGAAATTTCAATATAACGTTATCCGTATGGCCAAATTAAATAGAAATTAAGAAACCCGTGGGGTTAAAATTTGGAGTGATCTCTTTTCTCTTATAGGTGCTCAATAAAAAAAAGGTGTTTTTAAGATCCCCATTAGGGCTCCGCCCCACAGGTGTTGAAAATTAATTTAGGGCCCATGAGATTGAAGTTTGACATGGACATTCTTCTTTGCTCATAGGTGTTCACTGAGAAATAATTTTGCAAATTTTCTTTAGGGCTCCACCTCATACAACCTCAAAATTACCATAGTTCCTAAGGGTTACAAATTTAACGCAGATGTCCCGTTTTGCTAACAGGTTCTTACTGCGAAATGGTTTTGTAAATATAGTTTTTGAAGTTCTTTAGGCTCCACCCACAAATTATCAAAACCACCATAGATCCTACGGGTTGAAATTTAACGTAATCGTTCCGTTTTGCTAATAGCTGTTTACTAAAAAACACATTTGCAAATATGGTTTTTTATGTGCTTTAGGGCTCCGCCCCACATGACTTCGAAATTACTGTAGGGCCTACAGGGTTGAAATTTGACATGGTCGTTTCTTTTGGCTCATAAATTCTCTGGGTCTTATTTTATTTAAGAAACCTTTTCTCACTAAGAACAAGTTTTGCGAAGTGGAATTCATTCAGAGGACCACTCAAACCAATTCATTGTTTCTTTAGGTTGCTCTTTTTGCCACCCAAGAGCGGCCCTGCCACCATTGTTGCGCTAATAATAATAGTAACAATGGTAGCCAACTAGGCGGGGCAGCAATAACAGTGCAACCTAATACTGATTAAATTAATATATCTCCGTTGTTTATCAACCGATTTCCATCATTTTGGTGTCATCTGATAGGGAATAAAATTGTCTACATCTTTAATACAGACAAAAAATTTGTTTTAATGAAAAGTTTTTTCGTAATTGCAGTTTAAAAAGTTTAAATGGCCGCCATTTTGAAATTTAAAATTGTATCAGGTTTATATTTTTTTGTAAATTGAACCTTTACTTACTATCTTAAGTTACTTGTCGAGTTTCAAAGCAATTGGTTGAAAAACGTCTGAGATAAAAAAAATGTTTTGTGAAAAATACAAAATGGGGGATATCTAGGTAAATATGGATTTTAGAATATACCCTCATAAGGAATATCTCATAAGGTCCAATTGTTCTCCTCCTGCTGTAATTCAAGATGGCGTACCCCAAGGATCTATATTAGGACATATTTTATTCCTTTGCTATGTAAGGGGGTTGCCTTCTACTGTTTCTGATATCATTCAAAGGAAATATACCTATATGCTGATGATGCCAGTATAAAAATCAGTGATTTATTCTTGAAAAATTTAGAAATTCATTCCTCTGACTGTTTAACTAAAATAAATAATTTTCTAAATAATCACCAGCTGTTATTGAATACAAGTAAAAGTAACTTCATTGTTTTTACAGCAGGTAAAAGTGGAAATCCAATAAATCCAAAAATAAATTTAAACAACCAGAACTTGCAAGAAGTAACATTCACAATATTTTTAGGTTTAATCCTTGACCAAAGTCTTTCATGGAACTTACATGTTGACCAAGTTGTCGATAAAATTACTTCTGGACTATTTGCAATATATAGAATGTCCACATTTTGCTCTGTTGACACATTAAAAATGCTCTACTTTGCCTATATAGAATCATCAATATCTTTTGGGATCAGTTTATATGGCGGGACATCAAAACACAATTTAGACAGAGTTCTTATACTACAAAAAAGGGCGTTAAGAATTATATTGAAACTAAAATGGGATACATCTATGCGTGAGTATTTTTTCTCAATGGGTATTATGACGGTATATGGTCTTTATATCTTTCACACAATCTTGCATACAAAAAAATTATCTAATAACAATATGGTTGCTAAATTGGGGGATACACATAATTATCACACCAGACATAGGAATGAAATGGCTATTGATTCTCATTGATTAGAATTTTATAATAAAAAAGCTTCATGTGCAGGGAAAAGGTTTTTTGATAAATTGCCAGTTGAGGTGAGAACTGTTGATGAGCTTGGTCAGTTTAAGAGAAAACTAAAAGAGTATTTAATTTCTAAAACATTGTACAGTTTTGAAGAGTTATAGTATTTTTCATTGTTTAATTTCATGGTTATTTTGTTAGAATTAGTTTTAGTTTAATATATGACACCATTCAATGTATATCATGTATACTTCATGAATGTTTTTCAATTATTTATTATTTTAGCTAAAATAATAAATATAAATGTAATAAATTTGCAAAACATAACTTACATTATTACAATTCATTTTGTAATTTAATGAGGATTAGAATAATGTGCAATTCCTGTGAATTGATTTATTATTTTCAATTCAATTCAATTCAAGACATTTTTTGCTTATTTTGACTCAACTAACCATATTATGAAGTTTGGTAACTAACTTTAATTTAACGGCCGCCATTTTGAAATTTAAAATTGTATAAAGTTGATATTTTTTGTAAATTGAACCTTTACTTACTATCTTATGTTACTTATCGAGTTTCAAAGCAATTGGTTGAAAAACGTCTGATATAAAAAAATGTTTTGTGACAAATACAAAATGGCGGATATCTGGGTAGATATGGATTTTGGAATATACCCTCATAAGACATTTTTTGCTTATTTTGACTCGACTAACCATATTTAAAGTTTGGTAACGGGCTTTAAGGACACCCTGTATAAGAAAATGAACAAATCGTGTTTTCGGCTTCTGGGACCTCAAAATGAAAAAGTAACATGGTCTAGAACTTAGGTCTTATAACCCTCGCCACGTAACTTGACGAATGGATTTTCACTACTAGTCAGTTAAAATGATTGGATAATCAGCTGTTCTATAAAAATTGCATGTAACGTAAGCTTGATGTTTTTGGAAAAGTACCCCCTCTCCACCCCTTGCCCTACCCAGCTGTTTTTGGCCATTCGTCAACTTATGTGGCGTGACTTATACCATGGCAACTACCGTAAGAGCAAATTCCCTATAGGGAAATTCGCAAAAAAACTAAACTCTCAAACAAAAATATTGATCTCGATAGAGCTAAATCAAGGTTGCTAAGCCATTACAAAACAGCTTCGCTTAAGTTATGCAGGCCGATCAATCGTACTAGGAAAACACTCAGTGGGCACTCTGCGACTATGTGCTCCATAGTTTGATACTCCGCGCTGCAGTCGCATGCCTGGTCTTGTGTCTCTCCTCTTCCCACTCCAGTGTGGAAACGATTGAGTATAGTCTACTGCTTCCTTGGAAATTCATATAACCTACAGCTAAGTTGTTCCTACCTTGGAAAGGGTCACAGAAAAAGTCCAGTTTATATGGCTGGTGAAGTTTATGTCTATCAACTGGGTGGCTGCCCGCAAAGGTGGTTTTCGGGACCTAAATTGGCCCACGTTCTGGGAAACGTAATCATGGATATTCAGCTGGGGAGCATATACGATTTTAGTAAATTCTCTAATGAGTGAATCCCTTCGTCTTATATCAGGTGAGCGATATTACACAGCACCGGGAGCCAGGGTACAGGGGTTGCAATGAGTGTAGCACTAGTGGCTCTCATGGCCCTGTTTAGCTGGGTGTTAATTCCTCTTAAATAAACACTATTTAACCACACGGGAGCGCAGTACTCAGGAGTTGAGAATAACAAGGACAGAGCAGTGGTTCGCAGAACTTGTGCGTTAGCTCCCCATATGGAGCCAACAAGGTGACGTACTCGTGGTGCATTTCACCTTAGCTGCCATGTTTTGTACGTGGCTTTCCAACGTGAGAGACTGATCTAAAGTGACTCCTAGATATTGTATGTTGTCATTATGATTTAGCTCAACACCGTTGAATACGATTTTAAACTTTTGGATAGCCAGTATATTATTCAACCGGAAGCAAGAGAGAAATTAGTTTTTGTTTTGTTTGTATTTAACTTTCAAGCTTCAAAGTATTTACGGATGGTCGTGAGGTCTTTTGTTAGTGCTTCCTCAACTTGTCGTAAATGCTGGTTTTGATACGCTAATTCAATATAATATGCATAAATAAACTTTAAAGATCGAGTGACAGAAATGTCGGCAGTATACACATTAAAAAGCAATGGTGCGAGCACTGACCCCTGTTGCAGGTCATCCTTTAGTTGCCTAAAAGTACTTTCTCTGGGTCCCAAATATACTTTTATCATCCTATTGGAGATCATAGAGTAGAGGAGACGCAACAAGAAAGGCAAGGAATCAGGTCGTAACATTTAATGAGAAGGTCTTTTCTCCAGACAGTGTCATATGCTATAGTAAGATATAAAAAAGCCTCCAGAGGTTTTTAGTCTTCGCTCAAACTCATCCTCAATGAAAGAAGTCAGAGCCAGAACCTGGTCACAACAGTTGCGCCCAGGCATAAACCCAGCTTGTTCGACAGGATAGGGAGGATAGGGAGGATTCTGTTGTAAATCAACCTCTCGAGCAGCTTATAACAAACATTTAAAAAGAGCTATAGGACGATAACTTTCAAGCCGTTTTGGATCTTTTTCAGGGTTTTAATATAGCTATGAATTTGAATTTTCTAAATATCCCAGGGATGGTTTTCAAAAGGGATGTAAAAAGTTCAAGAAACCACTGTCTAGCCTTGTTACCCAAGTGTTTTATAAACTCCGGGCAAATGTCTTCCAAGCTTGCTGTTTTGCCAGTTGGCATTGCATTAATCGCCGCTTCCAGCTCATAGTAAGTGAAGGATCTAGAAACTTCCATTGGTGTACACCAACTCTCCTTTATCTCGTTAAGCTTGAAATTAATGTTTCTGTCTGCCGATGTACCCACAAGTTTAGGCAAACCGGAGAGGCGTAATGCAATTTCACGAAGGCTTGGCTGTGAGACACCGTTTTGTTCACTTGATTTAGCAATGTACTATTTTAAGACGTTTATTTTATTTCTTAATCCCAGAGATATCTTCAAATACATCAAAGGAAAAGTGTTTTAAAAAAATGAATATGTAGATATTCATTCTGCAGTGGAAGAAATTCAAGTTTTGTTTTACCTAAAGAGGGAGTTATGTAATAAATTTGCAAAACATAACTTACATTATTACAATTCATTTTGTAATTTAATGAGGATTAAAATAATGTGCAATTCCTGTGACTTGATTGACTTATATTTAAAACTACACGCATACTGTAGGTCAGGCAATTGCAATGCTTATAAATGGAGATAACAGCTTAAATCTGGCATCAGCTGGTCACGTGACCAAATAAACCGTATCAGATAACTGATTCATACTTTATCCCAACAATAGAAAAAATGTGTTAACAGCCTTCACGTAAAACAATGTCTTGATGGTTCAGTCGGATAGCTACTAGCTGAGCAGCAATAGTTTCGTCTCTATGCGCCTGTCAGTGACGTTTTACAACGTACTGTGTTTACCGCTAAACGAAAGATAAAATTTTTCCCATAACCACTTGACATAAAGCAATAATTTTAAATACTGGTTTATTTAGTTTTTTGATCTTGATTTAATAATGATAAGTAAAATTTATACTAATGCCACATTTCTATTGATTTTTTTCAGCAATTTAAGCTTTGTAACTTTTGAACGCTAGATTTGGAGATGCAGGTGGTGTAATTTTATTTGGCTTGATAGGTATCCCTAATAAACCATAAAATTTCAATCAAAATTAGTTGAGCTATTTTTAGGAGTTAGGATTTTTAATTTTGGGGGGTTTGGGGGTGAACAAATATAAAAATATAAAAAAAAAAACTAAAAAACGCCTGGAATTATCGTGGACTGAAACCTACATACCAAATTTCATAAAAATTGGCCCATTCGGGCCTTCGATAGATAGCTCTGTTAACACACAGATACACACAGACAGAAATCCCCTCGAAAACCACATATTGGACTCAGGGAGCACCAAAACGGATAAATCCACCGTGAATTAAAATTCAAAATTATGACCAAAACAATTTTTTTTGTGGGAAGGAGGTCAAAATGCATTTACGCACACTGAAAGGCTCACTTGTCCTCTCAGTAGTGCCGGACTCCCGTAGGCTCGTTGTCCTACGAGCTACCGGCTAAAATACCCCCTTATCACCGAGGACACTAACCTGGAACTGTTTTGCACATTACTTCGGGATAGGCCTTGATGTTACGCCACTAGGGCTTTCCTCGTCGGGGTAATCCAAATATTAAGGCCGATCGAGGTCGACCTTTTTAACCCGCAGTAGCGCTTCAACGAAACGCTGCACACAGTTCCAGGTGCTCTCTCCCTGGAGCATAGCTCCGACGATGTTGTCCGGAGAGATCTGCAGCCCGAGATCAGTGGAAAGAGCTGCTCGGCGCACCTGCCACCTGCCGCACTCGAAGAACGTGTGTTCCCGAAAAAAGCTGGGTCACCAAGTAATCAACCTCGCCGTGTTGCCGTTCAACCCAAGGGCGTATCTGTGGGATTAGTCTGGCGGTCCAGCGTCCTCTGGACTCGGCATCCCACTCGCGCTGCCAACAATCGAAACTGTGGTCCCGCTCTTCGATGGCAGTGGTTTCTCTGCCATCTTCGTGTCTCCTGTGGTAAATCGCCTGTCGCTCCCTAGCGAGGTGGTGGATAGGGATGACACCAGCGATTACCATGACTGCAGGCTCGGAGACCGTCCGGTAGGCAGAGCAACCCCGCAGAGCACCGCCAAGACTCTGTATTCATTGGCACCGCGGCGCTGGACGCGGGATAGCCGATTCCTATGGACGCGTTTCTCCAGAACGTGAGCTCAGACCTCCGCTCCGTAGAGGAGAATGGACTGGACCGCAGACATCAAGAGTCTACGCATGCAGACACGAGGACCACCAATGTTGGGCATGAGCCGAGCAAGGGCAGCAACTCCCTTGGCGGCTTTATCGGTGGTACGCCGTACCTGCTCACCGAAAGATAGTTTAGTGTCGACAATCACCCCGAGGTATTTAGCAGCAGGCTTGGTCTCGACTTCAATATCCCCCAGATGGACTGGAAAGATAGTGGGGATCCCCTTTTTGGTGAGGACCACGATCTTGGTCTTGGCGAGTGCCAACGACAAGCCGTGTTCGCGCATCCACGCACAGATGCTTAGCATTGCGACCTCGAGCTTCCTCTTTACCGGTTCGACGTTTCTCGCTGCTAGTAAAAGAGCGACGTCGTCGGCATAGCCAACGAGGCGAGACTCATCAGGCATTTCGAGTCTCAACAAGCTGTCATAGGACACGTTCCAAAGATCGGGTCCGAGAATCGACCCCTGTGCAGCACCCGATGTCACCGGGGTGCGACGCTGACCTTCCGTGGTGTCGTAGAGCAGCACGCGATCCCGCAGATAAGCCTCGATCATCCGCAGGAGATAGACAAGGATGTGGAACGTATGCTCAAGCGCCCACAGCATATCGCTCCACCTGGCGGAATTGAAAGCGTTCTTCACGTCTAACGTGACTAGAAGGACCACGCGGCGCGACCAGTGGTTGTGGTCCTCCGCATTCCGCACTGCCTGAACTACCTCCTGGAGAGCGTCGATGGTGGAATGACCGGAGCGAAATCCGTGCTGCTGCGGGGACAGACCACCTGCAGACGTGATGGCCTCGGTCAGACGTACACGAAGATGTTTCTCCAGCACTTTCCCGGTGGTGTCGAGCATGCACAAGGGACGGAAAGAAGAGGGAGTCCCCGCCTGGCTCTTCGCCTTCGGGATCAAAACAAGACGGGCAACCTTCCATGAGGAAAAGAACAAGCCTTCTGCCAAACAGGCATTGAACATGTCTAAGATCATCCTTGGATTTATCTCGACGACGAGCTTGAGAGATTCCGCATGGATGCCATCAGGGCCGGGCGCTCTTCGATTTCGGAGGGATCGGACAACGGCCATGAGTTCCTCTTCCCGAAAGGCTGGGAAGGCGCCGATGTCTCCGAACTCACGAACTGGTCGCACTGGGTGTGTCGGAAAAAGCGAGTCGACGACAGCGGACATAGCAAGTGGCTCCATGACCACAGGTGGTGATCGAGCCCCCAGCTTCTGGGTTACAATCTTGTAGCCCGTCCCCCAGGGGTCGTTGTCGACGTCCTGACATAACTTTTTCCAGCACTTGACCTTGCTGCGGTTGATGGCACCACGAAGCTCCCGCCTAGCCGCCCTATGCTCAGCCGATCTAGCGTTCGCGTCGGGTCGGTTTCTGGCTCGTTGAGCTGCTCGTCGGAGACCAAGACATCTCCTCCGGAGTTCCTCGATTTCGGGAGTCCACCAATAGGTTGGTTTTTCCCGTGACGAGGAGAGACTCCGGGCACGGACTGATCACACGCCGCAGACAAAAGGCGCATCGTAGAAGCCGCCAAGTCCTCGGCACCAGCAGGATGGTCGATGACTTGATTGCCAACGAGGCCCTCAAAAATATTGCGATCAAGACGGCTGAAATTCCACCGTCTGGGTAATGGATCGTTGCGCGCGTTTGCACTCACGCGACTGGGAAGGACCGAAAAGGTGATGGCCTGGTGGTCACTAGCAGCGTAATCCTCTGAGATTTGCCAATCGGAGATCCGATGCGCAATACTTTCGGAAGCGAAAGACACATCCGGATGCGACTCCCCATACCCTGGGCGACGGAAGGTGGAAACGCCGCCCGAGTTCAGGATATGGAGGTCCAGCCTGGCTGCCATCTCTAGAAGATATAGTCCCCGAGTATTGGTCTGGGGAGAACCCCATTCCACTGTTCTGGCGTTGAAATCACCGCAGACGATGACTCCACCATGGACGTTGCGAAGCTCGTCTTCGATGGAGTCGACCATCCGACGATAATCCGCCATGGGTTGGTTGGGAGTGAGGTAACAGGAAAAGAAAGAAATTTCTCTGCTCCTCACCCACACGAAACCGTTTCCGCTGCCAGTGCCCAGAATCGGCACCTTCCCGGGATCCAAAATCCAGACGGCCGCAGTGTTGGAAGGGTCGGAAAACCACTGCGGAGAACGCCGATCATGGTACTGCTCGCTAAGCATCAAAATGTCAGAATCCCTCTCTGATGCGAAATGGAACAGCAGATCGTCTGCTGTTCTGCTCCTCTGCATGTTTAATTGGAGGACTCTGATCATTTTTTAATAGTCGATCGCAACTTCTTGAGGGCCTCTTTGTAAGCCGCGCACCTGGTTGATCCAGCAAGGGTGTTTGATGGCATCACCCATCAAGCCGGATTCTGTACACAGGACACAAGATTCCGTGGCCTTGCACGTGCTAGCCCTGTGATTCTGGCCACCGCACTTGAAACAAAGCTTGCTCCGATCAGGTCCGCTGCAGTGGTTGGCAAAATGTCCGAAACCCAGACATTTGAAGCATCTAGGAGCAGTGAGCCTTTCACGCACCCGACATCTCAACCACCCAACCTTCAAAAAACCCTCAGCCAATACCTTGGCAGCGTCCTTGATCCCAAGAGTGAGGATTGCCACTTTCAGGCCCCGGGAGTTTGCCCCTGAGACAAAGACCTTAGTCTCAGCTGAAGACCCCGTAATTGCCTGGACCGCAGACAATACTTCAGCCTCGGTGGTGAGCTCGTCCAAGTCTCTTACCTCCAGCGTAACCTTTGGCTCAAGAACTCGGACAGTAGCACTTTCCCCCAGAATTGACTGAAGGTCAGCGCTGAAGTCGTTGCGCGGGTCAGGGCCTTCGGAGTTGAATTTACCCAATTCAACCAGGAGGTCACCCGCCCTGGTTTTCCGAAGAGCCCTAACCACTGCTCCCTTTTCGTCCGGCTTTGCTTTCCGCCGAATCTCTCCGAGTACGTCGGAATAGGATTTTCCCTCCGTCGGTCGGATGAGAATGGCATCTGGACGTGGCCTGGACCCTCTCTTCTTTTTGGAGCTTGGTTGGGGAGGATTCCCCCGCAACTCCTTTTCTTGCGCTTTGGCCTTTGCCTTGGTTCTTTTTTCTGCCTTCTGGAGATCACCGGCTGAAATTCTTCAGAGTTTCCCTGCGGTGCATCACTCTCCTTCGGCCTTTTCTCTTGCCTTTCCTCAGTGGGGGGGGGGCTGTTCGCTTGCCTTTTCCCACCAACCTCAACGGCGCTCGCATACGTCACGGCAGCAGCCATTGATGGCGAAGGAGCCTGTGTCTGCTTGGACTCGGTCTCCCTCAAACGATGAGAAGAGACCTTCCACAACTTGTGCATCGATTCGATAACACTAATGGAAGAATCGATCGACTCCAACCCGTTTTTAACAACCATAGACATGTTTCTCTGTCGCATGGTTGGGGCGCGCATGTCCAGGAGAGTGTCCTTTATCCGCCGAATCTTGACGTCAAGTGTCTCCTGAGCCATCTTGACGTTTCTTTCGTCCGGAGAGACCGCATGCGCAGGCGGGTTAGGCGCTGCCTTTGGTGTCTCCGCAGAAGGAACTGTCGGCACCGAGTGTGCGGTTACCGAAGAGGGCGGCGTCGCACCGAGGCTCATCGTGCGGCAGGTGTTAACCGGCGACCTCGACAAACGGGACCTTCTTTGGAAGAGATCGAACCCGTCTTTGTTCCCGGCATTGCTTGAGGGAGGGAGAGTAGGAAACTCATCCCGCAAAGAAGTTGGGGTTGGGGTCAGGGCACCCCGTGCAGGTTCTTGCACTATTGAATCATTGTTCTTTAAGTTGCCTTCCATTTTTTTTTTTTCAAAAAATTAACCCCCCTCCCATAACTGTACCCTCGTGAGAATGTCAAAAAAGCCCCGAATCAACAAGTCTTCTTCCACGCCCCACTCCCCGCAAAAAAGGGCCATCCAGCCAGGGGTGGGATCTCCACCAACGAGCAGTGGCCTCATCGGGGCCCCCACCAAGACAGCAGCAGGGCCCTATCCGGTCGTCAACAGGCACTACTACTGCCAAGGGGATTTTCGCCGGCTGATAGGGCAGCCAGGTCATGCTGGCTAAGATGACCCGGGCCCCTGTACTATCCGGCATACTACTACGGTATAGGGGGAAACAATGAAATATATGCTGGCCCGTTAGTTTTCGTAGGTCCTAGTAGAACCTTAAATGATTTGAAAAACGTAAAGAGTCCTATATGTTTACAGGAATTTAAAGTTGTAAAAGTTTTCAGTAAAATTTGTTCTGTTGTTTTCGTGGGCATTAAAGCCAAACACACAAAGATGCATACATTTGCATAATAATATGACCTAAGATATTTTACAGTTTTATTTTATTTTTTTCTAACATTAAAAAACCGACCCCCGTGTTTGTGAGCACCCGATATATGTTCGCTGCCATATCTATGAGCCGGTATATTGACATCCGACATGTCGATGAGCTCCGCTTGATAGACATAAATGTTCTGAGTAATAAATTTACAGACATAAATAGTGTGTGTGTCAAACTACGGACTAAATTACAACAAGAAATATTACATTTTATTACAAAATATACTTTAGAATACATACTTTCCCATCGAAGGTTTAATATAAATATTTCAAGCGTCATTATCTAATTTAAAGTCCCCGAGCCCCGTATATTTTACACTCAGTAGTCTTTTATTTAGTGAATGTAGCATGTAGTTCTGTACGCGGCATATTATTTATAATGAAGTGATTGTCCAGCAGTCGCTCGGCTTGCTTTTTCGGACTTGTAGGTATGAACCGTGTTGGCTTTTGCCTTTGTTTTGACTGTGTCTAGAGGAGTGGCAGCAGGTTGAAGAGTGAGTCGTGGGCGATGGGACCCAGGCCCAGGTAGTCGAGGAGGAGCAGCACGAGCGCGTGCAGCAGGAACGTGGTGAGGCCGTTGAGCAACGTCAGCAGCTCGCAGATGAGCGGCAGTAGCGGAGTCAGTATGGAGTATAGGAGGTTGTCCAGTAGGTTGAGGCGCAGCTGAGCCACCGCGGGGTCGGGCTCTGGAGATGCTGCCGCCTCAGCTGCCGGCTCGGGGTCCGCCTCTGGCGTGGGAAATGCTACGGCCACCCCCTGCGACAACAGTGGTGGCAATTAATGCGAGACATGCTAAACTAGACCAACAATGATCAACCATGCATTAGACAATAACTCAAACTAATCCTCTATAACCATCCAACCAGATAGTTTGTTAACTCAAGTGGAGCGAAAAGTTAGTCTTACCTCGACCAATGTATTTATTTATATGAAATTAAAGGTTTTAAATAGTAGAATTTAATTTCACTAATACCATCTGTAAAGCTTGCTGTAATCACTATGGTGGCCGGTCAAACTTAAAATTTTACTTAAATTTTAGAGTAAATATATTAAAATGAAATAAAATTAGAAACACTGTATATTTTGAAGCCCGATTGGTGGCAAAGATTTGCTATAACAATTAACTTTAAGTTTTCGGATGGCTTGCCTATCAACCCTTGAACCTCTCGGTACTTTGGGCGTACAAAAAGGAAGTCCATAAAATTATTTGCCCAAGGAATACTTACTACAGTTATAATTTTATCATCATTTTTAAGTGATTGGTTAAGAGAGTACATGACCGCAAACCAGACTTAAAAAGGTTAAATGTGTCGGAAGTTATTTAATTTTTAAGTTTCCATAATATTACGTTAACGTAAATTTTGGACTCTGTCAATCTGCCAGTCAGAATCTGCTTCGCTAAAATCATATTGCAATAGGGATTATGACATTTTATTTTACTATGTAATTTAGACCTTTAATTTGATATGTAATAATATTCTGGAGTGTATTTCAATTTGGATGGTCAATATAAAAATTTAATTTTAACTGTCTAATTTTAACACTTTCCCCTTTTTTGGGTAAGACTCCGGTTGGGGATATTAATGGACTTGTTGGAGAAAGTCACGTTATTCTATTGAACACATTTTAAGATAAACTGGGTGTCGACAAATGATTCTAATTTCTTTAACAAATTTATAGTACTACAGGATCGGGAGCGTCCGCAACGACACGAGGGAGTTTCACACGTGGCACCCACCCGACTCCCCTTTCTAATTTTACGTTCCCTAACTCAGTCACCCCACCATCGTTATTTCTCTGAACCCTCCACCCGGTGAAATTTAAAGAAGTAATATCATTAGCAAGCCAGAGTCAGGGATCATTTGCATGAGTAGACACGTTTTTTTTTTTGGGGGGGGGGGGAAAGGCAGGAAAATGCAATTACGAATCAGGTGGCCATCCTGTAGTGTGGGACTCCCCTAAAAAACGGGTATACCCCAAAAAAAACCTCCTCTAATCTTTAGTTATCTAGCTTGGAATTTTTTGTCACATTACATCAGGCTAGGCCTAAATTAGCCTAAGCCCATTGGGCTTACTCCTTGACCAGACGCACGGTCAGGGGATCTAAGCTACTTAGCGGCTCAGATCAGTCTTTTTTCTTAGGAGGATGCCCCTAATGTACTGCGACAAACAATCCCAGTAGCCCTCATCCTCCATGATCTTTTGGCAGATCAAGTCCAACGAAAGTTCACCAAAAGTTTGTGTAGCCTACAGGCGGGGCCCTCCCCAACGGGGGCAGCGAAAGAAGGTGTGCTCCGTATCGTCGCGTCGGGAATGCCCGGGCAATGAATGCAGTCCGGTGTACGTGACTGCACCGGGTGTAGACATGTTGAGTGGAGTCAAGCTACCATAGTTAATGGTTAAAAGTCTTAAATTTTGTGAATTGAGAGTGTATGTCTGTTGTCAAAAAATGTATATAAATCTATCTCCTCTTATATAATTCGGGTTTTAAAGTAATCAAAAAGAAAAATCTAAAGTTCTACTGAACGAATTTTATTAATTAATGTATCATTTAAAAGCTTCACACATATAGATGTGCAAATAGTTATGAAAGTTTGATTTAAAAAAAATATATGGTAAAAAGTAAAATATGTTTTTCATCAAAATCAGGGTGACATTGAAAATGGGAGTTTTCATATTATTTAGTTGGAGGCAAATGTTTGTTGCATTTTTTGAGTATTTTAAAAAAATGCCTTAAAGTAGTTTATGATAAATGTCATCATCTTTCAGAATTTATCACTATCCACTTTGGTCTATTTCTTCACTATAAAAAACTATACAAACTCCAAATTTGAGTGGTGAGAAAATACCATGTTAGAGATATTTTTGTTAAACTTTGTAATACAGTTTTATTAATAATTATTAATGGGTCGTTGGAAAGCTTCATAATTGTAGATTATCAAATGAGATTATCTAATTATGAATGTTTATTTTTTAATATTTAATGTGAAAATAAAAAAAAACATGCTTTTCATCAGATACACGTTTTAAATGTTTTTTTTCACTGTTTTTATTTGGAGGAAATATTTTTTGCCTTTATTGAGTATTTTTAAGAAATACATATATGTAGTTTATGGTAAATTCTATTCCATTTCAAAACATACCATCAACTTTGTCGATTTCCCAAATATTAAAAAATCATTGCCTAAAAAGCTAAGCATTCTCCAGATTTATAGTGGTAAATAAATTTACACATAGATAAATCTAATTACACATTTAGATTTACACATTGAAGCTCTGGGAAATAAATTATTTTCAGCACTCTTTGCAATAAGGAGAATACGTTCGTTAACCGACAAGAAAACTGTAAAAATAGCTTATTTTGCTTTCTTATAAAGCCATATAAGATTTGGTACCATCTCATGGGGCTCTGTTTCAGACTACCTCATACAGAAGCTTCTCATAATCCAGAAGAGGGCCATAAGATCAAACGAACAAATTCAATATACCGAACACTGCAAACCTTTTTCATATCCTACGAGATCCTCACTCTACCATCCCTCTACATCCTGGAATCAATCAAATTTTTTAAAATTTATTCCCCCAAAAATAAAAAAAAAACGATAGCCACAAACTTAACCTTAGAAATTCTAAACTTAACTATAATATTCAGCAGCACAGATTAACCAAAACCAGTAAAAATCCTCAAATAATACTATCCAAACTTTTCAACATGTTGCCTGAAAACTTAAATTTAATTGACAATGACAGAACTTTTTTTCAAAAATATTCAAACAATACTTATTAAATAAACCATACTACAACTTAAATGAATTCCTTGAAAACCATAACATTTACAATAGATTAAACTCCTAAACTGCTCACAACCTACACTAACACACACATATACACAAACAAGAGAAGAATGACGATTCCCTGGTCTCGACGACTACGGTGAAGAGGACCTAGGTAAAAGGTGTGAACTGACAACTTTCCCCACCATGGCAACGACCACCATGTTGGAAAATGGCGGATGAAATACAGTGTGATTGTTATCTAAAATAGGATTTTTATAAATCTCATACCATTTAAATTCACCCAACCCCAAGTAGTTTTATAATGTCCAAAGTTAGATGCACTACAAGGAAATACCAGATTTCTTTAGTATAAATGTTTCAGTAAGTTGCACATAAATTTAAGATTTCGACATTATTTTGGATTTTGAAATTACCGGCGTTAATACCACACATATGATATTTTTGTCCCGTCTAAGAATCGTAGCCCTTAAAATTGAGCATAGATTTCATGTATAATATTGTATGTTGGAATAATAATTACGCCGATACGGTGCCTTAAAGTCTAATGGTTTTACGGCACAGTGACTGGATATAAAGAAATTCATACTAAAAAGTATGTATATGGGACCAGGCTTTGGGGACACTCTCCTCAAGCTCAGAGGGTCCTGTTGATGCAGAAAAAGACAGTTACCCGTACTGTGGCTCATTGCCTATCTCACTGTAATCTACTTTTTATTGAGACTCAAATTATGACTGTAATTAATGTTTATGCGTATCAATGTCATGTTGCTATCAAAGTAACAGAGGGTGAACATGTTTTGAATAGTAATGTCCACTCTTATAGGACTAGAAATTGCAACAATGTGCACATCACCAGAAATAGATTGTGCAAAAATCAAAATTGTTTTTCTGTTTTAGGGGTAAAGTTTTATAACTGCCTGAAAAGCAATGTACGCTCACTGTGCAACTAAAAAATTAACACGGTTCTGAAAAAGTTGGCTTTCATCAACCCCCTTTCATTGTGTTGATGAATACTTTGAAGCCATGAAGTCAGGTTCTAACATCTTAGTTAGAATCTGTAGTTCTTAGTTACGATCTCAGTTACTCTTGGCATTTTTGTATCTTCTTGTAACGGTATGTCTTGTATTTAGTTTGCCCTTTTACATGGTTTGCCATGCGCTTGTTTTTTCTTTTTTTTCTCTTTTGCTTGTAGTTAGAGTTATTTATTTTTAAGCATGGTTTTCTGTGCTTATCTTAATTTGACTTGTAGAGAATTCTATTTATTTATTTATTCTCTTTGATTGTGCATGGTTTGCTGTGCTGTTTTTATTTTGGTTTCATTGGTATGACTCTTTATTATTTATTTTCTAGATTAATTTAGGTTAAGACATAGCCTATTGTTTTACAAATTTAATGGGCAAATAAAATCTTTGAATATTCGAACAACCTGCCTTAGTTTTGATTTTTTTAAATTTGTGGCGTTAATATTAAACATATGCTATTTTTACTACTTATAAGAATTGTAGCCCATGGAATTGTGCATCTATTTCAAATAAAACATAGAACATTGGAGTACATCATTAGAGAACATCTTACCGATATTGTACCTTGAAGTTTGATCATTTTACAATGCAGCCGCTGGGTCTAAATATTCCATCGATAACCTATGTTTTCTTGTAGTCCATAATAGATAATCAGTTTTAGCCAAGCTATAAAAATGTAGGATATTTCAACTTTATTGATTATTCCGATAAGTAGTGGAGAAACGCGGGAGCTGGCTCAGTTCAAGGTCACCTAAGCGATGACGTCATCGAGGTCAATGACCTCACCGATGACGTCATCGATGACGTCATCGATGACGCAATCGATGACGTCATCACCAATTACGTCATTCTGTGACGTCACACCCATGACGTTGCAGAAATGACGTGGCGATGACGTCATCACCCCTTACGTCACCATTATGACGTCATCGATGTCACAAAGGTCAAGGTCACGCTGAAACCTAAAATTTTTAGGCACTTTTGCTGTTTCTCGCACTACGCTCCGAGTTTTAGTCAGGTTTCAATGACCTTGACGATTTGGAGCGAAATTAGACGAGAAACAGCAAAAGTGCCAAGGAAACTCAAAGTTTGCAACGTGACTCTGCCTAAACCGTCATGTGACACCGCTCGAGTGACCTTGAACCGATACAACTCCCGCGTTTCATCATTACTGTAACCGCGATGCGCACCCTACGACAGACACCGAGCGACTGACTGTCCAGCCCCGCGCACTCTAGGTATATTGGCTCGAGAGACTAAGACTCTAAACCGTCAGGAATGGGAGTAACTAACTGAACTTTGCAAGGAAAAGTCATTTTTTCCAATATTCTAAACAAATCTTCATCAGTAAAACTTACATTAGTCTGTTTGGTATAAAACTTAGGGTGTCCGCGCAACAGCTTACGCCATTTAGCTAAAGTCGAAACCCGCTTGACCTTGAGCGGTGGACACTGAGCAGCCAATAAAGACTTAACACGGCCAAGTTTCTTACCCAAAGTGTCTCGCGACATGGCTTCCCCTCACAAAAGTCCGCACAATACTGAGAGACTGTTGGTAGCGCATGAGCCAGGGCAAAAGTGGAGGGGGTAATAGCAGGAGTGGGGGAAGGTCACAGTGGTGGGGGAAGGTGAGGTTGTACACTGGAGTATCGCATCACTTCACCATGAGCTGTCCTACAGTCAACACACTGTACTCTCAGCCCGAGTTGGCACTAGAAGAAACCTTACTGTACAGCTTAGGTTGTGAGGGGCGAGGAAGTAAAGTCAAAGTGGAAGAACTCCAAGATAAAGAGTTGTGTAAAATAAACTAATTGTATCCCTGCAATCTCCAATAACCTAAAAGAAATCTCCAATAACTCTAAAGAAATACCGATATATAAAAAGAAATCTCATCCTTTGGCAAAATGAATTGGAAAAGATCACAGTAAAATTAATCTAACTTAAAATCTGGACTGAACACTCATGGCGATACTACGTGGTGTGAAAACGCCACCCTAAACATTACAAGTTAGGTTAGTGAGCACCTCTGGTACGATAACCGGCGTGCTAGAGTTAAAGTGTGATGACCTTGAGTCAAAACACTGAAATACTACAAGTCGATATTGTCCCAGAGTTAAAGTGTAGTGACCTATATTCAAGACTTGTAAAAATACTTACATATAGAGAGTTAGAAAACAGCGAGGTGCACCGCATGGAAGCTGGAGACATACTGGCGGAGCGGTGTTGTGCAGCCTAGGGACTCGGTTGTGGAGGGGGTATAGCTAACACTTAGAGTAGAAGTGTAGTGGGTGACCTTGACCCACTTGACCCCCCCCCCCCCCAACAAAAAGTTTAGCGAGCCCCCCCCCCCCCCCCCCGAGAACTTTTTTTTCGGAAAAATTTTTGACCTTGACCAAAAAGTTTTTTGCTCCGGACGAGAAGTGCCCCCCCCCCTTCCCCCCCCCCCACCCCCACCCCCACCCCCACCCCCACCCCCACCCCCACCCCCACCCCCACCCCCACCCCCTCCCCCTCCCCCACCCCCCGAGAACTTTTTTTTTCGGAAAAATTTTTGACCTTGACCAAAAAGTTTTTTGCTCCGGACGAGAAGTGCCCCCCCCCCCCACCCCCACCCCCACCCCCACCCCCACCCCCACCCCCACCCCCACCCCCACCCCCTCCCCCTCCCCCACCCCCCGAGAACTTTTTTTTCGGAAAAATTTTTGACCTTGACCAAAAAGTTTTTTGCTCCGGACGAGAAGTGCCCCCACCCCCACCCCCACCCCCACCCCCACCCCCACCCCCACCCCCACCCCCACCCCCACCCCCACCCCACCCCCACCCCCACCCCCACCCCCACCCCCACCCCTGATATCCAGGGCGTGGCAGCCCCGGTGGGGATATAAGGGGGTCCGGCCAGAGCCGGCTCGCAGTCCGCTCCCGCGCGTTGAACGTGAACGATCGGGACGGACCGCCATAGGCATCACTAAACATTGAATGGCGCCTTCAGTGTTTAGCGAAGTCTACTCTAACCTTAAGACTTGTATTAGTTGTAAGATATTGCGCTTGCGTTTGGGTATTGCGAATTGTTTTATATGAGAGTGTTTTACTTGTACCCTATGTCTCCTGTGTCTTTTATCCTTTGTGTCTTGTTTGTTATATGTGTTTAATGTGTATGTGCTTGTTCCAGCATTGACTACGTTGAGCTCAATTGTGTGTTGTAAGTGTGTTATATGTTTCTAAAGTGTATACGCTTGTTTTAGCAATCCCCCCTTGAGCTTTTTCAATGCTCAAAGTAAATTGTAAAGTCAGGGAACGGGAGTAGGCCCCCGTGTAAAGCCACTTTTAATAATTGGTAGGCTCCTTGCCAGGCATGCAAAAGGTTGCGGATGGCATTTGGGGAGCATGTCCGTTTGTAAGCTGGCAAGCAAAAGGTTGTGGCGGCCTCTGCACTCGGACCGAGGACGTAAGCCATTAGGGTGTCCTCAGTATGTTTCCCTTCTGGAAACTCAAAATTATGTAAATGAATCTTTGTTAGATATTTGTGTTTTTAGTCCCCAAGGCCCCCGAACATTCGTGGTTCGCCATGGATGTACGGGGGCCGAAATTTTTTTAATGTCCGTGTGGCCTTGACCCACAAAGACTTGTAAAAATTCAATGCATTGTAAATTAAAAATATTAAAGATAGGTTACGGGAGTAGGCCTCCGTGTAAAGCCTATTTTAATTATCGGTAGGCTCCTGCCAGGCATGCAAAAGGTTGCGGATGGCATTTGGGAGCATGTCCGTTTGTACGCTGGCATGCAAAAGGTTGCGGCGGCCTCTGCACTCGGACGAGGACGTAAGCCACTAGGGTGTCCTCAGTTTGTTTCCTTCTGGAAACACAAAATTATGTAAATGAATCTTTGTTAGCTACTGAAAAGACAATGCAGTAAATGTTTACAAGTCTTGCGTGGCGAAGGGTACACGACATTGGATGTTGCCTTGTTGTCATAGTTGGGTCTCTTCGGAGGCTACAGCGATGACAACCCAAGTGCCCCAGGTGGGGCTTAATTTTTTTAAAGTTTTTTCGTGACCTTGACCTAAATACAGTAATGACCCCCCCCCCCCCCCGAACTTTTTTTTGAGAAAAAAATTTTGACCTTGACCAAAGAGTTTTTTGCTCCGGACGAGAAGTGCCCAAACAAAAAATTTGTACAAAGTAGTGGATTTAGAGCAAAGATCATTGATTTATCAAACCTGTTGAAGAATAAATTGAAAATGGGTGTTTAAAAGCCAAATCTACTACATGATTGATAAACTGGATGTATATGACGTCACCTTCCCCCACCCTTCAACCTCGGGTATAAAGGGACCCGGTTGAGCGCGCTGCTCATTATTGCGTGGACATTCACCGAGTGCACACTCAAAGCCAAACTGTAAAAAAATGGCTCTTTGCGATATTTGTGGTGAGTTTTTCCAAGATGAAGATATCTTTGTTTTACACCGAGAATTGCATCATGAAGAGAACAGAAAAGAAGAGATTGTTGTAAGTGAAGAAGACTTGGATGCGTTGATCGGTTATTGGAAAACTACCAGAAGCAGATGGACGACTGTGATAGCTATCTACAGTTACACCGAGAATTGCATCGTGAAGAGGACAGAAAGAAGAGATTGTAGTAAGTGAAGAAGACTTGGATGCGATTGATCGGTTTTTGGAAAACCCCAGAAGCAGAAGGAGGACTGGGCTAGCTATTTACAGTTAATGCAAAGAAGAAGACCAAGTGTTATTCAATTTGCCGGAGCTGGACCATCTACAGCTGGAGGATTTATTCAAGAGGAAATGAGAAGAAAAAGTGGAAGATTTAAAACAACTGCGTACCCAAGAAGTGGATATGGAAGAAGAGGATACAGAAGAAGTGGAAGATGTAAAACAACTGCGTACCCAAGAAGAGGATATGGAAGAAGAGGATACAGAGAAGTGGAAGATATAAGACAACTGCGCACCACAGCTTGCCAGGACCAGTTGTAACTCATTTCAAAATTAATAACTTGCAATTAGAATTGGAAAATTTTCTAACTCAAGCTAAAAAACTAGTTGTAAAAACATTGACGGAAGAATTGACAAGATTGAACTTTATTAAATTTGGATTGGTGTTGGAGGCTATGTTTACTAATAGCGATGGTGAAAACTCACCGAGAGCATTCATTGCTAAAAACCGAACCCTTACAACCACATCTGATATCAGCGAAATTTAGAAGAATGTTTGAATGAACTGTTAATGAAACTCCAAGAACATGAAGGAAGAGGATCTGGCTGGACGTTATCATCGATTGAAGGTATGGATGTGAGGATTCACAAGCATGGATATGGTATAAGAGGTAGCAGCTTTATCCCTCTACCAAAAGGTTATCCGAGATACTAAATCATGTATCAATGTGAAAAAATGAGGACAATGAATGTTTCCGGTATGCAATGTTAGCAAATACGTGGGCCATAATGCTATTAGACCTAGCATAGCATACGAGCTGTTCAACACCGCTATAACTTTCGAGGAATGTCGTATCCTGTGAGTCCTTGATCAAATTACTAAATTTGAGAAACAAAATCCAGGTGTTTCTGTTAACGTGTTCGGTTTAGATGATTCAAAACAATGTGTATCCACTACGAGTAGGAAAAGTAGAGCAAAGTAACCATACTGATTTATTATTGATAACCAAATGGTGAGATTTCACATTATGTTTATATTAAAAACTTTGAATCTTTGGTTGTACGACAAGTGTCAAAACAAAATCGTAAGATAACAATATGCAAGAGATGCTTTTGTTTTACATGCAAGGAATTCAGACGTGGAGGATCGGAGTGGTTGATGGAGCACCAAAGACTTTGTAATGACAACTATGAAGTGAAGATTAGTCTGCCACCGCCATCTCGAGCGTTCATCCAATTCAACAAAACAGTTCACCAATATCGGATTCCAGTAGCCGTCTACGCAGATTTCGAATCCACGTTAGTACCACAGGAGCTTCCGAATGGTGAGGTGACTAGAAGAACCAAATATCAATTGCATCAACCTAACAGTTTTTGCTTATTGGTGAAATCCACTTTGCCTGAAGAACAGTTACAACACTATGGGTTAACATCCACTCCAATACTCTACCGGGGGAAAAAGCCGCTAAGTATTTTGTAGACCAGTTGTATGATATTGCTGAAAAGGTGCGACGCTTATTCGGTAATGTTTTACCCATGGAACCTTTGAACCAAAATCAACAAGAGAATACAATTCAGCATCAAGATGTTATTTATGCAAAAGAGTTTCAGTGAAGAAAATCCAAAGTAAGAGATCACGATCACCTGACAGGGTTATACAGAGGAGCTGCTTGTAATTCATGCAATATAAATTACAAACTACCAAACTTTATCCCTGTCGTGTTCACAATCTTAGCGCTATGACTCCCACTTCATTATCCCAGAGTTAGGACGGGATGATGGAAAATTGAAGTATTAGCTGAAACATTGGAGAAGTACATCAGTTTCTCAAAACAGTAGGTAAAATTAAACTTCGCTTCGTAGACTCTTATAGATTTATGTCATCTAGTTTGAGCAAATTGTCTGAAAACCTAAGAAGAGAAGACTTAAAAGAAACCAGCAAAATTGTACCTGAGATAAATTGGACTTAGTAATGCGTAAGAGTGTTCCCCTATGATTACATAACTTCTGCAGAAAAATTTGAAGAAACCAGTCTGCCACCGATTGAAGCCTTCAATAGCAAGTTAAATGAAAGTGCAATCACTGTGAAGACTACAATCATGCTTGTAATGTTT